>NTHP01000018.1:963808-985456 GCA_003416845.1 Oplegnathus fasciatus | reverse complement strand
GGGGGGGGGGGCTGCATGAAGCAGAGAACTTCACTTGAAAACAGATACAGAGAGTGGAGTAGCAGTTCAGTTTAGGATGTCTCTGTACTGAAGGCTTCAGTGCATTCCAAAGTGTCATCTCTCTCCCTACCACTAAACAGCAGCCCAGACAGGAAGCCAGAATAAATTTCCCCAGTTCATTGTCCCCGCTGAGGACTAGCAGAACATCTCAGTCTGATTAATGGCTGTACACTGTCTAATGAACAGTAATTGAATGGTATAATGCAGTAGGTCCTTAAAAGCCCAGAGGAGTCGTCTTCCTCTGCCTAGCTCACTGGAAATGCAAGGCGGTGACATTGTCTAGAGTTGATTATAGTTGACCTTGCATGGAGAGAATAAGGCCTTTGAAATGGCTAACCTAAGCTTCAGGGAATAGGAGCACGGAAAAACAACTGAAAGACAAATGAAATGGACTTGCATTGGAAAAGAAAAGGGATGGATCAATGCAGAGGTCAATAATGATTCGATTTTTTATCACAAAATTCTTACGAAGAGGAAGACAATTGATCAAACATCCCTAGTCGTATTGGCATTTCTAACAATATTAATTAAGAAAAAATGCTTAGCTGACTGGTTGATAAATCAGCCAATATTGTTAAATCAAAACAAATGATAGTTGTAAACACAATACCACACCAGTGAGTACAAATCTACCCTTGTCCACGTTTCCTCAAAGTGTATGACATCTACAACATAGACAGACAGAGTCCCCCCTCATGAAATCAATCAGCTCCTTAACAGAGTGCACTCTAAAGGAAAACCCAACCTTCAGAAAGCCCAACAAAAGTCAGTCAAGTGATTATAAGAAAAGCTTTGATAAATGTGCATCAGGCTCTAGCCCGCCATCCTTCGCTCTCTCCCACTGAGATAGCCTGCCTTCACTCCCAGCGGACATCTCCACTTGGCAGAGATGCTGAATCTCGTTATTCTTTATTTGGCCCAGACCACACAGGTCAATATCACACGCACACAACCATCTCACCGGTGTACTGTCTCTAAATGTATTCACTATTTAAATTCGACGCAATAAATCATTTAAAGCTTCAGCTGAAAATGTAATCATGTAATTGAATTTGGTCATCAATATCTACTATATACATGAGCATATAGGGAGTGCACAGGGCATTTCACGAGCACATATGAGCACTGGAGTGGGAGGAAATCTGTCCGAACTCAGCTCAAAGTATGAGTCATAGCAGCGCAGTTATCCCTCATTATTATTCACAGCCCTCTAAATGATGAGGTTGCCGACAACGAGACAGCGACAGTCTGTTTGGCCTCAAAGGGAAAAGAGGAGAGTATGCATGAATGATGGTTAGACTTTAAGTTAGGGAAGTCTCACCTGCAGCATCATTATTTCTGGTCTGATGACAACTTTTATAAATATACTGGATTTGTCGATAAAACATGAATGAACATAAAACAAAATTGCTGCAATGCAAGGTGAGATAAAAAGTGTTCCGAAGAACAAAAAAAAAGTTGCTTTCCTTTTTGATGTCTACAGTAACTTTCCATACTTTAGGGGTAAATGACGTCCTTCAACTTTTCCGCTGATGTAATTTGGACAACTCTAGTGTAAACTGGATTCCCGCCTAAGTCCCGCTTAAGATGCGTTCTGGCATGATGTTTTCAACTGGAGAGTTCACCTTCTCCTTATGTCAGTCTTCGTTAGCTGACAAATTAAAAACTGCTTGGTGAGATGGTTATTGCAAAAAGTAGCTGAGCCTGTACCGGGGATTATTATTATTATTTTCCATTATCTAATGGTCTTTCCCTGTAATCCATAGCCAATCTGAATCAGCAACATTGATGTATGACTAAAAGCGATAAGTAATGAATTAAGCTATTGATGAGGTCTTTAGCCAGGGTCATAACTGGCCCCCAGAAGTCAATAATTACCCCGATAAGAATATCTTTATTGCAAAAGTGCATACGGCAGCAAAATCATCACCACACCAAAACATGCCCCTATGGTGTAATTGCCACTGCTTGAAATTATAGTTTTCATTAAAACAAAATGTTCAAGGTTATTGATTGCTTAAATAAGACTCAATATCTTCTCATTTCAAAGCCGAATGAAATTGCTTGGAATAGTAATATCACCCAACTATTGTGTACATTCATCACAGTTACACTGCTTCACATGGCCGTCCCTCGAGGATTATTAGAGCAAAATAAGTGTATTTAAATGAGTGTAATTTCTAGGAACCACAGATCCATGCAAAAACATCTGTATACACATCTCATTCCTACTTCATCACTGTGAACGTACACAATTACCAGAGCAAAGGACAGACATCAAATACAACCACATACTGTTATGGGGCCCTACTCTAATCATAAATACACACTTCTATGTATTTCTAAGCTTGGTGCTGTGATGCATACAGTATCTGTGGCTACAGCTAAGCTCTAAAAACTCATACTACATAGAGCTGTACCTGGGGCTCAGGTGTCTTTAATCCTGTGTCTCCAGTACCAGTACTGTTCCCTGAGCCTTTCACTGACTCTCCTTGCCCTGAAGAAAGCCTGCGCTGGTAAGTACACAGTACACAACACACAGAGAGAACCATGGAGACAGAAAAACAGGTTGCACACACATTAGATAAAAGTATAGTTGCTGGCAGCAGGTTCTACGTGACAGTCTTGCAATTATGGCAATGGTGATTAGCATAATTGCTGGTTAGACCATTTTTATGTGACCTAATCCAAAAGCAAATGAAAGAATTGGACATAATAATAAAGTAAAAATGAACTAAACGCGAAATAGTAAGTACATGAAACTCATAATAAGGGTACTTACATCCTTCCCGGAACCTGCAGACAAAGACCTCTGCAGACACAAGCCGTCTGAATCATGGAGGGAGGCCTTGCAGGGACTCGCAGAACAACTCCCATCCTCATACTCCTCGTCAACTATCTTGGCCTCAACCTGCAGGGAGGGAGAAAACAAGATCCCCCTTGGCTTACACTGTACTGTACTGCTGTATTGATTTTGCAAAATATTTATATATTTATGTAACTTGTTCTACTGAGCATTCATGAGCCTTATTCCAAGCAGAAAATATTATATTGTACTAGAAGTATATTCTCTATTCTTTTTGAAGCTGAAAAACACACAGAAAGTTGGACATTAATGGGAGGAAAATGGGGAAAGGATGCTATAGCAGCAGACACTTTTTCCATCCAATTCATTCATTTTACATCAAATGTAAACAGCTTGTTGTGATGTTCATCAACTTTTAGGCTTCTGTTTGTCTTTAGACAACAAGCTCTAAAATGATAAGCATATATTTAAGTTAAATGGAATCAGCACATGGCCAGGTGGCCTGTGTTCATCTATGGCGATACTGGTAATAGTGCTTTTAGACTGGAATCAATTCTTACTTCCTGTCCGATAAACAGGACCAAACCGTTCAAAGATTGTATGCTAAAGACCTCATCAGGCTGCAGTGCTGTATGGGGTCGTGCTTTACCTGATCAATTGGCAGGTCCACCTTCAACTGGCGGTCTTCCTGCACCTCCGCGGCTCCTGCCATCTCACTTCTTTTGTTTTGTGCATTGAACACGCTGCCCTCTGAGAAAAGTGATTAATCACAATTACCTCATCTGCTGGCAGTCACCGTCTCATTCTTCTGCGCACTCATTCTCTCGCTCTCCATACCCCTCCATCCCTCACTGCCCTCCTGTCCTCTCCCTTTGCTTTTCCTGTTCAACTTCACAAGAGATCAATGTTGCTGTCAAGCCATTTATTTATTTAGAGCAGTCCCACAGACGAAAGGGCCATGGAAAGCCACAGCTGCCCTGCCACAAATATGGCCAGCCTGCGTGAACTCTCAGTCCAGGGTTAGTCTCTGACAGTGACAGGTTGCTCTTGATGCATGTGGGGAATAGCTTATACAGCAACGTCGCACTGTTTTTCCTTGTAAACAAACGCCTTTTTGTCTGCTGGATATGATACGGGTTGGAATGTGAATAATTAAACACACTATTGAGCTTAAATCTACTTCAATAGCCTTAAGTAATTTCATTTAAATAATAAATAACAAAGCATGGTAGATTAATCAGCGATAAGACAAGGGAATAATGTATAGAAAAATGTATGTGGTTAATAAGTTTAGCTCAAAGAGGCAATTATACAGCTACAAAACGTGTAGACTTCATTATGTTTTTCAGTCAAGCATTACTTTTGAATCTCTTTCTAGAATCACTGAAGTTAGAAAAAGGCAAAATGAGGGAAGAAATCGGGTGCCAAAAGCTCTGATCCTGTACTAGATGATCCTTGTGAACACTTCTCAGAGCTCTTGCCTTTATGAAGGGTTCTAAGACTCATGAATTTCATCTTTTTAACTCTCTGGCCTTTAGTAATGTGTTTTGTGGGGGGGAAATATACTATAGGTATCATCAAGTGTCCAAAATGTGGCCGGGGAGACTGCACTCTGGCCTACCTAAAAGCAACAGCAACATCATCATCATCAACCTGACAGGACAAAGTCAAAAAGTCACTTTATTTTAATAATGTCAGCTATCTTAGTTGCAACATATGAAAGGATGGCAGGTTTCAAACTGTGATAATTAGCCCATCTATGCTACCATATCATGTCATATTATATGTGGTACAGGATGAGTCTTTCAAGCTGACTATTACTGCGCACAGATGGTAAAACAAACACCCATGAAACGACAACTACTGAATAACTGGATAGAGGAAGCAAACACACAATTACTGTGTATTAATGATAAACAGAGTGTCACTTTTAAACAGCGCAACTGCTACAATGTTCAAACCCATCAATCTAAAGGAGTATTTTGTCACTTTTATGATCTTTTGTCAGCGTTATTTGTGATTAATAACTTATTACCATTTTTATCCCCACATCAGGAGAAAATTGGAGCATTTTGTTTCCCCCCACATAGTTAACAAGGCTTTCTGGATACATATTCAACAAAATGGCCTGATTGAATTCATCTATGATTTAAGCCCCCTTGACGGTGTTTGAAGTCTTGTTCTGTTTAATATTCACAGAAAAGACTGGTGTTTCACAGAGCAGGGAGCTGTGTTCTGTTTGGACTTAAAAGAACAGGTTGAGAATCCGAAAGAAAGCTCCTTCACCTGCCAAATGTTAGTTTTTCTTTTTGTTCCCAACACACACTAAACTCATATCTGCTCACATATACACACACACACAGAGGAATGTACTGTATAATGGTGCACACGCCTACATGTGTGGCCAAATGTAGCCCTACACATGTACAGTACACACATACTGTACCCAAACACATATACATATACATAAATTTGTCTTCAAAAGCTAACAGGTTTCTTCATATCATCATAGTGAGAAAGGAGGTGTTGGAGGGAAAAAAAACACTATGAGGACAGGGGGGCTGGAGAGAGAGACGGGAAGAGAGATATTTCTATAGAATTGCTCTGCTTACCCCCTGTTGAGAAGAGAACTGGGTTTCTGGACACCTGCCTCTGTTGTTTGGTTCTCTCCAGCTTGGCTGCGTGTTTCTTCATCTGGCCCCTGGCTGTGTGCTCAAGGTCCTCTCTAAAGCCTGTGTGAGCAAACTACATGAAGAGGCAAAAGAGAGGAGAAAACAGGGGCACAGATTAAGGCATATTTCCTCAGATTTCTCTGTGATTCATCATCGACTTTTTGCTGTTGTTTTGTAAAGAGGAAGAAGAAAAAAAGACAAAACACGTCGGGGCAAACTTGTTTCTCCTCTCTTTTCAACGTTCCTTTTACATTTTCCATTGACCTCAATTTTTCATGAGCTGATATGCTTTGTAGCTCCCCCGTGACTCCTACTGTATTGAATTCATCTGGTTCCAATACATCCCGTGCACAACCTATCAATCACTGGGGAGCGTGGCAAACTAATCATTTATTGATGAAATGGGGCAGCCATGAATTTCTAACTGCATTTGTCTTATTTATCAAGCCAGATCAAACAATGAAAATCCAAACAAGCTTAAAGGGAAAGGGAGGGAGTCGTAGGGAATAACTTATTCTTCAGCAGTAGACAGCAGAAGGTTATTGATGGAGAGGGGAGGAAAAAAAAGGGGCTCGGGACTTAGTTGCATGGTGGGAGAGTGAAGGAGTGAGAGAGGAAGGGAGAGAAAAAGAGAGAGAGAGAGAGCAGTGGGGAGAGTTCAGAGTGATGTTCAGACAGCAGGGTACACATCTGAATTAATGCTTCCACAAAAGGCAATTTTCTCCTCACAGGCTCCTCATCCCCTCTGTAGGTAGCAAGGTGAGGTATGTCTCCCTTACAGAGAATGAGAGACACAGACACAGAGAGCGGGAGAGAGCAGACTTAATGTTTCTTTTCAGCTACAGTGCTCTTTACTGCAGCTGCCTGGCTGGATCCCTAGGCTGGCTCGGGGGATAGTGTAGTGATCTCAGGCTTCCACCAGAATACACTTCTGGCAATGGTGTTTGCAAGCTCACTAACATGGACTCCGGGGAATAGCAGCGTTGTTTCTTCACTTGTTTGCTTTCTTTAATGCAGAGGCAAAGTCTGTTGATATTCTTTTGAATTTCTACAGCCGTTGGTGGGCCGAGGGAGAAAAATAAAACAACAAAAGAAGAGTGAAGTTTGCCTGGTATATTCAGCGAAGGAGAGTTGAAACAGAGTTCACACTCCCAGCGCTGTAGTGTCCACATAACCACACAAGATCAAAGACAGAAGAGCAGTGGCACTGTCGCAGCGGTAAGCTGTTAATTCAGTTTCGTAACCTCAATTCGTCTGTGAGTGATGTGAAACAACTTCATGATAAAGTTCAGAATCAAAATACATCTGGGCAATCAAAAATTGAGCAACTTGTTTTCCATGTCTACAGCCTGGTGGTGAGATGTAAATAGACCATATTTAAATCAACAAAGTTAAATCAAGGCTGTCTCACTCGGGGAGGAGAAAGCAGAGGACGAGGGGCGCCTCAGAGCCAGGAGAGTACAGTACAAGTAGCAGCACAACTGGAAACACGCAGTGGAAAAGCTGAGGTCATTTTGCCTCTCGTTCTGTATTACATATCTACAGTACCGTGTCCTGTGGGAGCAGACAACTGTGTGTATCTGGAGGCCCCAGAGAGAGAGACCAAGAGAGAGAGAGAGAGTGCCAGAGTTAGTGTGAAGGGGGCTCAGGGGGACCGAGCAGCAAGTAATCTGTGGCCCTCTCAAGTGGCAGAGAACAGGAGTCAACAAGAGGACACCGTGATATGATAGCCTGGGGAAAACGAGGGTCCCAACCAATTGGACCGACCAGCCTCCAGCCATACTGGCTGTGGTATCAGTAGGAGTCACTCCCAGGGCCGGGTCCTCAGTGAGCAGACATGCTGGCAGCAGTGAGGGGGTATAGTTTTCCACAGGGCATTGCTACTTCCCCTCACCAATGAGATCATCCAGAAACAGTAGAGAAATGGGCAGCAGCAGCAGCAAGTCATCGCTGATGTCAGGGAGAGCAGCTATTTAAGGTTTAGTCAGCCTTTCTGAGCTATTTTCACAGGATGCTTCGTGTGAAGTACATGTGAAGCACAACTGCACTGCTCATTATTATTATAATTTGAAAGTACTCCGCTTTGATGCACATCATTATTCTCTTTTTCTCTTTGTCTCTTTGCATTCCTCTCCCCCCTATTAATCTTCTCTTTATGCTATGTCTACCTCAAAAGTTTCTACCTCATCATGTCTGTGAACACCTAACTCAGCATATATGCTTGCTTCCGATGGGAACATGGTGTGCTGGAGAGCTTCAATATTACACTCTGCAGAGCCGTCAGTTTAGACTTCAGTGGTTGCTCCAGACCAGATGTCCCATTCAGCAGCGCAGAAACGCTCCGCCACCGGTGCGGACAGGACAGGACATACGCCATTCCCATACAGCGAGATTGCAAGAGCAAGGTTACATTTTACACAGCCTCAGTGGGCATGTTTAAAGGATCTTTTTACAGGCATTTCAAACCAGACTGCTGTTGTTTTGTGAGGTCAAACTGAAATTAATGACAGACATGACCCTATAAATGTATGTGTAATCAGTAAGCTAAACAGCTGACAGATCAAGACAGAGTGGGCAACTTCTGTCACATGTATCTTTTCCCTCAGAAAGGTCCTTATTAACTGGTCAAATCATGTTTACAAATTCATGAGGGATCAGACGTAGAGGCAAAGGGAGTAAAATCCAGCAGCATCATGTCCATTGAATGACTAATGCTACAATGAGCTGGTGGATGCAAAACACAGCCATAGCTCTGTCTCTGTCTCCACCTCATGGTACTGTTTGAAATGGCAAAGGCTATGGTCTTAGCAGTGTTGATTCAGATTTTCCTACCTAAAGACTGAACCTCAGTTAAGCAAAGTTGGATAACAGTGTGGTTTTCATATATTGTTCTATGCTTGGATAGTTTTTAATAAGATGAAGAAATCTTACGAATAAGGCACAGCAATTAGACTAGACTGATTCTAATATATTACTAATAAATATTCATCGAAATTCGGAATATAATGGTAGTCAACCACAGATACAGCTACAGATATGGCATGGGGCATTTTTCTCAATCTGAAAAAAATTGGCATCTGCCACAGCACTGTCATCTTTCATGGTTAGAAAAATCAGATGTCAGACACATCTCACAGGGGGCCCCCCATCTCCACCTCGACCTGCTGAGTGGGCATGTTCTCATCTTCACCGTGTGATTTGGTGTTCAACTCAGGCCCACAGCAGCGCAATCCTCACATGGATTCAAAGCACTTCACTGTCTACTTAATCACAATACAAATTGTCCCTGTTCTGGTTTGAATAAGAGATTTTTTTTTTTGTTTTCAGTCAGTGAAGTCCCCCCGGTGCATATGATCTGTCTATGAGGCTCACTGCACTTGATCAAGTGGGCCAGCCTGTCTCTGTGGGGATTACCCATCAAAAGGGAAAGCAAAGGTAACTCAATGCCTCCTGCAGACAGTGATTGATGATAGCACTGTTTCATAACGAATTGCACCCCCACAACAAGTCTTGCACATGGGAAATGTTAATTGAAATGCTGTGTGTGCAAAGATACGCTTTTCAACTGTGATACTACCAAGGTGTTGCAGCAATAAACTAGAGGGAATTTAGCATGTTGCGACAAAGTGAACAACCAGATGGCAAACTGCACCCAACTCTGAAGCAATAGTACTCACCACATCCTTCGCATATCTTGTCTTTCTAATAGCAGGTAGGATGTCTTGGCTGCAGGGGAAAAAGGGAAAACAAAATTGACCAACATATTTTCTCTTTCCTCTTCAAACCAATATGGGGATCCAGCGTGTATTTAAATATGTAAATAAAAAACTTATTTCATTGATTAAAAATCATAGGTCTCATACCCTTCGATCATGTTGTTTTCCCTGATTAAATCCCTGCAGGGGACGCATTGCTCATATGGGAGAGCTTTAAACTTTTCTGCACCAACTGCGACATAGTGCTGGTTGTTCTCCAGTTCATTCGGACCGCGGACAGGACGTCCATCTAATGTGCAAAGCCTGGGAAAATTGGAGGAATGTTTAGTTACTATTTCAACTATGCTTATAAATATCAGTGTTTTAGATACTGAAGAGACATTGATGTCTCAAATATTGCTTGAGTGGTTGAATTTAATGTTAGCATATTTTTAAAAATCATCAAAGCATTGTTTGTCTAACAAGCAGTTTTGAATTAACTCCTGTGAACACATCACAAACAGATATGGTCAGACATAGTAATTTAAAACCATAAGGGTGCACAATGTACTGATGTTGGACATTACCTGTACACAGCACCAGTGCGAAGACGCACTTTCTCTGTCACCATGGCTAAAACATTTTCCCAGCTTCTAAGAGTATACTTTGGGACCCGTATTCGAGCTGGAGGAACCAAGATATCTCCGTTGGTAAAGACACTACCAGACAAAACAAAAAAGTGAGACAAAAAGAGATAACCATTCTATTAAAAAAAAACATAATTTCTTTACAACATAACACAGCAAAGAACATTCTCCTTTTTACAGTCAGGATATCTTTTAGATCCAGCTTAAAATCAATACTTACTTTATCGTGCAAGACTCATCAGTAGTTCTCCTCCAGCGAGCAGAAACTACTATTCTGCTGTGAACAACAGGTCGGATCTGAAAATGTCAAAACTAGGGGTCAGAAAATTAATACGGACCAGTGGTAAATAAGAAGTCTCTGACTCAAACGCTGTATGTGCGATAACTTTTGTGTTTACTATCACCGTTTGGTTACGATTACTGTCATTTAGACCAATGTAAAGGGTTTAGGCTTCAGCCACTTGCAACCTCCCACTAAAGACCCCTCCATATCATACAGCATGGTCACACATACAGTAATATAACACCTGAAAATAAAGGTTAGACTTCAATCATTTTCAGTATGTCTGATCAAACACAAAAAGTGGTCTTACCTGCTCTTTTTTCTTATTCTGTGGCTTCTTGGTTGTTATCTCACAATAGCTGGAAGGCATTAAAAAATCATGTAAATAACTCAAACCCAGGCTTCAGGTGCTAGCTTACATGTGAAACCTGTACAGTTACTTACAGCTAGTCCATAAAGATAGATGGAAGACGTCTCTAGACCTGATAATGCCAATTAAAATAAAATACCTTTATACTAGAGCTGGAGGTTTGATAAAAAGTGCTTTAGACATTATGCTAACTAGCTACTGTCCGCAAGACAGCACATTAAACCGCGACAGTGGACTGTAAACCCAAATTTAGACTATATTTAAGATACTGCATGTATAAATGTAGGCTATTCAAAGCCTTAAGCACTTAGGTTAATGAAATGGAGACATATTTTAAGGACTGTGGAGTACCAACCCAGTCAAAATGCCCACTCAACAAAAGAAGCAAACATTACAGGAGACTAGCTAGCTTACTGGCCGGAATAAATGCACCTTCTCAGGGCCCAGGGTGGAGCTCATCCTCGGTTAAACTGACCTGACCCCCCCTGCTGTCACCCACACACACCCAGACACACCTTACAGGGTGGTACCTACTCCAGCTTTTTGAACTGCTCATTTCCGGCTGCAACATAAACACTCCCATGCTTCAAGTCGTCCAAACGCTGAACTTTGTGGCCCTCTCTGGGAGTGTACAGCTTCCTCACGGCGCCAAACGGAGCCTCCATCCCTCTGGTCAAAGAGGTCAAAAAATTGTCAAAGGTTGTCACCTGCCGCGGATTCACAACTATTTTCCTTCCGGGAAAGAAAGCGTCTCCGTTCCTGTAGACAATTACAGTTTTTGTCGGCGGCAGATCGCCTCTCCGTGTCGTGCCCGGCATACTTAAGCTAGCTAACTTAACAGACGCAGTTTAAAAACAACAAACAACAATGGCGCTTGGTGTCAAAAGTAAATGTGTCACTGGCAGGTGTGTTGAGCCTCCGGAGACGTAACTGGAGATAGCCTCTGATATGGAAACCACTTCTTCCACATGAGAGGCATCAAGAAACCTATCCACCCTCTGTGTTGTTGTTTGATAGTTAATTTAGTGTTTGATTCCAAAACTTAAGTGTTTCCAAGGCAACCAGCAGGGGAAATTAGTCAGCTATGTATTTATCAGTATATCAGATTTAGCCCATATTAATCTGACTTCTGTTTTGTATTTAAATTGGGTTATAGTACCTCAAAATAACACTGTGCATTAAATCAAATGTCCAACAAGCTAACACTTCATACCTATATTGAAATGTCTTATTTATTTGCACTCTATGTTAGAGCCTGTGTTTGAGGGACATTTTATTTTGTCAGTTGCCCTGCGTCCATATTTCTGTGACCTGCTTCCATTAAATGAACCAGATTCAGCAGCAGCCCTTGACGATCTGCATTTTGAAGAAGGACTTTTGCATCTTGTGCTGGAGCATGGGGTGAGTTAACCTTGTTTTTGTATTAAAGTTGCAATAAATAATAAATGATTCTAACCATTTGGGAACAGACAGACTCCAATACGAATTTGCAGCAACAAGCCTATACAGTACCTTACGCTTTGCCTTATTAAGAAAACAACTGCCTATGACATCTGGCATAAACAAAGTGAGGGACATCCTGTTGGAGTGCAGTATTGGCTCTTCTTTAACCAGGGTTTGGTCCACCAAGTCTTTAAAGATTTATATATGTGTCATTTTACATTATTAGAACTTAAACCTTCTTGTGGATGTTGGTGAGAGCCATTGATACACACCCATATGGACCGACGAAGCTTATCCACTTGGGTTACATAGTGTGACAAGCCAACTGAACAAGGTTACGGTAGCAGAGTCTATCAATGTATTTAAAGTATATTTATGAAATAAGCATATCAAATACTGTGAAGAGAGACAAAGAAGTTCATCCATTTTTACAGATTTTGATGTTAAATGTTTATGGTGTGCACATTCACTAAAAACTGACATGTGACTTGTTGACAGAGCTCCTGTAGCTTGCATTTCCAATTTCTTTTTTACTTTTTTTGTTTACTGGAAGACAAGTTACACTTAAGTCCATTTATTACGAGCACAAGCGAAAACATCACTATTACAGTATGAAAATGATACTTCCATGCTGGATATAGAGGTGGATATAACATCAGATGCAGGGTGTGTGGGGTTTTTTTTTCTCATTTTCATGTACTGTAGCCATATCTCCCGTTTGCAGGCCATTTTTTTTCTAAACAGATTATCTGCCAGTCCACTGTTAGACAGGGCTGTCCAAATTGTTTACCACAAAGGTAACCAGAGATTTTGCCAACAATGGCACCTAATTGGTTTATGCCAGACAACTCCTGGTCAATTAAATGCATAATTCATCTCAGCATTAATTATTCATTTCTTAAGGGACTGGTGCTGTGCTTTATTAGAAGAACTGCATCATGCATATTCAAATTCCTCTTCTTAGAGGGACTCAATAGGATATCATCTCAGCTGGGATGCCCGTCCTAAAAAACAATAGCAGCCAGGCCTGTAAGACAACTTCTATTAATCACACAACTAAACCATAGAGGATTTACAAAGATGAAAATGTCATATTAACCTAAGGTATGTAATGTCTTGTTTTTGTCATTCAGCAAACATCATGCTGTCATATTGTTACCAAGTGTAATTAATTTATTATTATTTTTAGCTCTCTTGTGGTTGGACAGTACATTATTTTTAAATAATACTCATGTCGCGGCGAAACTGTCTGTGTTAATTTAGCTCAACACTTTAGTATATCAGTGTTTAGTTCACATCATCAGATTTAATTCACTGCTTAGGTTAGAATTCAACATTTTCCCCAAAGAGTATAAATATAGATAAAGTCCAAATGCATATCCCTTAAAAAACATCAGTTAAATCTGCTGTACAGCTTTAAAATCTATATGGTGTTTTGCTCAAGTGACCACATTTTTTCCTAGTGATGTCCTTCCCATGTAACTATAACACAATGTGTGATTACCCAAAGAACAGACTCCTGTGTCTTGTCAAGTGGAGAATCAGGGAGTAGCAGTGGGTGAGTTTCCTTTGTCACTGTGTCACACTATGTAATCACTGTGCTCCGGTGGCTAAAAGGTTCCCTGTGGAGTTTTATTGTAAACAAACCAAAGTTATGTTTACATTCAGTGTTACTCACCAAAAAGCTTTGTGCGTATCCTTGAGGTCTAACAGATGTGATGAATGCATTTCCTTCCTTACAAAACACTTGCAAGACCAATTTTTCTGAAAAGTTATAATCCTGAATTGTTTACATACATGTTTACTAGTAAACAGCCTTCTTCATTCCCGCCTTTGCGCGCCATTGCTGCATATCTTGGCACATCACCAGCGCCTGTCGATCGGTGCGATATTGTGACACCATTCGCAGGAATGTGTATCGCGTCACGAGACAAACAAAACGGGGACCCACTCATACAAAAACGACTCCATGGTGCCACTAGGGGTTAAAACTTCCACTGGGAACCTTTAAGTCAATACTTATGAGCATGCACTGTTTAAAGCTAGAAACTGGAAAGTGGATGTACAAGATGTGAGGTCACTTGGATGTAATTGCACTGCTCCCTAGATAATACATGAGACAGAGACTTTGTTCACCCGTAAGATTTTTTTGCATGAGTTACTGCACCCAAAGGACTTTTGCATACTGCAGAAGGAGGTCTTATCTATTCACAGTGGGTTAGGGTTTGGAAATAATAATAATAATGTTGTGTAATAGGTAATGTAATAATGTTTTCACAGCTTTAAAAACGGAGGTCCAAGCTCAACATTCACCTTTATACCTTAGATTTTAGCTTAGATAGCTACAGTATGTGTGTAGACACATTTTAAACTGGAGCATAGGCTGTTTTCACAGGAGATATTTTGCAATAGGAAAAGCACAGGTGTAAATAAGAAAATGAATGATGGCTGAATTTGTTTACTGCTTCAATTTCAGGGTCCTGGTATTGTGCATACTGGCACACTGCCACGGCTTACTGGGACACTTGAATAGAGCGGAGCCATTGTTAGTGTTATTAGTACCAGCTGTGCTTTTCCCTACTATGGCAAGTCAAAATGTCTCCAGTGAAAAAGGCTTATGGAGCAGCCACAGCTACTGGCGTTACATCCCAGTGTAAGAAATTGTTACAGTGCAGTATCATATTCATCCACAGGGTGGAGGCTGTCTCACACTGCTGCATTTGATACAGTGGCTGCACTAGATCAGCTCAGGGGCAGGAAATAATGCACAGACACTGTCTCTCTTTTTTAAATTATCAGTGAAAATTTATTTTACAACAACCGCCACATAACTTATTATATGAATATGAATACAGAATGAATATTGTATTCCATTTCTCTGATTAAAAGCACCCAACTGGAACCCAAAACCTTTCTTTAATTTGATATTTTATGCACAAACTACAGCCTTCTACATTCACTTATTTGTCTTGTTTGTTGATGGCACTGTTGCAAGCATTGCTCAGTGGATTGTTTGCATAACATAAAAACTCAATACATTGCCTGGCATGCTGTTTGAAACACTAATGAATTACAGAGTATGAGATTAAGGGTGTACTTAAAATAAGTAAAGTTCTCACAAAAGAACAAAAACTCTGGATGTTTTGTGAGAAAACAAGAAAATAAATAGCTTATAAGCTTATAAGGAAAAGAGAAAAGTAGAAAATATACTAGTTTGCACAACTTGCATGTCATTTTGTCATCCTATTTACAGATAGAAGATATAGCACAGACAACACATCTAACTTTTGTTCCATTATATCTATCCATTCTTTAAGCAGTCTCATTAGCACAGACTGAACTCAGACACTGTCCTTGTCAAATTCACAAACAAAATACATGGTAGGGTGGCATGCCACATCAGTCCACTCCCCGGAGGCCACCATCTCAGCACAGTCCTCATCATCATAGGCGTTGTTGGGCTCTCCTTTTCTCCATTTGCTGAAAGTGGTCATGGGAGAGAGATCCACGTAGGTGAACACACCCTCGCGGTGCAGGTCATGAATGCCAATGTAGACTCTGTTCAGGCCCGCTTCGGTTATGTACCCTGCGATGGCCGCGTTGGCTCCCTCATCCTTGGGCATGGCCAGGTGCCCTCCCCTCGTCTGGCAGTAGACCTCAGCGTCGGAGTAGCGTTTCTCCTCCTTCACCAACAGATAGACCTTACTGTCTGTCTCTTTTATGCCAGCAACAGCTGCAGGGGAGGGCAGTGCTGAAAAATGAGCACTTGTATTTCTATAAATTTCACATTGACATGCCCAGCATTTGCAGTTTTATGAGGATAATAAGTGAAGCAATAACATGGATACAAGAACTGGTAAAACACACAAGTACTTTATTAAAAAGAATGCTAAGATCATACCATTTTTGATGAATTTCAGTTCTGAGGAGAGCTGGGCCACAAGAATGTCCATTTCTCCAATCATCTTTCTCATTGGCGTGCACTCGCATGGAACACCTGATAAGGCAAAAATGCAGGCGGGTTACAACACAGTTGTTTTAATTTGTTCTCATATTCCACCAAATGTGTCTAATCCTGCAATAATCAGTTTGACAAACTGAATAACACGGTATAATATCTCACCTGGATCTCCATTAGGGCCCCTTGGACCTGGATCCCCCATGTCTCCCTTTACCCCTGAGATATGAAATGTAATTATTCATAAAACATGGAATATACTATACTAAATTAATTACTAAACAACTACATGTGAAGTACAATTTTGCATTTTCTTATTACCTTTCATTCCACTTGGGCCCACTTTTCCGTAACGTCCCATTATGCCTTTCTGACCTTTAAGCCCAGGTTGACCTGAAAAGAAAAATATTCGGCTGCTGTGCAATCTATGTAATAAAATGCCTGCACCTTACAAGACTACAAATTAAAGTTAATGAAAGTAATAAATGAAATTCTCATACCACTATTTCCACTAAGGTACATTAATTAAAATGCTGAGTCTGTGTAATATCCTCATTAAGGTCTTCAGTAAACACTTGTCCACAGCAGTGGATTCCACAAATCATTTCTCCTCCAACCTCTCACCCAAATGTAAACACTTGGCCATCTCTGGATGGCCTGGCAGTGATGTAACAGCACATTATCAGCTCAAGCAATGTGATCTTTACCCCGGTTCCTTTTTTTTTTCAGCTTAGTGCAGTGTTGAAAAAAATGTAGAGATGCATAAGTTTGGGTGTGGTAAATGTATTGAGATGCACTGAGAAACAAAAACATTCTGCATTCTTCAGTCATGTTTCTTTGTTGTGAGTGCAAAAACTATACCGGTCTCTCCAGGGGGGCCAACTCTTCCTGGTCTCCCCGGTGCTCCTTTTTGTCCTTTTTCTCCTGGTTCTCCTTTTGCAGAAGAAGACGGAGAAAAAAAATAATAAGAACATTTTTTGTTTTGTTTTGTTTTCTTTGTACGGTGTGTGTAAGAACGTTTGTAGAACAGCATGCCTTTGAGTCCAGGGACCAGGATCTGAACAGTGCAGGACTCCTCTGCCAAGTGCTGTCCATGCGATGTCTGTAGCGTTAGTAAACTCAGCACAGACATTAGTATCATGGGCAATAACAGCTTCTCTCCTATCATCCTTCACATGGGCTGCTTGGTGGGCTATACTGGAGAAACAAAAGAGATTAAGAAAAAAACAGATAATTTCTAAATAACCAGAGTGACTATGGATATCTTAATAATAGTAATAACAATATCATATCTCAGAACTAAAACAGTGGAATCTGAAGTAAAAGTTAGTTTCAGCAGCATAACAGTAATGCTGTTAATTCCATAATGTATTACTGTAATGTATTACTTTAGAGTCCATTGCATCCAGTTTGCAGGCTACTGAATTCCTGAGAGAACACGCCCTGTTGCGATAAGTCGCATCGAACATCCCATTTTAATAAGAACTTGTTTCACACATTTATACCCCGAAAGAGCTTTGCAAAAAGCATAATTTCTTTATCCTGAGCTTGAAGCCGTAGATACAAGATTAAGAAAGAAAATTATTGCTTTAAACCAATGCATACATATTTTCTAGATTCATTAATGCTTGATATAAATAGCTAAAGACTGAAGCAACATCCAGAATCACATTTGCCTAAGCTAAAGACATTCAGCTTTTTTGTTATAAACTTTGCAACCCCTATATAAGGAATAAATACAACCCCGGAGAAAAAAACAGCTTTAAAACAGGTTTAACAGTATAGTGCATTTCAAAACCTACCTGCAGAGGTATTTCCAGACAGAAGTAGAGAAGTATTGCCAGCTTGCAAAGACTTGCAGGAGCTTTGAGCGCTGGTGGTCCTACAGAAACATTTCATGTTCCTCCACAGGCTGATAGGACATTCGTAAACAGTTCACAGATAAAGTCCAAAGCAGCTGGAGCCCTGCAGATAATTGGCTGGGAAAGTAGTGGAGTGATTGACGGTGGAGGGGCCCGATAAATGCACTGGCTCAACTTCAAACTCTATCAGATATTTAGAAAAGCAAGTTGATCTACAAAACCTTTTAAATAATTTCAGGGAATCATTCTAACATTTAGAATAACGGGGTAACATTTATTATTTGCACATATCTTAACAAGTCACATAGCCACCCTGAACTTCACTACATATGTATCTGAGTAGTATTTAGCTTTACCTGCGCTTCAGTTTGCTTGGGGTGCCTGAATTCTTTCATAATGGGTTGTGTGACAGTGACTAATGCATTTCACTGCAGATGCTAAATAATGTGAGAGTGCCAGTTGATCTAATGTGTTCTGTGGTCTGTGTATGATTCACTTTACTCTCTATATTCTTTCAAAATGCACTATATTTATATGTACTAAGTGTCAGTGATGTCTACCATGTCATATGATTTATTTTTAATTAAAAATGTATATAGACTAAATGGATATATGCAAATAAGCAATGCATAGTAATAATGACACCATAGACCTAAATATATGAATGAAAGCACAGATTTTTACTTTGCGGAGCTTTACAGTGGAATATTAGAAGTTGTTCATTGAGGTTTTATTCTGGGATTCCATTTTAACATCATTATAACTATTATTCCTAAATTGCAGTGCGGTGTGTGTGTTTCTAAGGAATAATAGAGATACCGCTGAGTCTACCCTGAAGTTAAAACTTACATCTTTAATAATTACTGTAGTTTTTTCTATAATATGCCGCAGGAGTTGAATCTGTCATGATCATATTTTCTAAGGCATGACTGCAAGTTGTGCGTAATTCTCTATCCAAGAGTCAATCCAAGTTAAGCATTTAGGATTTAAATGAATACAATACTTTGCTTGTACAGCATTTCTACCATTATCATTTCCCCAGAGTGCGCTGGTTCCTTGTGATGATCAACTCTCCAGTGCAAGTTAATTGGTTTGGGATTTGGCTTCACACATACAGATCTGCTTGTCCCCTATGTGGCCACCTGAGGGAGCCATTGTCCATGCAAGAACAGTAGTGGACCTCCACATACAGTACACTACTGGTCTGGATCTTAAATTACTCATCTTTGTTTTTGTTTTTTTTAAATACATTATTCAGAATTAACATGACATGACCAAAATTACAATAAAGTATATTTTCTGCCTTAGAATAGAATTTATTCCTAATATTTGTTGTTTATTATTGTTTATTCGTCTTGACCGGAGGGGAGAGGAATGAGCATTTACAAACAAAATGGTGGATGGTGAATAATTCTCATTTATAATTGTACAATAGTTGTTGTTTTTGGAGACTGGGATGTATTGTACTATCCCAAAATAAAACATGTTACCATTTGATATGGTCAAGTGGCACTTGTCTTTGCTGTGCATTATTTAGGATGTCATGGAAATACTAAGTTGTGAACCAAAAATGTCATTTTAATGTTTACATGCTGTCATCTAGAGTCAGTAATCAGATATGGTCCAATACAGGAGTATCAGATGTCCTAATTAGATTTACAAGCCCATTGGCGGCTTTCAATGGTGGATTGGGTGTCTCCTTCAAAAATCCCCCCCAAAAGTTTTAGATTACCTGCCTCTCAAATATTCATGACTCTCAAGGCAACATTTGCTGTCTTTTCATTGCAGCCAGTGAAGTAGTTGTGTGTGTGTGCTCAATTTATCCTCTAACTCCAGTTTTTGGATTAAACGAAAAATACAGTATACTGTATATTCTGTGAGTTTAAGAAGCCAAATGAAATATTCCTGGTATTGACATACTGAAAAATGTATTTACGGTGCATAAAGTGCATGTGGTAACATTTCCAGAGACGTGTTAATATGTTTGATGTATTTTATTTTTTACTCTGTCTCACTAGATTATAAAAATTGGATGTTAAGTCAGTAAGTAAGTAAGTAAGTACATCAGTGTGTTCTCTGTTGCTGTGAGGGAGGAAAAGCCACATTTGGAAATATGTCAGTGATATTAAATAACAAGTTAGTCTACTTTCCCGATGCTTATTTTCTCTTCTGCTGCGCGACTAACTGAAACACAGCCAGTAAAAACTACCTGACACAGGGTCTTACGAGCGGCACTTCAACGCACCTCCAGAGTGACGTCACTTGTGCTCACCGGAGCGCGAGCACAGCCTGTCATCCAGACAGCAGCTTTTGTCCGTCTTGTCCTGCTCCGGGAAGAAAAGACCGAGAAAGTTGGAGTACTGCTACAACTACACACATCCGTATGAGGGGCTCAAAACTTATTACTGTCGCCCTGAACGTGAATTTGACTGTCTGAAGGATACGAGTCGTAAGTGTCCCCGCTTCTGTCCAACTTTTACTCTTTCTAGCCAGAAACAGTTCGAGGTGCTTTGTACCATCTTTACAGTAACATAGATGGAGTGAATGCAGTTGCTGTAGTCTACCGTTTGTGCTAACTACCTATAATTTTATGTAATTAGTAACAACGCTTGCCAGCATTAGTATAGCGTTGGTTTGCTCCTCAAGTAGTCATAATGGTTTATTTATAAGGGGCTTAGTACCGTTAGTCTCTTGTACAGAAGATGTTGATATATTTAGTCAATTATTATTATATAGCCTACTCTAAAAATCACAGTAAGACACAGTAAACTATTCTACCTCTTATCACCTGCATGATATAACAAAAGTGCTGTTTTGTCTTAGTAGAAACTCAGTTTTACTGAAGTATATTCATAGTGTCCCTGATACTTTATAACCTGATAAACGTGGTTACATAAGGTTTATTTATTTTATTCAGTTTTCATTTGACTCTAATCTCTCTGTGTGCTTAATTCTACAATTGCTGACATGTTGCCACGTCAGCCCCTCTTTAATCAAATTTTTTTCTCGCCTGACCACGTTTTTTAAAGA
The DNA here is from genome assembly GCA_003416845.1 of Oplegnathus fasciatus. Taxonomy (NCBI): domain Eukaryota; kingdom Metazoa; phylum Chordata; class Actinopteri; order Centrarchiformes; family Oplegnathidae; genus Oplegnathus; species Oplegnathus fasciatus. The sequence goes on along the minus strand of NTHP01000018.1, from coordinate 964,630 downwards.
TAAACCTGTGACAGTGTGACCTCTCTTGTGCATATCTATTCATCCCGTTGGCCTGTCGTCGATATCCAACGCATTTTCCATGTCCCTTTTTGCCTGGCAGAGAACAGGAAACAAGAGGCAGGAAACAGGAGGCGTGTTTGTGTGTCCTGCTTTAACTGTGAACCAGTGTCCATTCATGTGTGTGTATGTTTATGTTTCCTTCTCTCTGTACTGTATGTGTGTCTGTGTTTCATGGGACATGTGACACCCTTCTGATTTGCATTGCCTCGCAAACCGAACACTGACTTATATTTGCTTGGATCTCACTTGAAGCGTCTCACCTCCCTGTGTGGATTAGGGTCAAACACTAAGAGGATTTAGGGCTGCAGAGTCAAAGTTGCTCATGAGGGACAGGTCTGTGTTTTGTTGGGAGGAGTCAGCGATGTCTTTGCTTTGTGATGTAGACGTTTAGGCTGAAGGCCATCTCCCTAAGTGATATACCAGACATTTTTGGAGGTTTGCTTTGAAAGGAGCATGAAAATCCCAAAGCTCTTGGTACATTGAGCAGTGCTGTATATTATGAAGGCATGTGTTGTGTATGGAAGTGAGTTTGCAGCAGACTAACATAGAGCACTGTAAGCATTAATTTTGTCTTCGTTGTGCAGAATATGGAATATTTCCATTATAGCAAGATGTGTGTAGTCCTTTAAGGCTTTTGGTGGTCATGTAGTTTTGAACTGAGAGTATTTCCTTTGTGGACACACTGTATTTAGACTTTGACTGAAGCAGGGAAGTGTGGGAAAGCTTTGTGGTTATCAGTCATCTAACAAAGAGGATCCCCCC
>NTHP01000018.1:951699-961933 GCA_003416845.1 Oplegnathus fasciatus | reverse complement strand
AATTGTTTTTTGGTCCAGTTTTGGCCTTGACGGTGGGTCAGTCCTTTGATGTGTGAAATCATCCTCTTGCTCTGCGAAGACATCTATTGTAAACAAAGATCATTGTCCTAATAATAGATGGGCCAAATAACAATAAATTGCCTATTGTCTTAAATCTTACATTCACTTTCAGTGGATGCAGTGATAACATTCAGCCTTGATTTGCAGTTTTATTTACTTAAAGATCATTTACTTTAGATACAAACCAAGTTTTCATTCATTTATACTTTTACAAATAAGTTGTTAAATATTTAATACATTCTTATATTTGGATACCATCTCCTGCCTCTCCCGAGGTTGGATCCACCATTGTGCTGAGTTGATGTACCTGTTGAACTTGGAGTCCTCGTTGAAAGCTGCAGCAGCAGTTTCCAGCACCTATTTTCTCTGACATTTGACCCCAATCCCTAAAGCTAATAGGATACTCAAGCATAACATCAGCACTTTTGCTTTGAAGAACTCTGTGGTTGTAGGATTAACTGTCAAGAACCGCTAATGACACGCATGCGAAAACACAGCTTTCACGTTTGACTGAAGCTGCTCTGAGATCGTCAACACAAGATTCAGGCAGAAATTATCCACTTGGATGTACTCTGCGTCTGCCGGGGCCCCACTGCTGCTGGCAATTACAGCATAAAATCTTACAATTTTAATTTACAGTTAATGTATAGAGATGGGCGTTTCGGCAAAACCAACAGTGCTTAAGAGAGCCAGCCAACAATATGTTCTTGTCTTAGTTAGACTTCCAAATTATGCCCAGATGTTTGATGACTAAGAATATCTACACTCAACGTAAGGCTTTAAAAACTGGCTAATTGTGACTTTGTTGCATAACAGACAATATGCACAAAGTACTGTACAAATCGAATAAAAAAGATTGTTACTTAACCAGTGGCCATTGTGAGCATTGAGTGCACCCCAAAATTTCATAGTTTGATAGCATTATCTCAGGATTAGCTGCTTTAGCTTGGGCACTGCACAGTCTAAACATACACCAACAGACCTGAGATGATCCAAACTGTATTGTTTGGCCGGGCAGTTTATAAATGTCAGGTCACTTGGGGTAGTGTTGTCCTCACTAGAGATTGCAGGAATCCCTCAGGAGTCTCTTACAAGATCAGTAAGGAGGAATAACAGGTTAATGGAAAGCGAAGCAGACAGCAGCAGTGGGTCGGGTCATGCAAAAGACTGAGGAATGCTGCTGTAGATCAGTTTGACAATAAAATGATAGGCATCTTTGTTTTTATGTCATTTCACTTAAGGTTGAATCAGTCACACTGAGCTACTTTGATATTAGTCTCCATGTCAAGTAAAAGATAACAGACAAAATAATATTGTGTTAAAAGGATTTCCATGACTTGTAGGGTTTAGTTAAGACTGTGATGATATGAAGGGATGCAGGATAGTGCTGCCATGCAAATCAGGATCAGGTGCTCAACAAAAAAAAAACAGGACAGTGACACTGAGAAATTAACTTCGCAGGGGATTAAGGTTTTCTTGGTTGTTAGATTATCAGTGCTGATATCAACTTTTGTTTTTTAGCAGTGAAGAAAAGGTGAAATATATATTGTGTAGCTATACAAGCCTTCAGGAGCAGGCAATGGGACCAGCTTAGAAGCAAATTCAGTTTGTTTGAACTACGTCAGTAAAAATACAAAACTGTGTACTGTGCTTTGCATTTCTATTTTAAACCACATGCTGTATGTGCTTTCCTTCATTCATGTAGCCTCTCTTCCTCTTTCTTTCTCTCCCCTTCTCCCAGTTGTGTGGTGGTGCAGACTGGAGGTAAGCCATGGAGGATGGGAAGCCAGTGTGGGCGCCCCACCCCACCGATGGGTTCCAGCTGGGCATGATCGTTGACATAGGAGCCGACACACTCACCATAGAACCGCTGAACCAGAGGGGCAAGGTGGGTCATCACACACAAACACACAGGCACATGCACACACCCCTGCTTTCCATTTACAGGCAAAGTAAGTCCAACTGGGAAAATGGCTGAGGGGCTGATGTTGTTTGCCTTAATCTCAGGAGGGTGCTCACAACATACACAAATGCATACATCCATAAGTTCATGTGCAAGACTTTCATGGAGAATCACAATACTGTGTGTAAAAAATTAAGACTTGTGTTTTCTGTAATTTTGTCGCAGTTTGTCTAAAGTGCGATTCCAGGTAGAAAGGCGTTAGCACAACAATGTGTAAAATGTGAGAAACATGAGAGACCACATGTACAGAGGCATGAATAAATAAAGAGAGCAGCAGCAGGTGCGCTGATAGTGTTGCCTAGAGGGAGAGCTGCTCATTAGGAGGTAGAAGGCCACCTGTTACACCTGAGCCGTCACATGTCCCCAGCAAGCAGACCTCTGTTGTTTACAGACATGTACTCTGCATTTGTTTTGTTTGAAGTGTTCTCACCACAGCTAACATACAGACCTTTCCCACCTCAGACATTTTGACTTATCAGAATAGAAAAAGCACAGGTGTGTCTAATAACATTAATGATGGTTCTCAAGTGCCCCAGTCACCCATTACAGTGTTGCAGTGAGCCAGCATGCACAATACCAGGACCCTGAAACTGAAGCAGCTAAATGGAATTCAGCCATCATTAGTTTTATTATTTACACCTGTCCTTTTCCCTCCTGTGACATGTTGAAATGCCTTCTGTGAAAAAGGCCTATTTAGTTGTTCCAGTAAGCAATGCCAGAGAACCGGCATGCACAATACCAGGGCCCTGGTACTGGTACGGTCAGCCAGTCAAAATGCCCACTGTAAGAATGGTCTAGTACTAAGTTTGATAGCTTTAAGTTTCTCTTGACTTTTAATTAATTTAATTTAAGCATGAATTCCTTACACTGCAAAATTATCTACCCTTATTAAAGTATTTTGGAATCTACAAATGTAGTCAGAAAACCTTGTGTTTGCATTGCAATGCAGTCCCGCTTTTTTTTTGAGAATTCTTTTGGAAACTTTTCAGAAGGTACAATATTTTAGTTTTTAAATTGATACAACTTACAAGAGACCTGCTGAATCAAAGTTGCATTGGAAATGAGCAATTATCTTCTCTCCAACTGCATAATATTAGAACTTTGCACTCCACTAAATGACTCATGAAGATAAATATTTAAAGTTGTACTACACTGAGCTGGAGAAAAGTTGAATAAGTTTGAAGTGAATCTCATTTGGAATAGCTGTGAACTTTGAATGATCATGATCAGTTCATGCCTTTATTGCAAGGCATAAACTCTGTCCCATTCAGCGAGGGAATAAAAGGCCCATTGAGTGTCTTTTTTTTACTGCAGTGTGGAGCTCATTAGTGCCTCAGCTCAGTACACAACCCTCAGCCTGGCTGCCTCTTCTTCTTTGTCAATTTTATTGGTTAGATATTTCTCACATGGTTATTATTGTGGATGGGCATGTCCAGATTGAGCCAAGGCACACAAAGCAGATTCTGTTTATGCTTACAGCCTGTTTGTGGTAATAAACCATGCATCACAGCACCGGCTGGGTCACACTCACACACACAAGCAGTGGTATTGATATAGGGAGACTAATAAAGTGTGAGTATTTATTATATCAATTTATACTGTAGGCAACAACCAGACACAGTCATTGTTCTCCTTTGATAATGTCACTTGGTCTGACTGACTTGATTGGTTCCTACGAGATCAGCACAGACCAGCACCATCGTCTCTTCTCTACCACACACATGCACCACATACACTCACTTACTCACTCAGGTGTTCAGATCTGGTTGCTCTCCCACCAAATTATTCATTACCCTGCCATGTCTCCCCTTGTTTCTCTCACAGCCGGCTTGTTCCATTGAGTTTATTTCCATTAACTCAGACTCTTAAACAATAGACTGAGAATATCAGTAACTAATTTAGCCCGGGAACATGTCGCAGCAAACATCATTACTGTGATCTTTAAGCATGATGAATGATTCATGTTTATGCATGCTTGCTAGCTTTTTATGATGTCTAATATGTCTCCCTTTTTTTTGGATGCTAATAAACATTTGTTTTGTGTCATAAGCTTTTCAAAGAACGAGAAGTGAACAATGAATAATCTTGTATCTAAAGTTGGCTAGGATAAGTAGAGACAGTGCCACTTGTGGTTTGTCTGTCCAGGAAATGACATCATGTGAATGTTACAATTAGGAAAACTGTTTGTGTTACAGACCTTTCTTGCTCCGATGAGCCAAGTCTTCCCAGCAGAGGATGATGTCAACAAACATGTAGATGACAACTGTAAGTCAACACACAGTTGCCATTTTTTTGAAAATGTTGTTATTCTTAACAAGGTCTGTTTTCCAAGAAATCATTTCATTTTATTTGTCTTTTGTCTCTTGTTTTTTCCTCTGTTTTCAGGTTCCCTTATGTACTTGAATGAAGCCACTCTTCTCAACAATGTCAGAGTGCGGTACAATAAAGACCACATCTATGTATGTTTTCTTCTTCTATACTAGTCTGCATTTACACAAGTATAAATCCTTTATATGTGTGTTGCAAATAAATTCATTACTATCCAGTGGCATCATAAGAAGATACAGTAACAGGCTGGAGGACAGAAGGAGACCTATCCTTGTGTCCCTGGGGGTGAAGTACCAGGTGGTAAAGAGGGAAGGGAAGCTAGAAAAGGGTCATAAAGTCAGACTGGCAAACCTAATCCTGATCCCAGTCACTCACTTAGGAAATGAGGGACAGCTGGTATATTGGAAAAGCAAGACAGGGAAACAAGTTAAGGTGTGTCTCAGCAGGCTTCACAGGGCTCGTTTTCACTTCTGTTGTCTTTCAGTATTCAATCATTAATGTGTTTTTTCTATTTATTAACTCTCTCTTAATGCAGCGACTCTAATCATACCTGTATTTATGTCTCTTAAAGACGTATGTGGCCAATATCTTGATAGCTGTGAATCCTTACTATGACATCCCCAAGCTGTATGGCCCGGACTCCATCAAGTCGTACCAGGGGAAGTCACTGGGAACTCTGCCACCTCACGTCTATGCTATAGGTGAGAGCTCACTCCTTCTAATCACTGTTAAGTAAGGGGGTATATTACTTACAAAAGAGTGACAGAGATGTATTTGAAACACGTTGCTTTTTAAGACTGATGAGATACTGTAATGGTACTTTCTAAAGAGGCTTTGGTGTTAACCCTCATTAATCTTTGTTTTTTTGTTTTAAATGATCTTTTACATTTTGTGAGCCTGCTTGTGAAAGTGATTCAAACATAACAGAAACAACGTACAGACAATGTACAGTTTACATGAGATGTACAGTAATTTTCAGTGTGCTTATGCATGATTTGATCCTTCATTATTCTACTAGAAATTTCAGTGATATTTGTTTTGTTTTAGCCGACAAAGCCTACAGGGACATGAAGGTTCTCAAGATGAGCCAGTCCATCATAGTTTCTGGTGAATCTGGTGCTGGAAAGACTGAAAACACCAAGTTTGTTCTCAGGTACGAGCGCACATGAATTATCCTGCATCCCATCCTCATCTTCTCTTCACACTCACCTTTGGTCCCAATGGCCTTCCACACCCTTGCTGTCTCCTTTTGCACAAGTTGCAAGTGGCGTCCCATTCCATAGTGGAGTTATAGCTGTCATATCTCTGTTTTTCGAGGGCCACGCCAAACAATGCCGTAAAGGGGGTAACAGTCAAGGGGGATAATTGGTGAAAAATGCAATAAGTACTTGATTTCTGTTACTGCAGCCATATAGCACACACTTAGTGTGAGTGTGTTTTTGTCTTTTAAACTGTTTTTATCTTCTGGTGATTTACTATACATATTTGTCATTGTTGATGTCATCCTAATTTCCTCCCCATCCTGTAGATATCTCACCACAACATATGGAAGTGGTCAAGATATTGATGAGAGAATTGTAGAAGGTAATACAATAACAAACCAAAAGCTATTAACTACGAGTAACTATCAATACTGCATGTACTGTATGGGGGCATATTCCTGATTCTGTTTTTCCCATTTGAAATCTCAGCAAATCCCCTTCTTGAGGCCTTTGGAAATGCAAAGACAGTCCGGAATAATAACAGCAGTCGCTTTGGGAAGTTTGTGGAAATCCACTTCAATGAGAAGGCAATGGACGATTCAAGTTGGTCTATAATTTGCCATGTGTGGAACATGAATTTTAAAGTCTGATTTTAAGACCTGTTTCCTCTGTTGTGTCACCAGAATGCAGTTGTGGGTGGATTCGTCTCCCATTACTTGCTAGAGAAGTCGAGGATTTGCATGCAAAGTAATGACGAGAGGAACTACCACATCTTCTACAGGCTGTGTGCCGGGGCATCCGAGGACATAAAAAAGAAACTGCACCTGGACTCTCCAGACAGCTTCAGGGTCAGTGGGCTTAGAGAGAGACCAGGGTCTGCAGTGTAATTATTTCTCAGGAAAAGAACACATGCTGTAAATGAAAATAATTTAAATTGTGCCAGTTCAAATTTGAATGAAACTGAGTGGTTGTGGTCTTGTTTTTGCAAAGCTGTTTTTTAATGTAATTAAGTAGACATTGTAGACTAGACATTGGTTGGTAGTTCTATGTAAGCCCACTAGATGTCACATGAGCTTATTTTTAGTGATATCAGGAGGTCCTCCCAAGTGAAATCTAAATCCCCTCAGTAACAAAATATTTCACAATTGAATTCTTTCCCTTTTGAATGCAGTTATCAACTCAGCAGGGGCAAAATCAGAGAGCATAAAGGTGTTTGCCCCAGCCTTTATTTTCTTCTACATGCTCTATAAAACAACGCTTAGCGGAACAACAAGCAGCTCAAGCTGTTCCGTTAGATGTTTATCATACTGTCATTATATCCGGTCCCTGAGGTGACACCCACATCAACAGAGGCAATTACTTCATACAATTCACTACTAGTCAGCTGTGGAGCAATATTGGAAGACAGCAAAGTAAATCTTTCAGATGATGAAAATCAATACAAATATCCCCAGCAGATTTGCCACCACGAGTGAAACGCGTTTACACTGTGTCTGAATTTCATTTATCAAAATGCTGATTATGTTTAAATGTTTTTAAACTGATTTTTCTCTGTTGCAGTACCTGAACCGAGGATGCACCAGATACTTTGCCAGTAAGGACTCTGATAAACAAATCATGCAGAGCCGCAAGAGTCCTGAGGTAATGTCACGTTCTGTTTTGGCTTAATCACTCTAACCCCAATACTTGATTATTTTGAACATATTTTATGTCAAGGAGCAATGGCAAAGGATGTGTTGTAATGCAACACTTTTTGGATTTTTTCCTGTGCAATAAATCATTTAGATAGATGTGCATTATTCTTTTCCCAACAATGATGAGTAAGTAAAGGGCTGAAAGGAAATCCCAGACCACATCCAAGGAAATCTGCTACAGATGTGAAACAATATGTAGGAACTGGTCAATACAGTAAGAATATTTCATTCCAAGAAATTAGATCAGGTCTGTGTATTTAATGAATTATGTATGACGTGAAAAAGAACCAGCGCTTTGTCGAGTTGCGCTGCAAAGCCTGCAGGAGATGTGTAATTAATATCATGAAACAATTAAAAGAATAAGTGTGACATGTTGCTCTCTCAGGGACTAATTATACATGTTCATTTCACTTCTTGTTTGCTAAGATAGAACAATATCTTCTTTTATGCTAATCAAAGTTTCATGAAAATCAGGTGAGATAGTTGTAAACAAAGGAGCTTTCAGTTCTCACTTAATGGATTTACTCATAATGTGTTTATTTATTCTAGTAAGTTAAGAGAGGTGCAATGATTGAAACTTTTTTACCTTAGAGGCCAATCATGACCTCTATTCTTTGATTTTTTATTATATGGAATTCACTCTTACTTATGCTTTTGCACTGAAATATTGTAATCATAGTGATAGACCTTTTTGTTTCTAGAAGTTCGGATACATTAATCTTACAAAACAACATGTCATTTGTATTTTCCTCTTGAAATATTGGATCCCAAATGCAGATAAAAATGTATTCTCGTGTCCCATTTCCCTTTTTATATTTGTAAGAGGCATTATTTTAGACTAGAATTTTAATGAAATAAAGGTTTTTTTTATTATAGATGTCAATTATACTGTATATATGAAAGGGTCTTTAATTAACATGCTTACTATGTGCTTATAAAATGTAATGATGGAAGCACTGTAAGCTGTGTGGTTGTAAGTACATTGTGTGTTGTTAATATGTTGCTAATGAAGTCATTGTACATCTGTCTGTCCTTCCACGTGTCCGTTTTATGTAGGACAATAAGGTGATTTTTCCTTTCTTATCAGGGCTCTGTGCTGCCCACTCTTTGTCCTGTGTTTTTCCTAAAGTAAATACTGACACTCTCAGGTTTTACATGCTGCTGTTTGTAGTGCGAACAGGAAATAAGAGTGCATGCTTCCTCTTTGTCTGCATGTGTCTGCCAGGTTTTGTTTGCCGCCGGTGGTGCTTAGATAGAAAAATACAAAGGGTGTTTGCTTATTTAGCTTTTTTTTCAGTCATACAATGCAGGGCTGCACAATTCTTGTACATTTTCCAACCAATATTTGTTAAAGATTGACATTTTATTTGAAGGCTCACTGTTTTTGAAAATGGTCAACACATAAATAAAAGATATAAAAGGTGCAATTAAAGCATTTTGTTCCCCTCAATACTCAAGACCTGTGAATGGTCTCTTATCGTACAGTATAATTAGGAGTGTACATTTAGAAATAATTGTGCAGCCCTTGTTAATTATCACTGTATGATTAATCTATTGTCTTGACTCCTAATGAATCTTGAAGTGCTCTGTTTCATTGACATTTCACACTGTGTGCCTGTTTTTTTCTGTTTTCATCATCCCTAAGATATTATTACATTGGCTCTGTTTTTTCTTTAATTGTATAAATACAGTACTCAAGACGTTTAAATAGTAAAGACATTTGGAGACAAGGCTTTTGTAGCAGAGCAGCCTTAGTTCATAGGATGGTGTGCTTGCTGTGTGCTGCTGGTGGAGGCTTTTTCGACACATTAATGTAAAATATTTTGGTTTGTTAAAAGTGCAAAATCCTTGTTAAACATGTGGCTTTTATAGTTTAGTATGGGCTGTTGGGTCCCCTCCAATTCAATTTAGAATCAGATTTACTCAATGTTTAATGGAATTGCTAAAATACAGAACATACAGTAGATTGCCATTTGTGAATTGCATCTTGTTTGAGTAAATCATGATTTGAATTGAATTCTCACACACTGTCTGTTTCACTTCTGATCTCGACCTTTTCTGACTCACTCGTGTGTTTTGTAGCATCTAAAGGTCGGTGCTCTTAAGGACCCTCTTCTGGACGACCAGGGTGACTTCAACAGGATGTGTGTGGCCATGAAGAGGATTGGTCTGGACGACACTGAGAAGCTGGACCTGTTCAGGGTGGTTGCTGGCGTTCTGCATCTGGGCAACATTGACTTTGAAGAAACAGGGAGCTCCTCAGGTTAGACAGATGCTGTATTTACAAATATATACAGTATATCAGAATAATCTGTGAGATTACTTTGACTGTGTCACTACATTGTCCTGTCTTTTTCCCTGTATTTTGTGACTTTTGTTTTTTTGTGTGTGTGTGTGTGTAGGAATCTTTGTTTGTCTTTTCAGCTACAGCGCTTATTGCTGTTCCCACAAACCACCAAGGTCTTCTATTTTTTCCATTTTATTTTTTGCTGCAGAGGATTTTTCACTTAACATTCTTGCTTGGCAACATTAGTTAAGAACATTAATTTTTTTATGAACTGAATGTGCAGCCCAGTGAAATGAACATAACAAGTTGGTATCAGTTTTTTCAATACATGAATTCCACAGATGGGTATTACAGTATTAGATCAGTATAAAGATATTGACGAATAAATATATACTATCCTTGGATATCACCACCATTTAGTCTCAAACAGTAATTAAGAGAACCTGTTACCCTGGTAACCATTCGTCTTTCTCTTTTATTTTCTGGCTCATTCTTTCTCTTTCTGTCTCTACAATCAAAGTTTTTGTGGATTAAATACATATACTTTCAATTTGTACTTGATTGCAGTTTTCAACAGTTTCTCCCTCACTGTAACTTACACCCATTGAACCTGATTGATATCACCCATCTGTGACTATGAGACATACACTCCCCTCCAAAAGTATTGGAACAGTGAGGCCAATTCCTGTATTTTTGCTGT
>NTHP01000018.1:924253-945391 GCA_003416845.1 Oplegnathus fasciatus | reverse complement strand
TTTTTGCGCTTTGTACATCTGTATAAACATCTGCCACTTGTATGCATTTGCTTGTGTGCGTCCGCAGACTCGGTTTGTGGAGAAGAATAATGATGCCCTCCACATGTCCTTGGAGTGCTTAGTGTGTGAATCGAAAGACAAATTTGTTCGAGAGCTGTTTGAGAACTCCAACACCACCAAGGACTCCAAACAGAAGGCGGGCAAACTCGGCTTCATCAGCGTTGGCAACAAGTTCAAGGTCAGAGTGGTTGTTAAAGTTTGTCATTTTTGATTGTTAGACAAAGTCCCTGAACATAAATGCAACTAAATAAAACTCACTAAACTAAACTCACAAAATTCACTATCACTAATTGTGTTTTTCGGACTAATGATGAATCCATTGAATTTAAACACTTAGATGCTACAATACCTTTTGTTATTGCAGATTCTAATGTCTTTTATTGTTTATTAAATGTATTGTTTACCATTTTAAAAGAGTAAAATGTTGTAAAATAGTTCTACTATTATAATATAATACTCCATTATCTTTTTAGCTTCTTTTCAGACTTTTCTAACTCAAATCTCTAGACATGTTCTGTACCTTTTCAACTTTCCACTCTTCTTCCCATCCCTCGTTCTCCTCCTTATTCAGGGTTCCCCTGTCTTAGATTTCCTCCAGTCTCTCACCTCTTTCCTCTGAGAAAACCATCCTTGGTGGATAAAACTGGATAAAGTCAGCTTGAGGTATAATAGAGCAGAGTTAGAAAACAGGCAGAGTGAAAAAAAATAAGAGAGAGAAAGAAAGAATGAATCACCCCAACTCTCTCACAAAAGTGTGTTGAGTGAGCCAGAAGTACACAACTTTCAGCCACATGTCTTGTGTTTCAACCAAAAAATCCAACTCCAGTGTTATTTTGATTTGTGGTATCTTTATCATTAATGTAACTTATTTGCTTTCATCACTACTGCACCAGACATGGACTACAGCATAAAGATGATGTGTGTGTTTCAAAAAGGCAAATGTGTTATATGGAGAGGAAATGTGGGACTAGTTGTCTTCATTTCCAACAGTTTGACTGTTATTGTTGGTGATTTCAACACCAGCCACCAGGACAGCAGCACTAAAGAACTGTTGTTGTATTCTAGATAACTATGGACTGACTCAGGATGTGACTGAGCCCACACACCATAATGGGCACAGTATGGACTTACTCACCTTTAAGGGTCTTAACATTTCAAGGTTGTGGTGACTGTTGTTGTTCTTTCTGACCATTCCTGTGCTTTATTTGAGGTGACTATCTCAGTGTGCACAAATGTTTAGTCAGAGTTAATCACAAAACAGTATATCACTGGAAACACCAGTGAATTATTCAGGCTTTCTCTTCCACACCTGCACCCGCTTAGGTCTCTGTCAATGATCTTGTTGATAATTCAGTTCTAAAATTACAAATGTTATTCACTAAGGTAGTCTCTGGTGAGAAAAAAGCACCATGGAGGAGTGTCACTGGTAAAAATTCAAAAAAGTGTCGAAAAGCCGAATGCAGATGGCGAAAAACAAGTTCATCATCTCTAAAGAGAGACTTTGCATTTATAATTTAGACCTGAGAAATGCAAGGCCGTCCTTCAACAATAATGATGCACGTGCCTTATTTGCTACTGTTGGCAGACTGACAAACCCTCCTTATGCACTAAATCATGCAGTGAATTTGCCTCCTTCTTCATTGACAAAATTCAGAAAATTAGACAAACTGCTCGTTTCTCCATATCAGGCAAAGGGTCTGTTTTGTCCTTGCATCCACTTAAAACCAATTCAATCAGCATGACACAATATGATCCTATCAACCACATAACCTTGGAGGAAATCATTCTCCTGCTGCCTTGATATTCTGCCTTGTGGAATTCCGCAAGGCTCCATTCTTAGGCCTCTTCTCTTCAACATCTACAGGCTCCCACTAGCACACATCATGAAAAACAACAACGATAATTATGCAGATGACACACAGATTTATATTGCCAAGTGACTATTGTCCCATACAGTACAAAAGCTGAGTAAGTTCATCGAAGAAATCAATGATTGGATGTACCAACATTTCCTCTAACAAAGATAAAACTGAAATGATCGTCAGCCGGTGCTCAGCTTCAGTCGTTAACGTTAAAGACCACAAACCAGGCCAGAAATCTTGGTGTAGTCATAGACTCAGACCTAAATCCACATTAAGACAATTACAAAATCAGTCTATCACTTTAATAATAAAAACTGTTAGAGTCCTCACTAAGACCAGGAGAATGGATCACATCTCTCCAGTTCTCAGATCTTCATACTGACTTCCTGTGTGTCAAAGAAGTACTGCTGGTTTATAAAGAACTGAATGGTACAGGGCCAAATTACATTTCTGTTCTGCTGCTGCATTAGGACAGGTCTGCTTACTGTCCCCAGAGTCAAAACTAAACACCAAGGAGCAGCATTCAGTTTTTATGCACCACATATCTGGAACAAACTCCCAGAAAACTTGAGGTCTGCTCCAACACTCAGTTCTTTTAAGTCGGGGCTTAAGACTTTTCTGTTTGCCACAGCAAAGTTAAATTTGGGACTATTTATTCATATCTTGCACTGCACTGTAGCTGCACTCTAATTTTTATTCTACTGTTTAATCTATCTTCTATTTTACTGTGTTCTTTTTATATTGTCTTTTATATTGCCTTGTGTTTCTTTTATGTCTTGTCTTAATGCCTTTTTATTTCTTACGTAAAGCACTTTGAATTGCCTTGTTCTTGAAAGGCAATTCAATGTAAAGGTATTCAAATAAATTTGCCTTGCCTTGCCTTTGTCCTTGCATGACTGTTAGCTCTGGTTGCTCCCTTCCCTCACCTGTGACGAAAATATGTGTCACTACTGCCTCATATGAAATGTCTGTCTGGGCTACCCGCATCAAAAACATTAAAAACAAATCATTAAACATTCCCTTTTGTCTGCTTGCACACACAGACTCAGCTGAACCTGCTGCTGGAAAAGCTTCGCAGTACTGTGAGTAATACCTCAGTTATATGTCAGTTTCATTATATATTTTCTCAAAAGCTTCTTTGCTTTCCTGTTCAGAAATAAATGAAATAAATCACCCATTACAATATACAATAGGTACTGGAATGTGTTAACTTAGTACAGCACTACTATTACATATATGTTGTTATTCAGGTGCCAATTATAAAGATGGCAGCCACAGACTGAGAAGTACTGTGCTGAGACAGGTCAATTTTTCCTGATTAATCTTTGTGTGTGTAGGGCTCAAGTTTCATCCGCTGTGTAAAACCCAACCTGAAGATGGTCAGCCACCAGTTTGAAGGAGCTCTGATTCTCTCACAGCTGCAGTGCTCAGGTAGGATCAAAAAGCAGTATGTACAATATGTACTGTAGATTTCTTTTCTACTGGAGCACTGGAGCAATTTAAGCAGGTTGACCTCACCTATGATCACACTTACTGTATTCATTGAACACAGATGATGGACAACAACACTGAAACATCTTGTGATATATTTATAATATATGAATAAAACATACCCACGAATCTCATGAAAGAAAATATATTTTTAATAAAATTTGATGTGTTTTTATGCAAGTACAGAATAGGTACTGAATATTGGACCTTTTTCAAAAATATAATATATGCAAATATTACATTTCTTCCCACTGCTTCCCACAAAGGTTAAATTATGTTAAACTGTAGTGGCTGGAAAAAACATGGAAGGCAGACTTTATTTATTATATTATATTTCAGTGCTGTTTGTCCTTGTTTGGCATACTGCACTGTACACTGTCATGACTTTTTAAACTTTTTCCTAGTCACGTTAAATAATTTTGATGTTTTTGTAAATGTTGCGCCTGCACTTGGGGGATGGACTGTGATGGAAGTGGAAGTGTGTTATTTGCTTAATAACAATAAAACAGTGCTAAATTATGTATTTTGATATCAATGCATACTGCTCTCTGAGGCAGAAGTTAATATGATCCTTGTTCTTTCATGCATATAGATACGGATCTATTCTGACTTGCACACAAACACACACATGAGATATCGATAAGGTGCTTGTCAAGGATGAAACAGAATAGTGTCTGCTGTATGTAAACAGATTTTAGCTTGCTTGCATTCAAGCTCAAAATGTTCCTTTGATAGACTGTCAGTAGTGCACATTTTACAGTGTACTCTAATTCCTCAGGCAATCCTGTTTCACTTTAATAGCACTTTATATGTCAAGACCTTGTTTTCTTTGTGTGTTTCTCTTCATTAGGAATGGTGTCGGTGTTGGACCTGATGCAGGGAGGTTTCCCCTCCAGAGCCCCCTTCCATGAGCTCTACAACATGTATAAACAGTATATGCCTGACAAGCTCACACGCCTGAATCCACGACTCTTCTGCAAGGTGGGATTACATAAATTGAATAGTTTTCTCCTTCACTGGAGAAATACAAAGTGTACTGTTGGGTTTAAACAATTATATAATCTGCTTAATAGTAAATTAGTAAATAAAGCCTAATTACTGTAGTTGTGTAAAAAAAAAAAAAGCCTATAGCCACATTGACCCATTTGGGAAGTGATTAACTAACATAAACAGTTAAGTGCCCTACATTCTTACTACATATACAACGTTGCTGTGTCACTGAATGTGAATTTGTTCCTCTGTAGGCTTTGTTCAAAGCTCTGGGATTAAATGACAATGACTTCAAGTTTGGATTGACCAGAGTGTTCTTCCGCCCTGGAAAGGTACAAATAACTCAACAGAATTGATTACTCATTAATGTTATAATATAATGCAGAACTCTAGAGAACACAATATGTCTACAAATATTGTAGCTTAATTTGTTTTTGTGTCTGTGTGTGTGCGTCAGTTTGCCGAGTTTGACCAGATCATGAAGTCTGATCCAGACCACCTCGCAGAGCTACTGAAGAAAGTCAACACGTGGTTGGTGTGCAGCCGCTGGAAGAAGGTCCAATGGTGCAGCCTGTCTGTCATCAAACGTAGGTTGAATCCGATGTGTAACTCAAGCAGCCTCAATTAGATTGTCTTTTTGTTCTGTTGTTGTCAAACTTTAGTGTATTTTAGTAAGTTTTAGGATTGAAATCATTTACCACACTTGGTCTGGACATTGAAAAAAATATGCAATCATTATTTAACATTGTCTTTTCCTGGGTTATGTGTGTTTCAGATAGAGACCCAACCTATAAAGTCATGATTTAACCTCCATTTTTTAGATTTTAGCACTTAGACAATATACAGCCCAATGCACTATTTGTGCGTCTGTCATTATGCTGCCATATGCCACTTGGCCTGAGTAAGTCCTTTCTAATACAGAGGTGACACTAGTAATAAAACTATTTCTGAAAAAAGTCTCCAATATGCCCCCATATTAGAAAATCAGCCACATCTCATGAGACTTCTACACAAAAACTGCCATTGAATCAAAAAAGGAATAATTTTGTTAGTTAAGCTTTTTCACTCTCCAGTGGTTGACTATAAGATGCTTTGTCATTTTCTCACAGTTTATTATACAGCTCTGATAGCTGTACTAAATCATATTTCACACTTTTTCATTCATTCTGAATATTGAAAGCAGCAGCCCCTAGCAATATGGAATAGTACTCTAAAAGCAGTTTCTTGAACCGTTACACTCTGTGCCAAGTTATTGATTTCCACCATTTAACAAAGTGCAAGCTGGCTTCTGCTTATTTGTGTAAAAGCATCAAATGAAATTACATTAGAGTTATAACAGAACACTGCCTCTGCTTGACCACACATTTCTTGCACAAGTGACCTGAGGAAATTTATGCCCCTGGTCCTGGTCATTTATTTCCTTCGATACTTCACCTTATTATCACAGTTTCATTTGCGTGTGTGTGAGGGTGAGAGAGAGAGAGAGAGAGAGCATGTAAGTGTATACACGATATTCTGCAGTCTTTGTTTTTGTGCTTGCCTGATCAATAGTACCCATTATAGCAGTTTATATGTAGCTGTTTTATTAACTGTATCATAATTTGAGCTTTAACTTTTCAGGCACATTTTTATCATGCCTTTCTGATATTTATCTTCTTTAAAAATAAAGTTTTTACTATAATGTTTTATATTATATTTGAATCTATTTGAGGGCATTTCTGAACTAATTCCATGGAATACCCTTGGTTTGTGCAGATGAGCATCTTCATTTGCTGAAGACATAACAAATAAGTATGTAAATGATATAAGAGTTGAGAACTGCAGTGATTTCTTATCTAGACGTGTGTCTCTAAATATTTTTGGGGCATTTTTGTGCCTTTATTAGAGAGACAAAGTAGAGAGATGACAAGAAATGAGAGGTATAAGTATTTTTATACGTCGTTGTTCGAACCTTTTCTCCTCATCTTCAACAGTTCGGAACAAGATGAGTTACAGAGCTTTGGCCTGCATTAAGATTCAGAAGACGGTCCGCATGTGGTTGTGTAAGAGGAAGCATAAGCCACGGTGAGTCTCCTCCTGATTCGTGTACCCAACACACACACACACGCATTTTTACCATCTTTCTGTTTGCTCTTTGCTCGCTTTTTTTTTTTCTTTCACCCTGCACACTCTGTGCTTTTTATTTAAACTGATTCACGCTTGGTGGGTTTTGATGGCTTTCCCACATTGTGCATTTAGGAGTTCAAATCAATTTAGAAAGTCCTCTGTGGAGAAATGATGTCTCACTGTACTGCTTTGCGAAATACCACATGTCTCGCTGTATTGGGTTGCATTTGGAAAAATGGCTCTGGTGAAAGCAGCCATCCAGATGATGGGTTTTTAGAATCACATTTTGATTCTGAGTGCAGTATGTGTGCAAGGTGGATGTATGTGGAAATGTTTTAAATATGAGGGGTGTTATTCCTAACAGGAATATATCTATTTTTGGTGAAAACTATAAAGGAAAAGGGTAGGTGTCTTTGAAATGTATAAAATCCCTACAAAGTCCCAGTGAAATGCTCCATAGTGAGCTTGGCGAATATGGAGTGATACAGAGCTGTAAAGGACTGTTGGCCTTCACCCTCACCTCCTTTACCCACATTAAAGTAAGGTGGTGGAGGATGGTGAAAAATGAGTAAATTAGGATACAATCATGTTCTCTTGGAAATGTAAACAAAGTTTTTGCCTACTGAGATCCAAATATACACACCTCTGACCCATGATATTGCTCTGCTAGCTACTATGACCCACTTGACAACAGTCAAGCATGATTTTATATGATGGGCTTGTCACCCCAAATTCCATTTGATTGGAATAATTGATGTTTATGCCACTGAGTTCGAGATAAGTCCTCAAAAATGTTTGAATGGATTTAGAAGGAAAAAATATTGGTCATATATTTAGCGTATGATATAAAACAAGGATTACGCTTTATTTTTATTTCAATGTGCCTTACACTAATGCCTCAGTTGCGCTTACTCGCTTCTTTTGTCACCTCTTTTAAGCAGTGGCCATTTGAATAAAACCCTCCCTGTGCTTTAATTTGTTTATGACATATTCACGTGTAAGTTTGCATATTTCACTTCTCTCATAGCATTGATGGCATGGTCAAGGTTCGAAACCTGAAGAAGCACATGGAGCGGTTCAACAAGGTGGTGAACGGGCTGAAGGAGGGCAAGCAGGAGATGGCCAAACAGGTTCAGGACTTGGCCGCCTCCATAGACGCTCTGTTAGCAAAGATAAAGGTGAGTCATTGGTAGGTCTGTGAGCAAGCCTGACTGTGTTCTCCTCTTTCATACGGTATAACCCACGGATTATCGCTCTGGTGATTTTAAAGGTGCTCATGTCGACAGTTTTTCTGGTGCTTTGAGCACGATACAGTGTGAGCAATAGGGTGTACATGAAACATTTTTCTGTTCTTCTTAATCTGTGTTTATCCAGGGGAGATTTTTCAGTGCACATACTTTGCTTTAAGCTCGACTGCCTCAGATTCAAGTGGGTTCTCTACATTCACACCTGTAGCTCCCCGGCACAACCAGTCTTCTCCTGTTGTTCACTATGCCCTTTCCTAAGTGTGCTATGCCCTTTTCTCATTCTTTCTCTCAGAATCAATATTTTCAATCACCTCAGGATAAAAAGAAGAGCTAGGTGAAGAAGAAATCCTCTCCTCTCCAATAATATAATTTAGTGAGGCTGTTTTGCTAAATTATCAAACATCACAAGCACATCCACATGCCATACTGACATGTCGGCACTGATTTCCCCAACGGTGTTGATTTTCATGAAATATTGTACTCTGCAGTTACCTTTATGCAATCAACAGGTATGATTAGAGTGCTCGTAAGTTCCACGAGGTGTCCTGATTGACACTAAAGCACCTGTGACTCCTGACCCTTTCTCTCCCCTCTACCCCAATCAGCCTCTCCACCTCCCCGTGTTCCTCTGTTATCCTATTAGCAGCCCCACTGTCGACACTCATGGCGTTCTGAGTGCTTAGAAATTGCTGCTGGCATGGCGTCTCTGAGTGAATAATGCATGAGATGCCAATGGCTGTCATTCAGACCTCCATACGTTGGAGACAAGACCTTGTCATCTTCCCTTCCTGTGTCACTGTTAGAGACTCCCTCTAATGAATCGGTGATACGGTGACCTCTTCTCCCCCCGCTGATTGTCTGACAAGTATAGTGGGGAATTGAGCTCTGTGGCTGCGGTGTGCAAGTGACAGGCACATTGTCAGTCAGTGTCTTCCCTTGTCGGCACATGGGAAGGTTGTACAATGGTAACAGTGGAGTGTATGCCAAGTCAGGGTAGAAGTGCACTCAGTGTCATTTCTCGAAAAAATTTCCTGATGGAAAGTTGGCAAAGGGCAAAAATTTTACCCGGTCAGAACAGCATGTTAACCATCCTGAGGGAATCTCATCAGTTGTATTATTAATAAACACCTTGTAGTAATCGTGTTCAAAGCAACTCATGGCTTTGAACTCCACTGAGGCTTAAGGCTGAGAATTGATTGAACAGTTGTTTAAAGAAATATAAAGTATTTCTTCATTTTGTGACCTGCCATTCGGATCTTTCTCTTGACCCCTAGGCCACAGTGATGACCTGGAAGGAGATCGACACAGAGTACCAGGGGCTGGTGGAACGTTCAGAGCAGCTGCTGTCCTCAATGCAAAAGAAGAAGCAGGAGGAGGAAGAGAGTGAGAGGCTGAAACACATCGAGGAGGAGATGGACAAAGAGAGGAAAAGGAGGGAGAAGGAAGAGCAACGACGCAAACAGGAGGAAGAGGACAGAAGACTGTAAGTGGTGTAAATGGTGAAGGGAAGATTGTCAGTAGAAATGTTAGTAAATGCAGTGGTAAAGGTTTGAAACTATAAGTTGTCTGGCGGTCTTGGTAAAGTTTTCTCTCAGTAAAGATTTCTTTTCTCCAAACATTTTAGGAAAGCAGAGATGGAGCTGAAGAGGAAGCTGGAGGAGGAGGATAGAAAAAAGAGAGAGGAGGAAGAGAAAGTGATACAGGTTTGGACCACCCTCAAGTGTTATAATTTTCCATGGTCTACTGTTGTGAAGCCCGGGGCAGAAATTTAAGAAGATAACCTAGGGGAATCCATAAAAACTACAATTTGAATATCTATGTATCTATATCTATATACTGTAGATGTATTTTTGAATTTCATACTGTAGGTAGATTTAATTTATTTTTAGGTGCACCTGTTTATGAACTCATGGCTGCCTGCAGTCTCTTCTAAGCTTCATGTTTACCTCTAGTGAGGTAACTGAGCCCTACACCCCTGCAGCGGCTGAGTGCTCACACCCTGCATTATAATCACATTTAAGCAAGATGGTTTCCTAGACTTAATCCTAATCCTAGACTGAGCAGGGCCTCCATTGGGTCAGTTTCTGCAGTATGATGTGCAGTATTGTTTCTGGATGGTTTCTCCCCTTATTCCCAGGTTAAGCACATAAAAATAAATATACTGGGTTTATCACAGAAACTTATTTTACAGGAATAGAGTACATTTATGAAATATGTATTTCAAAGGATGGAAAAAATGGATTAGTAAATCCACAGAACATGAATCTGCAACAATTTTGATAATTTTCAAGCCAAAATGCCAAAAATCTTCCAGCTTCTGGAACATTTGCTGGTTTTCTCTGAATCTCTTTAGGTTTGGGACTGTACTACTCTATGTCCAACAAAACAAGCACTTTTGAAGACATCATCTTGGACTCATCAAATTTTTGATGTGCATTTTCTCTATTATGACCTTTTATAGATCAAAAGGTTAATTGATTAATCAAGAAAGTAATCTGCATATTAACTGACAATGAAAATAAATTATAATCATAAGTTGCAGCCAGAATGGCAACAAACAACGCAATTCGAGCGGGGCGTTAAAGCAAACACTAACATCTGAGACTTCAGAATCATTCAGGAGCTACAATACAGTATGTTGTAGGAAAATCAATCTCAGAAGTCAAACAATGAGCAGACATGGATTTGAAGAAGGAGAGCGTTCAAAACACTCCCTGCTTGCAACATAGCAGTAACTTAACTAGCAAATTTCACATCTTTTGAGGTTGATTTTCATACTGTACCATACTGACCTTAAAAATGAACCCCACTGCTTCCAAGGCTATAGAATAAAGTATGTGTGTTTTGTAGTCAGTGGGCAGAAAGTGATTCATCTAAAATCACTGGTATGGTTCTGTTTCCTCTCAGTGGCAGACTGCTCTGCAGCAAATTCGTTAGCCCTTTGGTCACCCACGGCAACAGCTGGGTCATGACATTGGTCAGATTCCCAAAGGGCTGCCCACAGGGTCTTGATTGATGATTCCTCTTCCTGCCGTGTTTTTCCTAACTAAACTACTTCATCCCTCTGTGTCGCTATCCTGTGTTTTATTATCATGCCTTTTACTCTCATCTACACTTTGTTGCCTTTATCCATCTCTGCCTGTTTCACTCACTGACGTTTAATTTGTCACTTTTTTTGTTTCATTGCTATTTCTTTCCTTAACGTTTCTCCTTTCTCACCATTCCTAACTATCCATTCATCCATCTGTTATACATACATCACACCTTCTGTACATCTAAAGCCCTTTTTATTCACCCAAAGCCAGTTGGACATTTGCATGCTGTCATTTTTTTTTCTTTCTAGTAGCGAGACAGTCGACACCAGGCTATCATAAGCCACATGTCTCAGGAGACTCTTTGCAAAGTTTGTTTATCCGCAGCTCTATGGCTGAAAGCTGCAGCAGTAAACTTTCTAAGGGTGTCTGCTGTGACTTCGATTGCATTTTACTCCGTGTTCTCTGCTATTTTCTGCTGTGTCAAAGGTTAGTCTAGCACTGTATCCTGCTCCTGTCAAACTATGTATCATAGTGTCTTTCAGCCTAACCTTATTTATTGCACACCGTCCAGTCTTCAATTCTGCAGTATTTGTTTTCTTAAAGGGGAAGACCACTCAATTCAAGACTTCCAATGTGTTATCCCTATCGTTCACAGTAGTGTAATGAATATTCCTGAACATGAACAACTTCAGCAGCTGTTTTTATGTCTTTTCGCATCTCATGGGCCTTATTCTACAAACAGTAAATTTGCAAACAAATTACTTTTTTGGAAAAGATAGGCAAGTTCAGTGCCAAAAGAGATTTGGGGGGTTAGCATAGAATACCTGCGTCAGAACTGGTAAATCTGTATAATAAAGCTATTTTGAGCATAATGCAGGGGTGTCTATAAAACCTGCTTGCACTAGCCATAAAGCAGCTTAACATTCATACTGAGGCCATCACAATTTTGAGGTTTTTTTGAGTTTCTCATGCTTCATCCTGACCATGTATCACAGCTACTGATTGGACCATCCTACAGTATGAATAATATATTCTTAACTGGAGAGGCATTCATATTTAACGCTCCTCAGAGAGCAGTATCCTTTGTGGACTTCATTAGTGGCTTTCTATAAAGAGATAGGAGATGGATATATGTAGATATAAAGTATATATTTATTGATTTATTTTTATATATGTGACCTCTAGGTGCCTATGGGCTAGTTATAGTGAAGTTTGTGCTATTAACAGATATTTCTGTTCTATAAAGTCCGAAATAAAAAGCTGGAGTTTGAATCTGGGTCAGATCCATAAAAAATGTTCCTACTAATTGTTGTTGAATGTTTGTCTGTTGTATGCCCTGTTGTGTCTAGACAAATGACCAGTAAAGCTTTATTAGCAGCAACAACCAGGATAAATAGGTCTAATCAGGTTTGGGCACACTGCAGAATTGTTATGAAGGGTCTGGCACACAGGGCAGCATTAGTGTTTAGACAGGATCTAGATTTATGTAGATTTTATAAAGTCACATTAAAAGAGGTTGTGTGTTTGTGTTGTGTTTACAGGCGGAGTTGGAGATTCAGCTGGCTCTGGAGCGCGAGGAGCAGGTCCAGCGCACCACCATACTGGAGCAGGAGAGAAGAGACAGGGAGTTAGCCATGAGGATCGCTCAGAGTGAGGCAGAGCTCATCACTGAGGAGGGGCAGATGGACGCCGGCCTGCGCAGGTATTGTATACGTGAACGCGATGCACATATTCGATAAATACTGCTGTGCACAATAAACAAGCAGCGTGAACAATAATTTTGACATCAGCATGCATGTGTAACTGCATTTTCCCTGTTGCTGTGTTTTCTCGCAGTGATGAGTCTTTTTCAGATCTTCCTCTCTCTTCATCCTCAGCCAGAGCCATGTAAGATATCAGCACAGGTTTCTATTACTGCCCGTGTCCAAGTGTACCTAACACCAACAATAATCGCTCACTCACTCCCTCGCTGTCTGTCTTAATCTCTGTCGTAGTCCTAAATGTCTGAGATCCTTAAGATAGATGCGGGACTATACCAGCAATGCAAAGACAACATAAAAATCCTTTGATTTTAAGAAATCACCAGTCAAATTTCTTTTATGTGGCATGAATCATAAGATAAGCCATTTAGAGGATAATCATGTGTGATCATCGGTTACTCAGAAATGAAGATGCACACACCAAATCATAAATGAGAGGTCGATCAGAATGTGCAATATGTGATGTTTTTGTTTCTCCGATCTTAATTGGTTCTGCATGAGTCTGCAGTTGTTAAAGCTTGTCTGTATCCTTTGCAGTGCTGGTGCACAGCACACGCCCATGAGCTGGACTATCTATATGCTTCCCCTGAGTTTCTTTTTTAATTTGTTATAAATGTCTGATAATTACATAAGAAATGTTGTTGAAGGTCTTAACTCACTCTCTCTACTGGACCTCTAGCTTAAATCTCATTAGTGATATCAGTGGCTTTTAATTACAAGGTGTGTAGAGTCTTAGCTATTACTGTAGTGAAGATAGCTGTTAGCAAACATTTATTCCCTGACAACAACTCACAATATTCAAAATGTTTCTTACCACTACGATGAAATATGCAATGTACAATATTTATAATGATACAAAATTATACTATATGTATTCACTAGTGTTGACATACTCTACTTTGTATAAGTTCAGCAGTTACACTCTTTGGTTGAACTGCTCACAACGGATATATCTTGGGACCCGCTGTGGGTTTCTGACCCCCAGGCTGGAAACCACCTGTTTAACTCATGATTCTGGTGAAGCCATTGTTGTTTCACCAAGGAGAGAGGAGAGGAGACTTCTCCTACTATCCCTGTGAGTCAGCTGACCCTTGGAACCCGAAGGAGATCTGTCACAGGAAAGAAGCTCCAAAGGCCACGTGTGTTACATGTGCACACCATAGAGCTTAGCGACATGAAAGCATGCGTGCAGTACAAGTATACACACTGGCTGGCATTGCTGGCGTAGTAGCTAGAGGACCACCTCCCTCTTTCTACAACCATCCATTTCCTGTTCAAAGCCCTGGCCATCGCTTCGCTTCCACTTCTTTTTTTCCTGGCTGCAGCAAAAGCAAAGCCTCACACGCTGGCACACGTCTAAGCCGGAATGACGATGATCCTGAATCAGTTTCATCTTTCCAGTCCGTATGAATTATAAATGGTAATGGTAATCTGGCTAATGATTCGTAGATCAGTAATCCTCTACTCTGAGACATTAGCAGCTATGCCGACTGTAAATAGAGGAGCTAAATCCTTCGTATTATTGAATTAGCAGCCTCAACTCAGCAGGGAAGCTGGAGACACGGCTGACATGAGCTCAGACTTCCTGCAGCAGTCATTTAAGTAGCTGAAACTCTGCGCCGTCACTTTGATTCATATATTAAAGTGCTGCATCGGTTCACCTTTTATTTTTCAGTCATCTCTCATTCCTGTTAAAATAAGCCGGGGAAAAAAAACACTTAAAATGCCAGCAGATGTAAGCTGTGCATCTGGTTAGTTGTAATACTAGAAGAGCTCTGCATCATTTTAAGTGGAGTTGAAACAGTAGGCTGGAAGGATATGGACAAAATGTGCTCTTCAGCTCCCCTGGTGACCGGCCCCTAATGTGAATTTAATCGGCTGAGACAATGAGGAGGGCTTGAAAGAAGTGAGGCATCTGTTTTCATTTCTCACTAAGGGCGGTATACTTAATAAATCCTGTTTTCCTTTTAATATTCATGGATTTTGTCTGCCATTGAAATTCCACATCACACTACTCTTGAAAATGATTAGATCCACTATAATCATACATCAAATGTTGCTTTACTGTCAATTATTTACTATGTAAATTCTGGATTTTGTTTTCAACTACGACTCTTCTATTCATGAGGTGCTGTTTCTGCTGTTCTTTTAGAAATTGACACCTCCCTGCTTGTGTATATGTGAAAACCTCAACTCCCACCTTGTCACACTCTCACCTGTCTGCACACTCACCTTATTTTTCTCTTTTTTCTTTCTCTCACACACACCCACGTTCATCTGCTCTTGCTACAGGGGTCCTCAGGTCCAGGCAACCAAAGCTGCTGCTGGTGTGAAAAAGTATGACCTCAGCAAGTGGAAGTATGCTGAGCTGCGAGATGTCATCAACACTTCCTGTGGTGAGAAATCCCGAACACACCCAAGTTCAGCACGGTGCCCGTCTTGATCAACTAAAGGGAGTGTGTGTGCACTGAACTAGCCTTTACAAACAGATCAAATGCCTGAAACAACTTTTTCCCCTCCTTCATTCAAAATGTATTTACAGTTTTCAGCCCCCCTCAATAATTGATTCAGCAGCAGCTCATGTTTTGGCACTTTTGGTACCTAAAAACATGCAGCACCATCTCCAAACATGCACGTTTTTTCATCTGCACTCTGTTTCATTTTTCTCTCCGTCATTTTTCGAGTAGCCAGAGTGACTGTTAGAAAGCTGAGACTGCAGCTGTACAGAGTGTGGACACAAGATGTCTTGCCTGAAAAGTCAAAAGACCCATGTGAGGATGTTCCCACAGCTGCTACGGCTCATCAGCATGCATTTTAGTGGTGGAGAGAGGAAATTATCACCATTATGGAGGATGGCAGACTTCTGTCCTTCCTAGTCATTCCCAGCCAACCCTCTCCTCAGTCAGCATGAGAAGCAGATGCCTTTCTGCTGGCACACGTGTCGACGCCTTTATAATTTCCACTGTATACAGTACTCTGATCAGTGTTAGGGACTCTGATATCCCCTGTGGGATTCCAAGGACATCTGGCTAATTTGTGGAACCCATTTGCTTTGGTGGTACTGGTGGTGATACCAAAAAGCCATGTCTGAAGTCTAACTGATTATAGCCTTATGTTCACTAAAAGCACTGTATATTGTGGATGTTTGCTTTGTATTTAATCATCAGGAAGAAAACACAGTGTGAGCCCCTAAACCCCTCATTATACTGTGTTATTTAAAACTTACGTAGCATGTGTGGCACAACTTGTCTCCATTATATGATGCTTTATTCCCTAAATGTTTTCAGCTGTTTTGCCTTCATTCAGGGTGGTATTTGAGGTTGTTTCCACGTTCTTTATATACCATCCATGTGTACTGTAGTCACGTGGCTTCCAAATCACTATGACACCAAATATTATGAACAATATTACAATCATGCTTTTAAAATAGGTTTTACAGAGAGTTAGATAAGGATTGACACCACTCTCATATCTGTCCATTCAATATAAAGCTACAGCCAACAGCGGGTTAGCTTAGCTTAGCATAAAGACTGAAAACAGGGAGAAACTGCTGAATTAGCATGTTATATCTTGTTTGTTTAATCTCTGCTGAGTCCAGCTTCATATTGAACGAACAGACATGAGAGTGGTATCGATCTCCTCATCTAACTCTCAGCAAGAAAGCTAACAAGCGTGTTTTCCAAAATGTCAAACAATTTCATTAACCCATCAATAGGCAAACAGTACAATATATCACAGCAAATTCTACTCTTCGACCTAATTTTTCAAAACAGTATACTCAAATTTCTTCCATTTCTCAACACTTAACGATAACCCTAACTAATTTCTATCTACAGTTGACCTCGATACATCCTTTTTTAAACGTTTTTTAAGTTCGTGTTAAAAAACAATCTAGAAAGAACTGTAGCATATTAGACAATTAAAGTAAAAACATATGAAAGGGGCACTACATCAGTTTTACATTTGAAGTTCAGCACTTGTCACAAAGAGTACCACTCAACCTGTGAAAACGGTTGTACAGTATAATATCTTCTGTGGCTCTCGAGGGAGCTTTCTAAAGCCATCAGGATTATCTTGGTTCAAGCTTAAAACCTAAAAAAGTTTAGATATTTCAGCCTCTGATGCTTCAATTTGGACCAGACTTCTTTTCATGTGTCTCTTGTGAATACTAAATCAAGTACATTTTTAAGAAATGTAAAATAATGCACTTCATTTGGATGCATATAGAATTGGTCAGTCCCAGCTCGTAATATTACATTTTACCTGTCTAGAACAGGATTTTGTCTTGAAAATCTCTTGAGACCAGTCGACCTAGGATGGAAGTCATACTTGTATGTTTCTCTCACCATGTTGCCATCAGACATAAATTTCAATCATTTATTTATTCATTTAATAATTTATTTGAGTACTCATGCTGTGTGGACAGACATTGAGCTGCTGGCGGCCTGCAGAGAGGAGTTCCACCGTCGTCTGAAGGTCTATCACGCATGGAAGTCCAAGAACAAGAAGCGTAATGATGACGGAAGTGATCAGAGGGCTCCTAAATCTGTCACTGACTATGGTTAGTAGAGAGATTATTCCCTGTATTTTCCTCTTGCTCCAAATCTGTATATTCACAGATACAGCACATAAAGATTACTGTACATTTCACACGTGCGCACCTCACCCCTGGGAACATTATGTTGCAGGTGACAAGTGTTTAGTTTCTCCACTTACGCCTCTCGCTGTCATTGGCAGGAATTAATGACCTGCACACAAATAACCTGCCTGTGTTTCCTAACATTCAATTAGCCGACGAGGCAGGGCCTAAAGATGCAGCCGCCTTCTGTCTGGCTCTGTCAGAAATATTTGTTCTAATTAGCAAATAACTGCCAGCCATGCCTTGTCAGGTTCAGTAGCTGCTCGTATGACAGCTCGCTGCTTTGCTCATTTCATTCTCAACTTAACCAAGCATGGTGTGTGCCACAAACACACACACACAAATGTTATTTAGCTGCTTGAAAGCTCACCGGTGCTCTGCGCTTTCCTTCATTTCCCTTCTTTTTCATCTTAAAAACAAACATTAAATTTGATGTGGAATGGGAACATTAGATTCACTGTTGCTTCTACTTTCACTATATTTACCCGCCTTTCTCTTTTGATATGATAGCTCCTGAAAGCCGTACAGGCTGTGCTTTGTTTGCCTTATATTTGGATCCTGTTCTTGGCCTCTGCTGATGCAGCAGAGGTCTTATCGAGGCCATTTCATAAGAGGCTAAAAGCTGCTTTACCTGGCTTTTCCATGTGATATTTACTTGAGTATTTTCTGGGTCCTCTTTGATCTTGTATGTTTTGAAAGCTTTATACTTTTGTTTTCTGCCCCACTTACTATGTGTTCTCTGCTGTTAGCAAAACATGCAAAAACACGAGGATTATAAGGTTATATTTATTTAAGACCAATGACAGACGTTTTGTTGTGAATACTCCTGACAACTCCACTCTGGAGATAAACAGCAATCTCCACAAATGTTTTAACGGTCACTCTCTGTCCCACTGCAGCTGAACAGAACCCAGCTCCTCCGATGACGGCCCAGCATCAGGAAGTGGCCATGAACCGCCAACAGCGATATTTCCGCATCCCTTTCATCCGGCCCGCCGACCAGTACAAAGACCCCCAGAATAAAAAGAAGGGCTGGTGGTACGCCCACTTCGATGGGCCCTGGATAGCCAGACAGATGGAGCTTCACCCAGACAAGCGGCCTATTGTGCTGGTTGCAGGTGAGTCAGCAGCTTTTGCTTTTTGTCATGTTATAACAAAGAGAGCATCTGTAGAAAACCCTGTTTATGCATTGCTTTATATTAGACCTGCAACTTACCATTATTTTTATTATTGATGAAAACTTCCATTATGTTTTCGATTATTCAGTTAATCGTTTTGTCCAGTGATTCCCAACTACTTGGTTTGTGAAGCAATATCTACTTGTGGCCTCACCTCAGGTCGTGGATGGTTTCTTTTCAGATTGTTGAATTTGAAGGAACTGAATCACTGTGATTTACCTTTGGACTCTGACCCCCAGGTTGAGGTTAGTCTATAAATGGTCAGAAAACAGTAAAAAAAAATCCCTATAACAAATTCTATAAGTCTTCCAGTCACTTGTTTTGTCTGACATACAGTCCAAAACCCAAATATATCAATGAATTTATAATGATATATAAATTCAATAAATCAAAGGAAAGCAGCAAAATCCTTACATTTGAGAGTAGTAGAGTCAAATAATTGTTTTTGCACTACTCTACATGCTTCATATACAGGTGAGTAAATGTGCACTAATTGGATGACTTTGGCTAAAGTACATGTCCTTTCAGTAAACCTCTGTCCTTATCCGCCCGCCACTCAGGGAAAGACGATATGGAGATGTGTGAGCTGAGTCTGGAGGAGACGGGTCTGACCAGGAAGAGGGGCGCGGAGATCCTGCCCAGGCAGTTTGAAGAAATCTGGGAACGCTGTGATGGAATTCAGTACCTCAAGAAGGCCATTGAGAACAAGCAGGCCCGGCCCACACACGCCACCGCCATGCTCCAGAGTCTCCTCAAGTGAACCGGAGCAGCAAGATAAGCGCAGAAAATCGAGTTTGGTCCGGAAACATGACGCTGACACACAGACTCACAAACATGCACATTCGAGGGCAGCACAGTGTACCATGTGGTTTGTGAAGTAACCGCAGAGAAAGATGCTCTCTATACAATCTCACTGTAGGCACTCTGTGTTTCATCCGCTGAATCATCTCCTTTTTAAATACCTGTATGTTGATTATTTTCACTTTTTATATCTTTATTTTGCAGTGTAACACCTTATTGGTGCATTTGTGTTCAGTCTTCTTCTCAATCTATGCTTGAATGGAAAACCCCACCGAGGCCTTAAACTGCAATATCACTGCACTACACCATGGAGGTCTTAACTGGTTCTCTAGAATTAGACTTGTAGAGAAAATATGTAGAGATGCTTTTAATAGTCAACCTTTATGCTCTTCTGGATATTAAGACTCTAATTACAGTTCAACATCTACACCTGATTTGATTATTAAAAATTTAATTTCTCATTTTTAAAAGGGATGATAAAGTCTCCTCTTCCTTGTTTTTGCTAAGTACAGAAAGATGACTTTAATCATGAATATAATATTATACAACTAAGAGACAGTGAAGAAGTTATATTTATATATATATATATAATGATATTATACTATATTTCATCTTAAGTATAAAAGTAATTATATTGCCGTCCTCCATCTACTACAAGTTTGACACATGACAAATAAAAGCTAAATTTTCATTACTTTTTCATGACTGCACACAAAATAACTCCATATCATCACAGAATGTATTTTTCTCTCCAAGACACACTTATTAAGAAAGATTCATACATTCAAAGAAGTGCTGGGTTTTATTACCATCTTAGAAGTTTCATCTTTTTATCCATCCATTATTTTCCTGCTGCGTATATACAACTCTGTTAACTGTTGAAGTCCTTGAGAAAGGAATCTTTTTTTGTATTGTTGCTCATTTGTTATGCAAGAGGGAAAAGTACAGGTTTGTTTTCATGTTTGCAGTTTCATGTGTGGGTTTGGGGTTGTTTTACAGACAATAATGTAATTCGTGTGTGTGTGTGTGTGTTTTATGTGTGTTTGTTCATGTAATATTTTATTAAGCTGATTACTTGACTCATCTGTTGGTTAGGTCGGGAACATTTCAGTCATCTCATTGGACAATCATGCAATACGTTTATTTAGGCTCACTCTTATTTACTGAAAGTAGCCGACTGTGACTAATAATTCTCTTTCAAATGTCCCCTCTTGGATCTGGTTCTGTGTTGGCCTTTGCACTGCAATACTGTAGAAAATAAATGTATGCCCCCATGTTTTTGATTGCTTTTTGCTGCTAAGTTATTGTAGATAATTGCGAGTGAGAAAAGTGAGAAAGAGCTAATTCACAAACTTAGTCAGAGCTGTTAGTGGCTGTTAGTGCTCTGTAAATGGATCTGACATGCTAACGGTAACAGCAGCAACAAGATTAGAGTGCAGATTAATTAAACAACAAAGGCTAATGCGCTGCTGATGTCGTCACTGAGCTGATGCTCGCTCCCAGTAAGTGATCAACTGGATTACAGCAGACATAGGTTCTACTTTGTAGATATTTTCTTCATATTTTTGGTCTTTGTGCTTTTTGCAGTAAATAAATACCAACAAACAGCAATAGATAATTTGTTTAGATTTGACTGCAAACATGTTTTTTACTTAAGGGCCTCTTCAGTGCATATTTTCTTAATTTTTAGCTATTCCAGTGAATTTACAGTAACAATCAGTAACCAACACTAATAAACAGTAAGTAGAAACACTTCTTGTACTTTCATCATACTTTCATCATACATCGTACTTTCATGTCCCACAAAAATGGTTGACTTTAACTTGAACTATTTTTTATTTTGTCACATCTGGCTCAATTCAACAGACCTAACAAGCTTTGAGCAGTCAAAAACAAACGAAACGTCACATTTTTTTGATGCAAAAAAAACATTTTATTCTTTGCTTTTAAATGCAAAATGTGTAAAAAA
>NTHP01000018.1:892628-923635 GCA_003416845.1 Oplegnathus fasciatus | reverse complement strand
AAAAAAAAAAGTCCAAATCTCAAAAGACAAATGATTCGTGGGAAGAGTTGTTTTGAATAGGACAGACTAATGAAAATACAGCTCAGCTGCCAATATTTCTATAAACAATATGTCATGACCCAAGTCAACAGCTTATACATTCATTCTCTTTTTGACAACAGTTAAGCATTAAAATAAACAACATTTTACAGTCTAAACTTAAGATACCACCATGTGTATCAGTTTGTAAATAATAAATACCTCATTGTGAGGAAAGAACAACCTTTGCCAAGGGTATACAGGAAATGTTCCTACCATTCAATATATAAAATAAATATTAGGTTCCACTTTAAGACAACCTAAGTCCACCTTAATATCCATAGCTGTCTGTCTAACAAGACACTTTCATCACTATGAACAATTAATCTCAACACTTTTAACACCATTTGACAGGTCTACTATACAATGCATCCCGTATACTGTTAAACAGCATCTTCAGTCTTTGCTCCTCAGACGAACAAGGTGTTATCAAAGAACAGTCACTTCAAAACATTCATTATCTGATGCCCTTAAAACGCAGCATGTTCTGTATTCATTTGGTCGTCGCCACGTCTAGAAAGAGACAAGAATGAGAAATAGCTCGTTTCAGATGGAATTATACAATAAATGACAGAATAGCCTTGTAACTATATCTACAAGATATTTGCATTGAATAAATCAATCAAATATTTACTTAAACTCAAGAAAGGGACTATTTTTCATTTGAGAAGCACTGACCAACACTGAGCACTGAGACTTTACTACATGGAAATCATTTCAAGGTTATTATTTGATCATTTTTAGATCACGTTAAAGCTATTGTTTAAATGCTCAAAAGTCAACAGTGATTTGGTTTGTAAGTGAAAAATCAGGAAGGGCTACATGCACAGATGTTTTACCTTTTGCACACATCATAGAGCTGTAAGATATTTGATGTAAAAGTTATTGTTATTGAATATCAGCAACACTTAGACCATACAGTAGGATAAAATGCATATTTAATGTCTAAAGTGTGTGTCTGAAGATACTTTATTGTCCTGTTATTGTATATTTTCTGAATATGTTTCATCATGGCACCCAAATGTTCTCCCTTTAACTTTTCTGGTAGGATGTTTTGGGATTTGTGAGTCTTTAACTCTACAAACTCAACAATCCGATTTGACTCCTCCTCACCTCATTGTGTGGTATACAGTGATGGAAGTCCACCATTTCTGAGACTAGCTTTTCTGATCTTGTTGTGTAGAGTTGTCTGGGGATCTGTGGAGAGAGAGAGTAGACTCAGTGTTTGCAGCACACTTCATTCATATATTATAGAACCAGAGGCACATTGACCAGATAAGCAGATGCAATGTGAATGAAAGCAATACAAGGATCTGCCAGAAAGAAAAGATCTACTACAGGTTATACCTACAGCTGCTGCTGCAGTTCAGTGTTAAAACTTTACACCCTTTGTTGGATTTGGCACAAAGCCTCTTCAAAGTTGTGGATCGTGTGTTCCTTTAAAGGTCTAAACTGTGTTTGAGCAACCACTGAAGGTACCCGAGGACCTTGATCTACATTTAATTTCCATTAAAGCCACACTGAACAGTTTCAAACATTTGTCAACTTTGATGGCGACCATAAAGTTTTAAATACAACCAAAGATGAAACTTATGGAGGAACACAAGACGAGAGTTTATTAGAGCGTATTAGTTTATATTACTGCAGGTTTGAGGTTAGTGGTTTAGTCATTCGTGCTGTGGAGCACAGTGTACCTCAATACTCAGATGTATATTTTCAATTGAGGCAAAATGTTCTTGCTCAGACTGTTGGGATTGGGAAGAAGCAGAGCTTGAAGGACATGGCAGTGTGGACACTTGAGTTAAGACACCATCATCATTCTCAAATACTGGGTTCACCCTCAAAGTATTCTCAAAGGCATAGGGAGCAAGGGTGTGCCTAGAGGGTGAATAAAATACAATAGAAAACATCACAAATCACTGCAAAAACACCCTGCAAAAAAAAAAACGGTTCAAAATATAAACAACACAAGAGCTCGTACTTACACCAAAGTCACAGCCTTTCTGGTATTTATGCACTTCTTGTTAATGAAAATCAAAATGCCAATGACGGCACAAACAAAGCAGAGGCTTCCCACGAGGCAGGTTACAATTAAGGGAGGGTCCACCGGCATCGACACCAGCTCATTGCAGCGTTCTCCATGGTAGTGCCAGTATTTACCTACTGGGCATCTGAAAGAGATGAGAAAAGATATAGAAGTTAGAGAGAAGCACCCTGTGTACACGACAAGAAATGTACATAATTATTACTTCTACCTGCTGGAAAATAGTGTAACTTTGATTAACACCTCATGATGTAGTCATGAATCTGTTTGAATTTTCGGGGCTATATGCAGAGTCAGATTTAAGAGTTGGCCACTAAACAGCAGTAATAATTGCGAGAAACTAATACAGACACACGATCCTCCCCACAACATTGTCTGGGTGTGATAACATAATTCAACAATGCAATGTTTTCCAGCAGTCAACTCTCAAATCTTGAATGTCCTTGAATCCACCATTAAGGAAGGATGTTCAATACAGTCCCTGCTGGTGCTTACAACTGTATTAGAACACAATAAAGATAGAGAAAGATTTTAAAAAACTGATGGATTTCCAATATCAAGCAAGACTGAAGTATTTTGCAAGTAATGGCTGCCGGACAGAGAGGAATTTGAAAAGACTTAAGGTATATGCTTTTGAAATGAGATCTTTAAACAAGCTGAGGTCATGTTGTTTTCTTTCATTCGTCAGCTCTTGTGTACCTGCAGGTGGCTCCGTGCCCTGGGATTATCTCACACAGGCCTCCATTCAGGCAGTAGTTTGGCTGCACGGTGCAGGTGCTCTGACACGGCAGGCCGTCCACCGTGCTGTAGCCCGGATCACACAGACACTCGGCCTCGTCGGTCCAACTGTTCACCACGCAGCGTGAAAACTCATTGCAGGCCAGGAACTTACAGGG
Organism: Oplegnathus fasciatus; assembly: GCA_003416845.1. Classification (NCBI taxonomy): domain Eukaryota; kingdom Metazoa; phylum Chordata; class Actinopteri; order Centrarchiformes; family Oplegnathidae; genus Oplegnathus; species Oplegnathus fasciatus. The sequence goes on along the minus strand of NTHP01000018.1, from coordinate 920,617 downwards.
GTCTGCTTGGTCAGCTGAAGCCAACAGAGGGGAGAGGGGAGAGGAAAGGTAGGAGAGAGGAGCAGCAGACGGGAGGAGAGGTGCAGAAGAAATAGACCAGAGAGGCGATATCTCATTAACATTAATGCAGTGTTCGCCTGTCTGTCACTGTCCACAGATTCAGAGGAGAAATTAAAGGGCATTTTGATTGATGTGAATGAAGGTGTCTGCTTTCAATAAGGTGTGTTTAATGGGGTCACTCACAGATGTGAACTCTGCCAAGCAAAAACATGCATCAGATTTATACTGTGCCTCACCCACAGACAGCAGAGTGAGGATGTGTGTTGTGGACAGGCACTCTGACCTTGTGGCATGAATGAGCATGTCACTGCACTACAGATCATGGATTTTTTTTTTTATGCATGAGGCATCCTGTAATCACACTGTCATATTTCACTCACACTACAGGGCAAGGAACTTCAATTTAAGACAGACAGTTTTACATTTTTTCCAACACAAATAGAATAACAGTAATGTGTCTTTAGGACACAATGGTGATTACACTGCACAGGCAAGGACATTTCACCTGGTTCTACTTCCAAGGAGCGACTGTCGATCTCGATGTCGAGCCGTTTGGATGCTGCGCTGCAGAAGTCTTCAAGCACACAGTGAACGGCCTCCGTGACGTTGTAAGGTACCGGTTTGTCCAGTTTCATCCTGCTGTTTACCACAACACTGCCGTTCCTAAAGTTGAGAATTTCCAGCTGCTTAAATCCAGTCAAATTGGATTGTAGATATGGCAGAAGCTGTGGAAGGAAGGAAGAGGAAAAGCAAATTAATTTGCGAAGAACTTGTAATCAGTTTATGTAATCAGTTTATTCAACTATTACTAGCTAACTAAGATGTGCAGACTTTTTTCCCATTTAAAAAGATTAGTTTTCTGTGCAGTTAGTGAGCAGGGAGAGAAAAACGACTTGCAGCAGAAACATGAATTATAGTGTTCCTGGAAAGCAACACTCAAGCAAGATTGATTTCATCTCAGGGGGTAAAACAGGAATCAGTCTTGATCCTATAGGAGGACAAAGATTTCCACTTGGATATTTAGGTTAATGAAATGATGTCAGCATCAAATGTCAGTAAAGACCTGCGACCTCCTGAGAGGACGACCAGAGCAGCAAGAGACCACATTTACCTATGGTTTTACTTCCACAATGACAGGACTGAGGTTGTCGTAGCACGGATGATTTTGAATTATTCAGGTCACATTTTACAGTGTGAATGCTATGAATAGTTCATAATTAAATTTTGATGCAAGCATGAAATCCTGCCATTACTGCGCTGACTGTGTAATTAGATCCAGAAGAAAATTAGGGTTAGGTTTATAAGCATTAGAATAGGAAGGCAGAACGTGCTAATTCTAGTCACTGAAGAGCCCGAGAACACACGATGAGAAGACATAGAAAAAGACATCAAAGCTCAAGTGCAAAAGAAATCCATAATGTATGCTGTTTGTTGAAGGCTTTTATGTTAAGTGCCTTACATCAGCATAGGCATGATATATTGTTGGGTCAAGTATCTCTGCATTATCCCACCTACTGTACACTGCCCTACAAAGTTGAAACGAGTAACTACATACAGTAGTTGGTAAAAGATCAGAAACTTTGACTTTATGACATCTGCTGTATCACATATAAATTATTATGCCATAGAAATGTGGAGGTTTTGTTGAGAAAAAAACAAACAGCAGTGACACTCCGGCTACAGCTGGCGTTTCCTGCAATTGAAAAATGTATTTTGATGCTCCAACATCTTAACTGAGTTTGTTAAAGAAACATAAACAAGGTAATCCCAGTAAACTACAATCTCTGCATCTCTTGATGTGGTTAAACAAACACTACATTATATGTAATCCCTAATATGTGATTTATCACATATTAAATGTATTAAATTATAAATTAATTTATCAAACTCATTAATTCAAATGGACAAGAAAGCTGCAGTATCTACATTTCTTTAGGTTTCATGTAAAGACTGCGACAACGATTAAAACGCCATAAAATTAAGGTTTTACAACTTACATGTGTGTTATACACTTTAGCTAAGAGCCTTCAAACTTCACTGTTTCTGTAGTTGCTCTCTTGCTCTGTAAGGCAGTACAGTACACAGCATCACCAACACCTGGTTTAAAAAACTAAAAATCTGTGCGGTAAAACAAATCTCTGCAGCCACATTTTAACTCATATCTTACAATTTTCTACACTGCTGCATTTAAAAATATTCCCACAGACTCAGACTTGCAGCTCAGATAACGGAGAAACCAATCTATTAAAGACTATGGGCTCGGACTGATGATGGTGGTGATATTTAGGCGGGGAGGAAGTCAACCAGCTCAAGTGATGGACCTGCATCAATGCTCATCGATCTGAGGCGCTCTCCTTCCAGCCACTTCACGTTCACTACAGACCAGGCAAACATCAAACAGCCACAGTGTGAGAGGGAGAGATTACGATGCTTTAGCTGGCCTGGCTGTGGAGCTGGAGATAAGAGGCCTTAAGGAGCTCTGCTCTGATCGCGTTACTTCACTTATCACTGGCAGACAGTTTACTGAGGGCTAGTTCCTTATAGCTAATAGTCTCTGAGAAAAGAGGGGAGTACGAGAGGGTCCAACATCCCGAACAAATGGGCAACAGCCTGCAGTACAAGTGGACACACAGCTTGCTGTTTGGTCATCCATTTGTCTCAATGCAGAATGTCAAGTATTACATGTACACTGTAGATTAGATACAAATCTGTAGCTCTATTGCCTTCCACACAAGGTCAAAGCCGAGTTCTTTCACAACAAACCTCAGTGCAGTCTGTATTGTGGACTAATAACAGAGATGCTGTAGATTTCTTTCTTGCCTTTACACACTAGACTTTTTAAGGAAATGTAGACAGCATGGCACAGACACAACCATAATTTCAGTCTTTGACACAATCACATATGCATCTCTGAGGTTACACATGTATCTACTGGTTCTTGTTTTGGAAAAACCTGAAGAAACATCCCTTCTCTGATGTCAAAAAAAAACAAAAAAGTCACAAGGAATATTATGTGGCCATGAAAATGTTAAATAAGATAAAGTAATTCCAACCTCCATGTCCAGTTTTATTGGTTGCATCACAAACCAGTAGGTACAGGAGTAATGGAGGAGTGTGGCAAAGGCAAACAGGGGGAACTGCAAGCCACTGGTGGCTAATGGTTCATATATATGTATATGTATATATATGAGAGACTAGCGTGAATGTACAGTATCACAAATGGGGTCCAATATTCATCAAAACATTACATTATGTCCATTTAAATGGGCTGCAGAATGTATATTATTTCCTATTTCTCAGTGATTTATAAACCAGCTTGGATCAGTTTGAAATATTTGTTTCAAAGTGTCCCTTCTCTACCTAAATAGCCCATTTAAAGGAAGATATGTTGACTATTCCTAATGGAATAATGACAATAGACCGGTGAATACTTACCAGTTCAAACGTCTGACCACATTAGTTTTGCCAGGAAGCTAAATACATCGATTAATGAGGAGAACTGCAGAAACCACGGTTTGGGCAACCATTAAAGATTGGAGATGGAGTGTTTTTGTCTGTAATATGTATCTGTGCATGTAATTTGTGTCAATGTATCCCTACGACTTCATATTGCATTCTCTGGTACATCGCAGACATTGATCATTTCTATATCTGCCATGAAAATAGTCTAAAACTTAACTGGAAAAATGATCAATCAAAACAGATCAAATTCATAACATGAATCATCAAACCTAAACCTTTTCACAGTCTTGTATTCTCCTATAAAAAATCAGTGGAAATTATTGAGAAACTATCAAAATATAAACTATTTATCTGAACCCAGAAGGTCTGTCACTCTCTATCAGAAAGCTAAGCCCACCTGCCCCAGTAGCTCACATTCCCTCTGCTCCTTGGCATTGCAGCAAACACACAATCCAATTTGTATCGATGTGCCTCCTCAGTTTGAGGCTGAGGCCTTTACGTAACACGGAGCGCAGGGCCTAAAAATATGTCGCCTCCGTCAACCTCGGGGTAAGCCTTGAACCTAAGTAAGGATGTCAAGTGATGCTTCTGGCTTTGATGTTCGCTAATAGGTGCAGGTTTAAACAGCGTTCACCTGCTTGCCAGCAGCTAACGCAATTTAAAACTCTTATTTAGAGAAAAGGAGCAATGCAGCTCATTTGCCGTGAAACAAACAGAACAAAAGGAGACGTTCCAGCATTGATTACAGCTACGTGCATTGGGTTTACACACAAATGCTCCAAAATAAAATGACGTCAACCCATCTGTGATCTATTTTATTTCATTGTCTTGTTGCATGTAGTAGGAAATACAAATAGTAGCTATGTCTATAATACCAGATACAGAAATATTACTGCAACATACAGATGTCCACACACACACCTGATTGATGTCACACTAAGCAGATTGGAACCATTAATAGCACAATGTGTGTGGTGCTGGAACTGACCAGAATTACTTAAAGCTTCTTACCACAAGTCACAAACCTCTGAGTCCTACAATGACTAAGGCAGACCCAGGTCTCATGATTCAGACTACCCTGGGCTAGTTCTCGCTCTACCATGGACAAAGCAATACAGTTTTAGCAACACAAAATGCATAAAGCTGCATGACTTTCCTATTAGGTTTACTAAGCCTATTATCACATTGTTCTGCTCCACATTGATTTATTTATTCATTCATTCGCTCCACAAGTTTATCTTTAAGGCTTCAAACACACTGCTGTAACACACATGAGCAAAAATATACAAAAATAAACTCTGAGAAACTAACTAGTCTAACTAGATTTACACTGTACACATAAACACAAACTTATAGTCCCACGACAGATCGATAATAATCAGTTAATGCTACATTATGATACAGAGAAACTTAAACAAGCAGCATCTCTATAGTTTATCACACCAGAGACCTTGTCTGTACAAAGAACTTACAAGAGATGTTTTGCTTGCAATGTTGTTCTTTAAAGAATTGATTTGATATTTTGGGAAATGCGCTTATTTGTTTCTTACCAAGAGTTAAATGAGAAGACTGATAACACTCTCATGTCTGTAGGCTACATCCAGCAGTTTAGCATAAAGACTGGAAACAGCTCACTTAGCTCTGTCCAAAGGTAACAAAATTCGCCTACCAGCGCCTCTAAAGCTCATTAATTAATCATTAATTTGTGATTTTATGGGGGGGGTTATGTGTCAGACTATTTCTTGGCCGGGCACTTCCTGGAGTCTTGTTGCCACTGTTAGGTTGTCTGGCAACCAGTGGCAACACTATCAGAGACCACAAAGAGCTTAAGAGGTGGTGGTAGGCAGATTGTGTTACTTTCAGACAGAGCCAGGCTAGCTGTTTCCAGCTGTTTCCAGTCTTTATGCTAAGCTAAGCTAACTGGCTGCTTGCTCCAGCTACATATCGAATGGACAGATATGAGAGTGGTATCAATATTCTCATCTAAATGAGAACCCAGACAGAATGCGAGGCAAATTTCAAATGCAAGATTGCATATAAAGTAGATGGAAAGACGCGAGTGGGCACAAACAGACACAAATTCACCCGAGGTGGCACAAACTCAGGCAGAGAGTTGAAAATATTTCAACTTGAGGCAAACATGAGCACTTATCCCGGTATTAAGTGTTTGTGGTTAATAAATAAAGACTGCAGAAACGGTCCAGTGGTCAAATTTGAACGAATAACACTAGACGAAAATACGCATATTTCCCAAAATGTTGAACTATTCATTTAGACCATTTTGCATGTTTACCTTTGTTGGTTATTAAAACCCTGTTTTTATTTTTCATTGCCCAGAGCTTTGGACAAATCCCTTGCAGACACAATTTTTACAAAATGACATGCTGAAATATGAGTCAAAGAGAATCTAAACAGTCCCTGAAAAAGCCAAAATCTTAGCACAATTCAAAAAATTAAGGCAAAACAGACAATAACAAGCAACATCAGAATCAGACTCACAGATAAAACCAATGGACATGAGCAGCTGCAGCAGGAAGGTCTAATGTCTAACGTCAGGACAAAAGCAAAGCTGAAAACTAAAACTGAGTATTTCAGAAATGTTAGGTGCTTTCAGATTGTTAGATACTGCATTTCGGAAAGGTTAGTTAAGAAATAGAAAGGTCATATGCTCTCTCTGAGGCATCAGAGACGTAGTTCCAATATGGAAAAAAAAAATACCGGTATTGAGGCTAAAGTCGTCTGTCTCCTAGGCCCAGATTTACTGGAAGCTCCAGGGTTTGGCGAGTTTCTGGACCCGGAGTGCTGTGTCTGAGTGAAACAGAATAATTCTTTATACTGCTGACACAATGGCTCCTCTGAAATTAAAGCATTAGAATACTGCAGATTTGATCAATAATTTGGCGATTGCTTAAAGCCTTATCACACTTTATAATACCTATATAAAAAATAAAATGATTTGAAGAAAAAGTATAAATTTATTATAATTTACTGTAAATTTTAGAATTAATTTACTGTAAATTTTAGAATTAAAAAGGCTTATTAAAGTGCATCCTCACCTGTGCAGGATTTAGACTAAGCACCAACCCCTAAAATGTTTTTACTCTTACTAAAATATCATCTAAAACCAAAGTTTAACCATATACATTGCACAAATGTACTTCTATCACATATTTCAGCTTGGGCTACAAAAGCAAATATGAGAATGAAGCATGCAAAATCATGATATCCAGCACAAAAGCTTGTGTACCTACCAGCTCAAGAAAGGTATTCTCCAGTGACTTATACTCTGGGGAGCTCTTGTTGAACAGGTCATCAGAAAACATCATGTTAGTGACCCTCAAGCTAAAGAAAACCACTAACTCTTTGTTCTTATCCATTGCAGCCATCAGAGGGGTGCTGGCTTGTCTCATGGCCGGTGCAGCCGTGGATTCGTACGGGCGTTCGTCAGACTCTGAGGGGAATCCACTACCGCTCTCTTCTTCCAGAAGCTTGGTCACTTCCGCCTCCGTCCTGTTCTGACTTGACCCTACATCCTCTTCAATGTTCGAGTTCTCAGGAGGCAGGTCTGTCGAGACCGGGGTCGCTCCACTGTGCCCTCCGCTAGCTTCATCTCTGTCCTCGGGGGCTTCACCACTCTCCGCAGGGGATGGCAAAGGCTCCACATCTGTTTCTGGTTCAATGCCTTGGACATCATCCTCATGAAATGATGCCGTGGAGACTGGGACTGCTGCTTCTACGACAGATATTTCAGTGACCGTGGGATCCATAGGCTCTGGCAGGTCAAGGTTAACCTCAGCAGGTGTATCAGTAAATACTCCTTCTGGTTGGAAGTCTGGAGTTGCCAAAGGAAGATCCTCATTCTGTTCTGGATGTTCCTCAGGTACCCCATCAGCTGCTTCAGGTTCTTATAAAATAAAACACATCAGAAAGGGGGTTTACACACTAATTGTTATGGTAGCATACGGCTATGATTGCAGTGAATGCAACATGTTCTGCTGTTTTGGCTGATAGGTAGCCTACCAGAACCCATTCATTCTCACTGCTTTGATTATTTGAAGCTTAGGAGCTCTTTTTTGCTGTTGCCGCTGTTGGCCGTTAAGGTATAGTTCCACATTTTTCAAAAAGTCAGATAAGAAGATTGATACCACTCTCATGTGTACCAGGTAACTATAGAGCTAGAGTCAGGAGGTGATTAGCCTAGCATAGCATAAAGACTGGAAGCAGAGGGAAACAGCTAGCCTGACTCTCTCCAAAGTTAAAAAATACTCCTACTGGCACCTCTCTAGCTCAATAATTTGCATGTTTTAACCTTTTTTCTTTTCCACACACAAACAGGAACGTAAAAAAAAATTGTGGTCACAGGCTGTAACTATTTCTTGGCGTCACATTGAGGTTGCCGGGTAACTAGCATCTCTGCTAGTTACACAAATAGTTTCTCCAAGTAACTCCCTACAAACTGTCATTATTACATTACTGTATGTCTACAAATGAAACAGATGACACACAAGCTTTAGAGATGCTGGTAGGTGAAATTTTGAACTTTGGAAATTGCCAGGCTAGCTGTTTCCCCCTGTTTCCAGTCTTTATGCTAAGGTCAGCTAAGCTAATCACCTCCTGGCTCTAGCTTCATACTTACAGTAACGCACAGACATGAGAATGGTCAATCATCTCATCTAACTCTCGCAAAGAAAGAAAGAAAGTGCATTTTGCAAAATGCCAAACTATTCCTTTAAGTAGCTTTAAGGTTCTTGTTCCAACTCTTCGTTTACGGCTATGTGAATTTTTACAATGAGTGAAATATTTAAAACCAATACACAAGATGCATTTTTTATGGCTGCGCCGATCCATCAAATCAAAATACTGTAGATGTCTTGTGCATCATTTTATACACATTTCCCCCAAAATTCAGCTTGACAAGCCTGGCACATTTGGTATCTTTGGAAACTCCACCAGAATTTAAAATGAAGTTCTGCAGGTTTGAACAAAGTTTGGCAGCACAGCATGAGTTTGTAATGACTCAACCACCAGCAGGCCCCTTGCTTGTTAATGGGTTTTAATATGATGTATTGCCTCAGCAGGGAGCATCTCCATGCACAAAACCAAACCACCAAGTCTAATTGAACAGCCATTTCCATTTCCTAGGAGAGGTGAGTGTTCTGTGCAAATATATGTGGGGAGAAGAAAAAAAAAAATAGGTCGCTCTTTATTTGGACAGTCCAGCGCTGATACTCACTATCAAGTGACTTTAATGTGTCACTAGAAAGTCTGTGGGGTTTCATGTGACACTCACAATAGTGTAAAATGATGTTGACAAACATTTATTACCCAGTTAAAGTTACTCTCATGGTTGTAGTGAAAGTGTGGATCAATACTAGACTAATCAAATAAAGTGTTGTTAAATGGTGATATGATAAAATGAAGCACAGTTTAAGTTCTATCAGTAATCCTTAATTGTTTTCATTCTCCACTCCCTCTTTCAATAAGTCTCTCTCTTTTCTCTCTCTTCTCTCATTTATCCAATTACTTTTAGATATTTAGTCATTTCTTTCTTTTGGTTTGGCATTATCAACTCAAGTAAGTTTAAAGTTTCCCTCTCCTTCTTATTTTTCTAGATCGGGGATGTGGGTTTTTTTTTACATACCCCGATCAGCTGTTGCTGTATCTTGTGTCTCCTACCCATAACAACACCATAACAATAATGAGCTCATCCTCCCACTGCTTTCCCACCATCAGCAGAATCAAGGCCATGATGGCAAAGTGGGGGTTAAGTTGAGGTTCGATCCTGAGGCTCTTCCCGTTTTCTGTCAATAGCTCTAAACAGAGTCCACACCACAATCTAATGTTTTGTTAATCAATCATTTGAATTCCCAAACTTCAAGTTCAACATCCTGCTTGAAAAACAAGATTTTATCTGACATAGCCTTACCATCTGTCACCTGCTCTTCAGGTTCAGCCTCACCTCCGTCATCATGTTCAGTTGATGGTATCTCCTCCACCTCTGGCTCTGCTTCCTCTTCCTGCTCTGCGATACTTTCCAGTTTTGGGTCTGGTGGTATAATGTCACCGGGCTCCTCAGCAGTATCTTCTGCGGATTCCTCCTCTACTGCTGCCATTGAAGGAGTCTCATCGGTGACAGCAGAAGTGGCTTCTGGGAGGATGTTTGGGATGAAAGGCACAAAGGTGTGTGTTTCTGGTTTGATTGCAGAAGCTTCCAAAGAGTTTTCTATCACTGCCACAGTGGGGAAGAAACTTTGGGTGGGAGTATAGTCCTCTGTGGGCTCCTGTGTGGTGTCGTCCTGAGACACAACGCTCTCAACAGGGTTCATGCCAAGCTCCGCGACTGGATAAACTGTTGTTACTGAAAAGGACCAGTTAAAATATTTATACAGCGTTAAAATCCTATTCTGCACACTAACCTCTTATTTTATTCTGATTTTATTCTGATATTATGCTTACCAGCCTCAAAGCTGAGAGTCTGTATGTCCAGCGGTAGTGACGGTTCTTGTTTTAAGGCCTTTACAATGATGTGCTTCAGCTTTGGAGCGTTTACATCCTCGTTCGTCTCTGTGTCAGGCTCCTCGAGACCCTCAGGTTCATCATTGAGCTCCGTTTCTCCATTAAAGACCACAGCGTAACGCACAGACACATCCTCCGAGCTGATTGACACAACAAATCATGTCAGAAACCCTCATAACAGACAGACCTCAGTGGTAATGGATGTCTGTTGAGGCAGAAATTTCATGAGTTGTATCCCAAAAGAGGATATTTTTGGGAATGTTATGGTTTCTCTTGAGACTGGAGCAATAAAACGCTTCAATAAAAGCCACTTCAGGTATAAGAAATTTATGTTTTGAGTCTCTTATCTTATATCTTATCTAATCTCTTATCTGTGTTGTTCTGTCAAAATCAATCATTCTTACAAAGCACAATTATAGCGCCAAACCTTTAAAAAAAAACTTGATTCAACCCACCGAAATCCCAGAACACGAATCTCTTTGAATCCTGGAACTTTTTCAAACACATGAAGCATCTATACAAAGGAAGAGAAGAGAGTCAGAATGAAATGAAAGAAACATTTTCTCTCCAATCATTCTGTTTTGAAGTATTGGGCTGTGCTGTCCAGTAAAAAACATCTCTCTCTGTATTTACTGATTTTATAAGTGAAGGATTAATGTAAAAACCCATTGAACTATCTAAGAAATGCACTTTCACAAACCTTACTACAGGGTTTTCCTTATTTCACAAAAAGTTGACATTTTTGAGATGTGTTTTCATTGGACAGTAACAGACTAGGCACTAAAAGCAGCATGGTATGTTTGCATTTACTGTATTACTTAATGTACACTAGAGCTGCAACTGTTGGTCAACTAATCAGTTAACTAATTAACAGAAAATTAATGGCAACTATTTTAAGCAAAACTTGAAAACACTCCCTGGTTGAAATGTTTCAAATGTGAGAATTTGATGCTTTTCTTTGTCATAAATGACAGTAAAGTCAATATCTTTGGACTGTTGGTTGGACAAAACAAGACATAACCTTGGGCTGTGGGAAATTGTAACAGGTATTTTTCACAATTTGACTAATATTTTGTAGACAAAACTATTGAGAAAATAATTGACAGATTCATCTATAATGAAAATAATTATCAGTTGCTGCACACGTGCTACTGTAAAGCCTCAGTGCTGCAGGTAATGGATCCAAACACATGACTTAGAGGAAGACAGATTACATTAAAAGGATTACTGTGTCCGAAATTCAAAATGGGGTTCCTCGATAGGCGGTTAATCCAGCAAAAGGGGACAGGCAGGCAAAAGTCCAAAAAGGCAGAAATATGGCCATAAAAATCAGACAGAAACAGGTAACAAGAAGGTTGAACATTAAGAAAACAGTCAAACTGGTGGAGAACAAAAAGAAAGTGGAGAGAAGTGGCCTGTCTATATGCCAGGGAGCTGATTAGGGGATTGGGAACAGGTGTGCATTTGGGTGTAGCAGTCAGGTGATTGCTAAAGGTGGAAACACTGAGGACTACTGCAGGGCAGGGGGGAATAGCAGGCTCTGAAACGGCAGGAATAATTAGTGGCTGGCAAACTGACAACAGGTAAAAACATGCAGGTGATATTACGAATCGGTAGTAGCCATGACAGCTACGTGCACATGCAGTTACTTGTGCTTCTTAATCCAGCAGGATTATACTGTGACCATGTTGGAAAAACACATCAGAGGATGGTGGTATATTTCCTGTTTCGTAATGGATACACTGTTTAATTATGACAGCTAACAATCAGTTATTTAAAAAAGAAAGGATACACTAATGGTTTTACACCAGGAACCAAGAGCTGTGGTTAGAGTCTCAGTCAATTCCTTCTTAGTTGGAGATAATCTATATGATTAGATCTTACTATTTCAGGCTTGTGGTCATTTAGAAGTCTTACCGAAAGTCTCTTGGTTGCAACCTTAAAGCTGTTAAATCAATCAGGGTGAGACTTACACTTAACAATACAATGCCATAGAAGCTGGCAATCACACTGATCTCATTGTAGGACACATTGCACAATGGTGCTGTCAATGCTGTGAGAGGATGGTTTTGTTTTGAAGGGAAGAACAAAAATAAAACTCAGTTCTGCTATCAAGGGGCTTCCTGTGTTTGTAGAAAGGTAAAGCAGGCGGCTCGGAGGACTGTTAATATTTGCTGTGGGTCTGTAAACCCACACGTGTCTCTCACCTTGTCTGTGAGCTCTCGTGTGATGTCATTGTACTGTGCAGACTCTGGGTCACTGAGCAACTTGCTGTATGTTGGGTCCACGATGGTGACCCTGAACTCGACAATGTACTCCTCATAGTTCTCTTTTATCATATTGGGGTCTTCTTGGATCTGGAAAAGAAAGGTCAAATGACATTGTTATTAGACTAGCGCCACCTGAGTCTGTACAAATATGATGCTGAAACGTTGTGGGTTAACTTACCACGTCAGCCTCAGTTGGTAGCAGAATTAGCGGGGGTGTCCAGGTGCCTGAGACAAAACAGCAACACACCAGCTCATATATGATGTTCTTATGAAATGTATTGATAGCTGTTAAGTTCATAAAGTAATTCAGCAGCTTTCATTGAACAGTTTTAATGCATTAGTGTCCAACTCACATTCCCTTCCTGGCTCTGGGGTTCCAGCGACAACTCTGGAAATAAAAGAAGATATTTGTAACGTTTGCTGGGCTAAATTTGTAAGCTAGTCAAGAATCCTTACGCTTAAAATCAACGTTTATTTTTGTGCAATATCCCCAACACTTTTTCTGGCTGGGGTGGCAAAGTTTTTTAGTTGGTTTGAACATCTTTTGAACATTTTGAGCAGAGGTGTTAATAGCTCCTCTGATGCTTTCAATGAAAACATTGATAATCATCAATCAAGACAAAAATGAACATATTCACGTTTAAAAGTGTATCCTAAAAGAAATTACAGCATACACACACACACACATGAAACTCACATTTAACACAAAATCTAAGAAGGAAGTTTGCACATACCCTTCACTTTCAGCTTGCTCGGCTACTCGCTGAAAATAAGAAACAAGATATCAATTATCACAGAGTTACACTGGCAAGAAAACAGCCACGCAGTCTGAACACATTGCCACAAAAGTAGACTTGTCAGTGAAAGTGCTTCTGTTTGGCGCTTGACTCACTCTGGCCACCATGTCAAGATGCTCCTGAGAGCTGCTGAAGTTCTGGGCCAGGTCGTCCATGCAGAGGTTTTCATGCTGGCAGGTGTAAAGCCAGGCTCTGTACTCCTCTGAGTTCGGGACTCTGTCCAAGAAGATCCGAAACGCTTCCCAAATCGCTTCCTGACAAACTGAAGACATATCACATAATTTTGTGGATGTTTTCTTTTGACTTTACCCAGAAAATATTGGAAGAAAAGACATTAAACTCACAAATGAGTATGAATATGAGACATCTTATCTTATGTTAAAAAGACATATAAAGAAGGACTAGACATGGCATTTCATATATTTGCAACAAGGGCAGGCAGGATGGAAATGACAGCAAATAACTGAGGATAAAGAGGATTGTTGGTATTGATCCTGGCATCTCTGCATTTCATTATGCAATATAAGATTATCTTATTATTCCCCTTTAAGCGCAGCTTTACATATGAATGCACAGCACAATAAATCAATGCTACAATAAATCACAAAATATATTTATCATGATGATTGGGACAGTTAAAAAAAAAAAGGTAGTAATGCGTGTTCAGTAAATGTCAAACTGTATATTGTGACATTTCTCTGAATACTAAAATCATGAGCACAAAGACCCCCTGAGGTACAGTATGTTTTATCTGCCTCTGTGGGGGAAACAAGCTCCACATTGTCCAATATATTGATGCCTGTGGGAAATTTATTCTCTGACAAACTCATTTCTGGAGCGACGCGATTACCTCCAATGCACCAAATTAATCTGCCTCATTTTAAAATCATAGGCCACAGCAGCTGTCGTGGAACAATTTGAATTACTAAGCAAGGTGGCAATCTTTGCCTCTTAAATCATCCACAATGCATCGCTCTTGGACAAAAGAAAATGTACATGTTACTTCATTATATCAAGTACGTGTAGCCCTAAAGTCAGTAAAACAGCTTCAGTGCATCATTCAGTGTCATCATGTCAGTGTCAGCAGGCTCTAAATAATTATGACAAATAACAAACATCTATATAAAGTTACATGTATGTACATTAATTGATGAAATTTAGAGAATCTTTTTTTATTCTCTTCCCAAAAACTGCAAACATCAAAGCAGACAGCTATTTGTCCAACTGTAGACGCATCTCAGCTTGATTACGTGCTTTATTCTCATTTGACACAGAGTCAATGTTTTAGGAAAGGCTTATTCATTTCACCGTAAGATGTTCAATCATAATTATGCATAAAGTTAAAGTTCCTTTACAGCATAAGCTCACATGAAAATCTAACAGTGGACTTTTCTTTTTACCTCTGAGTTTGTAATATGACCGATGGCTGCCGATGACTGCTTTCATCGTCTCCTGGGGACACACTTTGACCCCTGTGGTGAAGAGCGCTGACCTCTTCGTCCGGCGTCCGTCCTGCTCCGCTCTGACATTTGTGGTGTGTCTGATCGGTCTGGAGGCTTCTAGAAAGTGTCGGTACTTCACATCCCTGAGTCCAGAAAAACCGTGGTCATGAAGGTCTGCAAGAGCAGTCAGTGAAGTTATAAGTTTAGGAGGAAACATATACAGTGGTGGCCAAAATTATTAGAACACTTGGCATATTTATGAGGTTTCAGTTGTTTTTGTTGAATTGGCCATTAAAATACCCATAAAACGAATGAAATATCTACAAAGTCATCATTATGCTCTATAAACCATAGAATAGAGCCATCATAAGGAGATTTAGGTCATTTTCCTTTCAAAAAACAAGCTAGGCCTATTTCACTGTCAATGTCACACAATCATGTTCCTCCACAGAAGAAGCCAAATTACTTGTGTAATCATTGTCAGGTGTGATCGTGGTTAAATTGATGGTGGTGCAAGAGTCTTAGGACACAGCTGTGTGATTCTTTTGAATGTACAAGGCCTATCCTGCTCATTAAGTGATTGGTAACATCAGGGTTTTGTCACTGAGGCCACACCACCAATTGGTATAAATTCAAAGCCTCTAGAAGTAGTCTTGAAGCACATGTTGCTCTTTGAACATGGCTAAGGTGAAGAAGGAGCTAACGAGTGAGCAATGGGTTCGAATAAAGGCCCTTTTTGANCACAACATTCTGGTGAGGCACGGAGTACCATCTGGGAGTCGTCTTATTGGGCCTGGATTTATTTTCCAAGAGGACAATGACCCTAAACATGCTTCTAACTATTGCCGGAACTACCTGCGACAGAAGGAATCTGCTGGAACATTGAAAATGATGGACTGGCCCCCTCAAAGTCCAGACCTCAACCCCATCAAGCAAATTTGGGGCGAGTTGGAAAATAAACTGGACAGATCTATTGTACATTCAAAGGAAAGCCTTTGGCTTGAGTTTCAGAAGGCATGGGATAACATTAGTGTTGAAGTTCTCAGGAAATATATTGACACTATGCCAGAGAGATGTGCTGCTGTAATTGCTGCACAAGGTGGACATACCAAATATTAAAGTTAAAAGTGGATAAAAGCAGTAGGACTCACTTCATCTGATATTTGTTGTGCTCAGAGCAACCATCTGCATGTTTCATGAACATTATGACATGAAATCATGTTTTGGAGGCAAAAAAAAGTCAATATTTTCGGATCTGTCAGGTGTTCTAATAATTTTGGCCACCACTGTATATATATATATATATATTTTACTCTATTCAGTACATGAAAGTACATATAAAACATGTGAGCACTTCATGATAAGTAGCTGAAATTTTGTTGACTGTCATGTACAAAGTGTTTCTGTGGATGATTGTTGTAATAACAACTGATGGGTGACAACACAAAGCTAAAGCA
Source organism: Oplegnathus fasciatus (assembly GCA_003416845.1). Classification (NCBI taxonomy): domain Eukaryota; kingdom Metazoa; phylum Chordata; class Actinopteri; order Centrarchiformes; family Oplegnathidae; genus Oplegnathus; species Oplegnathus fasciatus. Next base: position 904,613 of record NTHP01000018.1, on the reverse strand, counting down.
CTCTTTGTACTGAATTGGAGTTTGTTTCTTTGGAAATTGCAATATTAACAGCTTCACATATGAATTACTTGTTATATAAATTATGCAAACAATAATCTTGGATGCTGGCAAAAAATCCTGCTTATCTAACATGCATTAAGGCTATATTAGAGTAGGAGTCATTAATGTAAAACATGTCACCTTTGGCCTTATGGATGAAAGCAAAACCACAATTGCAATCAGTATTTACAGGCAACAAAATGCTCTTTAAGTTTGCATTATCACAAACAAAGCAAAGTGTCATTTTAAAGGGGCACTTGTCACAAGGCGTACTACTCATCCTGTCATCATAGATATCTCAGGTTGGGCTTGAGACTTTTTTTTTCTAACAGAAAGTCTGTTTCATGAACTGGGGTTGTGGAGTTTAAAAAACATGGGTGTTAACCAGGAAGCATGCTATCTAGTTGCATTATGAGAAGCGTAGTATCCTGTGTTTTTAGAGCATGATCCATTGCCACTGTGCATCACTGTAAAACTCATGCAGCCTCTCCTGCACCGATTTTGACCATTCTTTTTTTTAATCTGTCTCTTGCTAGTCCCCCAAATTTCTGGAAGTGCAACACTTGAAGTGCAACCCTCTAAATGTCTTCAGGTAGTCGGGAATCAGGCAAATACACTGAGGAGTATTTAATTTGACAGATACGTAATCCAACACGTGACCTAATGGCATTTGTCCAGCCCTCTTACTGTAAGTTAACTGCTGCTTGCTCTGCCTATAATTAGTATCTGGCTTTGCAGTGAAAAGTAAATTATACATGGAGAGTCCATGAGAGACTATTTGACAATTAAGCAAAAAAAAAATCCAATGTATTTGCGATTTTGTGCCCCTTTAGGGTGCAATGAGTTATTTGAGCCTGTAAATTCACTGTAGTGTAAACATGTCTGGTGCCTGAAGCTTAGAGGGGCTGGTTTGTGACTGGAAGGACATCATTTTGAATGCTGGGAAAGTGCACAGATGTGTAGCGAGAGTGAATGAGTAACGCTCTCTTCTCTCTAAGGAACTGTAGCTGAGATGCCCTTGGGCGACTTGACCCACGTTGCATCAGTGAGGCTGCTCTGTGGCCAACAGTAAGGATGAGTTTGTACTGGGCAGCATCCAGGTGTGAATGTGCAGAAATGCACGCATGTGGATTACAGCTGAAAAAGGACGTGCGTGCACAGCAAACTTTAAAGGGATTAAAACGAGTTACAGGCGGATACCCTGCTGATTTTAGTGGTTAGCAAAAAACAATCCCACCAAACGAAATCATTCAAGCAATAACAATAACAGACAGGCCTATTTCCATAAATTATATCACTGAGATGCTGCACACACTATGAGGAGAACTGCCCTAATTTTCTGATCACCTTAGTAAAGAAAAAAAGCTCAGTCACCCTGGTGAGGCATTACAGGAAGGTAATTCCACACCATTACACAAGCCAGTGTGCCAGTCAACACCCTCTAACACAGTCACCCCATTGAATGAAGCTATTTTAGAAGAAAGGCACTCATTGTGATGCCAGGTGGCAAACCTCAGAGGACTTTTTAAGACAATAAGCCAGGATTTATGAGCCCCAAAACACAGACTCGAGGTCAGCGGACCCAAATAACAAACTGCGCCTCCTCTGGATTAGGGAACAGAATGAAGGTTACAGGAGAATAAAAAGAGCAAGTGAGCGTAAATAATATAATCACTGTAACGTTGGCATCAGTCACAGAGCTTTTTGCTGGAGATGCTGCATTTTTGTGAAGATAAACAAGAGGGAAATCTTTGTGCATTAATGCTGCATCTGTACAACAGACAGTAAGTTGTGCTAACTAAACAAAGTCATGGCCAGCGTGGTGGACCAACACTGGACCGCAAGCAGAAGAAGAACAATGCAGGAAGAGTCCAGAGAGAGAGTCAAGCAAGAGAACGTTGCAAGCTGCAAGTGTGTGTATTTGCATTTGCCATGAGTGGACACAATATCACAAAAATGCAAGCTAATGCAACGCATTACATTAACATTAACTAATACATACAGCACTACACCAGATAATAGTGTATTTGGAGGTAAAGCATTAGTGAAAGAGTAGTATTGAACTGTTATCCCGATAAGTCTGATTACACCGATCGTACAGTGATGATAAAATGATAGTAATAACAAGCTTCGTTGATTAACCGATTAGTTGATCGTCAGAAAATTTGCAAAAATGCCAAACTTGCTGGATTTGGGACAGGATGTTTGGCTTTTCTGTATTTTATAGCTATAATTGTAAACTGCTGTTAATACCTTTGGAGTTTCAACTGTTGGTCAAAAAAACCCAACCAATTTGTAAATATCACCTTGGGCTATTAATATCGTGATGGGCTCCTTGTACTATTTTCTGACATATTCAGATTAATCAAACATTAAATAATTGAAGTATTTATTATGTATTATTATTTATTTACCAATAATGAAAGTAATCATTAGTTATGACTATAATAATGATAACATTAAGAATAACAACAATAATTATATGATGGATATGTCTGAATTTGAATGGTTACCGTTGTTTGACAGTAACTAATTCGTATTTGTTTTGTTAAACATGTGAAGTTACATGTCATTGTACTGTGTTACAATATTAATGCTGAAATGGAAACATTATTGTAGCTCTCTCACACTGTATTGTCATAATGTCATTGTGAGTTGTTGTCACAATGTTACTTCCTCTGTGGACTTGATGAGTAATGGAGTAAGTGTGGATGCTTATAAACAACTTTGTGAAGCTTATAATGTGACATATTGTTGACATGTGTGTTCATCCCTATAACAACATTATAGGCCATAGTTTGTGGTGGTTGTTGCATTGCATTATATAGGCATGTGTTGTTGAAATTGTGTCCTCTTCCTATATGTTGTCATAGCACAACTGAAGTAGGAATGTGCTGCTAGTCATTATTTAGGAATTAGAATTAAACTTAGAATTAAAGTTTAAGCACGAAAAAGGTTCAAAGCGGAGGCATTCATTAATGTTTTGCTTGACATAAATGTCAGAGCAAGAAAAGAAAAAAACTGTGTTAATCGCTGTATTACACATAAATAATGACCTCCACAATGAACAATATTGTTTTCCTCAAATCCAAATTTGGCCCAACACCAAGAACATGCAAAGAATGTGTGGGTATTGACATTGTAGCCTGAAGCTTTATGGGCAAATATCCCCCAGTGTAATGTCTGTCAGGCAGACCCATTCACCCGACAAATCTTCCACTTCCAAACATTTCAGCAGGTCAGAATGTGGCCTGAAATTTAGCCAAATCATGTGTGTTTTCCTTCATGGTCACGCCACCAAGACAACATTTGAATGGGTTTTTTGGGAGCTGACTTGCACATGCAGAGACACGAGGGCCTGAGCAAGAGGACGGTGCGTTTGAGCGGGCCTTAATGCCGGGTGCAGCCGCAAAAAGGCCTCACAGCAGAATTACAAGCCAGAAAAGATTAGTGTCCCGCGACACTGGGAACAGAATGGCTTTTGTTTCCTTCAGGATAATGAGCTCACCCGGGCACATCACACTGAACAAGACAAGCAGCGCGGATGCAAATGTTATCACTGGTGAAATGATGCTATCTTTCTCAGTGAACACCCATTATACGTCTCTGCCCATGTAATTCATAGTGAATATTCATGACCTTAATAGTGGCTTGCTGGGTGCTTGACATTTTTCTAAAAACCAAAGATCTGTTTGAGGACGAGCTAGCATTTTGTAGTTTGCAGAGAGAGGTCTTTAAATAGCAAAGTCATATACACACTTCAAACTGGAAAACCCTGTTGCCCTTGAAGTGGATCAACGTCTCTTTAAGTCTCCTGTCTCATGCAGTGGAACCTCATTGATGGAAAACCTGCAGAAAGGTCTTCACACCAAAGGATAATTTGTCATCAACTAAACTTAAAGTAATGTGGGCAGTGAGTCAGTCCTTCTTAAAGCAGCATCTCTCTGCTATCATAATACCAAGGCAATAACTGAAAGAAAAATCTCATTTATAAGTTAACAGCAATCCCAGCCTCCCTACAGGATTCTTACCTTTGATTTGACTTGCTTGGAGGGTAAACAGACACAAAGTGAAGAATAGTCCTGACTTCAAAAGCATGATGGGCTAATTTATGTGGTTCTCAAGCCCGAAGTTGTCATTTGTAAAGAGACTGTTGCAAACAACAAATCCAGAATGTCTTTATCTTGAGTCCATTAGCAGAGTGTGCAAAAGCCTCCTCATCTGTGCTGACAAGGTCACTCCTGTCTGTGCTCCAGCTCAGTTCCTCAGCAGCAGTTGGTTCCTGGATGCTGTTGGATCCTTGTAGACAACAGAGGTGGCTGCATGGATGGGTGAGCAGAGGGAGCGAGGGAGGGAGGAGAGGTAGAGGAAGGAGAGACGGTGAACGGGTGGAATTTTGGCTCGGGAGTTTTCCTTCTACGCTGTCAGTGTGACAACAGTGACGAGGTTAAAAAAGCAGGCTCCGTCTTGAGTCTAATCTCTTTACCTTCTTCTTGCTGCTTGTAATCCCCGCAGGGCCACGTGGCCGCCCGGCCTCATCCTGTTAGCCACCTTCTGGACCCTCATCTGTCAGCTGAACAAACTTGGGGATCTGCCAACCGGCCTAGACCAGATAACTACTCCCCACAGTCGCCCCAAGTTTGATCACTGACATCCAGCCTCCAGTGTGTCCACCTCTACATGTCATTGTCCGACTGCCTAACTCTTTTTCTCTTCTCTCAGTTTAGATTCCTCCTTCCTGGGTGCCCACAGGAAATCCCTGCCTGTCAGGCCGGCCAGCAATTTTGGGTGCCAAGTGAGGTCAGGATTGCAGTTTTGTTCTGTGCTGTACACCCAGCTACCAGTCAAACAATGCGCCTCATTCTTACTCTAGCTGCACAGCCAAGTTCAGGCCTCTCTTCTGATTGTACGGTGCAGAGTCTACATCTAACCCTGCTCCTTCCTTTCTCCTGCGTTTGGGCTTTTGGGCACCTGTTTGATCCTCCTCCACAAATGAACTCCACTTCCTGAGGTGTCTTTTTGATGCTCACTTATTCCATAGTCACAGTGAATGAGGCTCTTCTCTTATCCCATCCAAAGATATTTTGACACAGGATCAGGATAGTCCTCTCTTCTCTCTGCAGGTTTTGGGTGCTGGTTGCTGTAAAAGAACCGAGTAGAGACAGTGGAGGCACGCGTGGCCTCTCCTGTTATGGTGTATCAGGGTGGGGAGGCTCCATGTTGTTAGTCTCCACCCTCGCCTCTTTCTGTGAAGAGGATTAGCCGCCCTTGTTGATTGTTAACAATTTGCTGCAGTAAATAAGCCTCTTCAAGAGCAACATAATCCATCCAGGCAGTTTTCTGACACAGTAATCTGAACTTTGAACTAATGATTGTGGCTCATAACAAATACTGAAGCAGTTTCTTTGGCCATTTGGGGGCAGAACACTACAACAACCAGAACATCACACACGTTTTAACGTGTTAGCTGGGGGAGAACTGCAGAGTCAGACGCTAATTATCTGTGAGTTGATCACTACAAGCAACACCTTTCACATTACACGTATTATCGATAAGCGCAGCTTTAACCTCTGATTATCAAAACGTAGTAAAAGGAGAGAAGCTGCTCATTTCTCTTTTAGGAACAGCGCCAAACCTTTTTTGTGTATTCGTGTCTTTTATATTGAAGAGTTATTGTGTTTACAAACTGAGCAATTTAACTTTGCACTGTTTGCACTGAGAAGCCTCCTTCCTTTTCCCCATGTGTTCCTGCTGACCTGTTTGGGAAACTTATGTTATTTTTAAATTTAATTTCATCTTGTAAAAAAAAAAAAAATCTCAATTCCTTTCAATTTATCTTTAAAAGCAGACAACCGATACATGGACAGATTACAAGATTATCTGGTTATATTTCACATAGGCATACATGTATTCAGTATGCTTTTGTGATACTGTCTTAATTACTGAGGGACACATTTTGCTTACCTCCGTCCAATGGTTTGTCAGGGGTCAGGGTAATTACTATCTTCTTCTGCAGTTGGTAGAATAAATGATAGCAACACAGTGCAACACTCATGGTCAAAAACTCCACGCAGTACCTCTAACTTTGCATTCATGAAGCAAAATGGCTGTCAGCACATTTCATTTGCACATTCAGTTCAGTCACAATATAATATTTAAGTCTTTTGTCGCATTATATTTTGTTGTGAACCGTTGAGTTAATGCAAGACTTTGACACTTTACAAAAATAGTCTTTGCTGAAGAACAATAATGAATTCCTCTCTGCAAAGGATGGGAGGTCACTGAGTTATGTTCCTTGATCTCTTCTTCACTAGCCTGGACTTCAACACTTTAACTAGGTGATATCAGGTACAGGCTCCTCTCGTCACAGTGGAGTTATGAAGATTATAAAACCAAACCTGCTACAGAACACCCACACTGACATTTGTGGGGTCTTCTTTTTTCATCTCGGCTGTTTTTTACAAACAAGACTTCACCTCCTTAGGTAAAGGAAACTGAAAATGTACATTTAACTATACATGTATCGACAAAGTCCTCTCTTGCACACTTTGCATATGTTGTAAAATCACACTTGATCTTTCTAGTATGTGACCCTGACCCTAATCCTTCAGGATTAGGGTCAGGGTCACAGATCACGTCTCAGTCAAGCTTAAGTCAAAGATTTTTGGTTCAGGGTGTGGATTAAGAATACATTTGACATTCAACCCTACATGTAAGCATTGCATTGTCAAGTTTAAGTCTAAAATAAGACGACACTAATGCAACATCACTGTGGAATTTTTGCATCATTTATGCATAAAGGCAGCCTAATCTTGTGGCTAAATCTTGTAGATTAATAGTCTATTTTTAGCTTCACTGTATATTCACATTGATACTCACTGAAACAAATCTTGCAGGCTCAACCAGGATTTTATTCAGACAAGCTTGACCTTCTCTCACTGGCTGATGACTTGAATCATTGTCCAATTAGAGAGGTCAGTTTAAATTATGCAACAGTGGGAAAGTGGTACTTGCCATCTGTCAGAAGGGGTTATTTCATTAGGGACAGAGCCAGGGTGTCTCTGGCTGGCAGAGTCTGGCACAGCAAAAGACACCTCTGCTGTTACATCTATTGTTTGTAGCTATTACAGTATGTGTGCATGTGAATGTGAATACCTATGTGTGCATGACGTGTTACCGTTATTGTTTTGTGTAATGTTTTAATCCAGAATGCTTTTGTACAGATAATTGTTGATAGGAGTGATTTAATCGGAACACACTTCACGTAACATTTGCTCTTCTAAACTGTGATTGTCAAATTGGCTGAACAGACATACAAACACTCCGCCATACCTGCAATGTTTGATTGTGACCTGATAAGTGGGAAATTCTTTGTAAAACAACCACAGTTATCACTGCTTATGTAATTAAAGGTGTAAATAAAAAAAATGAATCTGTATGTCAGTGATAACCACTTTAAAATAGTTCTACAAATATAACAACACAAATCTGAGCTGCTATTAAATTAACTAAATAAGTAACTAACATTACATTTCAGCATTAACACTAAATTTAGACTTTTTAGCATCTGTGTCACTGCATTAAAACTTATTTTGCCATTAAAATGTGTAACTTTGTTACAACTTTTTGTAACTATCAAAGCTAGCTACAAGCTAGTTTTAGCTAACGTTAAAGATAAAACTATATTTACTTATTTATTTTTTCATAGTGTGGCATGATGAGCCGATAAAACTGACAGTGAGCAGTCCACATCTTGGAGTGAATCTTCCCTTAAGTTTTTATCCACAGGGCAAGGAAATTAGGAACAAAAGAAAATAACTTAGATGATTAGAAGTAGAGGGTGGAGATGAAATTCTGCGCCGTTGATAGCCGACACCGGACGCCTCCTGCCTCATAAAACCATAAAACAAGAAAAGTCTTTATGGGTTGGTCTCCTCTTTTCTGGTGCCTCTCTTTTGCTGATCTTTGCGGGCACCTGAAATCTTGGCTTTCATCCGCTGGCCTGCTCCCCGGAGACCAACTGGACCCTGAGCTGCACTACACGTGCTCCAGGCCACATCCAGGCCTAAACTTTGATGAAGAAATCTCCTGAGAGAAACCTGTTCCAGCCTGACTGCGTAACGCCGCGCTCCCGACACGACAAAGTCAGGAGAGTCAGAGCTGTGATGAACTTTGGGCCCAGCCACCGCCTTGCCAGTGCATCCAAAGTAGGGGTGCGTGAAGATGTTAATCAGCCCTGCCGTCTGCTGAGAGAGAGGTGGGCGATCATGCCTAGGTCAATACGTGGGATAGAGAGTACCACCAAAGATGCTCAATGGTAGATGCCTTCACTGGGAACGAAATATCTCCACAGAAGTTGAGACTTCAATTTTATACAAATTATGAATGATAATAATTATCATATTTTAAGATGGTTGGTTGTTCAGTTTTGTATTAACTAAATGAGATAGTAGCTAGAATTCAGTCGTGAAGGGAAAAAAATAACCTTAAGGGTAACAGTAACTAGCTCACAAAGTAGCAGTAACTTCCCTCCCAACTTTTGATTCTAGTGGAATTCGTGCAATTTGGTGCAGTGAAGCTACCTTTAAATTACACATTTAAATGTATAAAATTGTAGATATACAGGCTATATTTTTTTGAAGATTGTCCAAAAGCAGAGCACAGTATGCATATGTTAGGTCTTCTGTAGGTTAGGTTTTTAATCAGCTTAAACAGGCACAAAATGAAGGCATTATTAGTTTTGTCACACCATATGATGGTCAGCCTGAAAACTTTTAACAATTTTTCTCACTTTTACTTCTTCTGTAATAACTGCCCTTTGCCTTTTTAGAGCAGCGAGGCACATAAAACCTCAAAAGATTTCAATGTAACATAATGAAACCTCTGATATTCATTTCCAGTGAGGTCCCAGCTTTTAACCTTCCCTTGGAGAGCTGAGAAAGACGAGCGCCTCAGGGCTACAGTCTAATATTAGAGTCATGTTTGTCGTAACGCTCCTCTTTGGGAAAATCCACTCTGGGCTGATTATCAGTGTGATCCACTCTACTAGACCTGCAGCAGTGAAAGTGCCATTGCCAGTGTGAAGTCTAAGTACTTGTGCCAACATCAACTCTGTGACCTGGTACTGGAACTCATACGTGAGGATGTTCTTCCATAATCTGTGATGAAGATCTGTTCATAAGTGTAGTAGCCTTGAGATTATTGCCACCGAACTTGTGACACCCTTGAGCCCGTTAACACTCATATAGACACATATTAACTGCTGTGTGGACATGTGAATGCTAAAGGTCAGCTCTGGCAGAATGTATTCATGGATAATTATCAGGATGTACAGTATGTGCACTGGCAGTAACATATCTGAGATGTGGAGGCTGAGATACATTTTTTTCTGCTTTTAAGGGCATAAAAGAGTGGAAATTAAAATTTTGTGTTTGGAAATTTTTCAACTAGCTTGCCCTGTCCTCCAGGAGGGTCAAGGTCAAGCAGAGCAAGTGGATGGCAGGGATTCAATGCCTTGCTCAAGGAAGCTTCACAAGGGCAGATGTTTGTTGACGCATCAGTCAGATCCTCATGTTCAGGCCAGTAGTTACCATTAAGGATACTGGTCACCTATGTTTAGATTCATCATACCTAAATGTGACTACTGTTGCACCAACAAAACATAAATAAATAAAGGACCAGGCAGGGTATATACTGCGTGATACTTTGGCTAATAGAAACATGTTTTGACACTTTTTTTTTCAGTTAAAGAAATATATCAAACTCAATGCTCAATGCATCAGTGTTAAATAAAAAGCTTTGCTTAAATAATATAACATCTAAAGTTAAGTTTCCAGTTTTAAATCAGGAAATATTTGATTAAAGAATACCAAGCATTTGTTACAAACCTTTGATATTCTGACATTTTTTGATACTATGGACGCACCAGTGTGTCCCAGTTTGCAAAACCACCAACAGAGGGCAGCACGGTGAACTGTCCTGGCAGGAGGCAAAACCACAACTGTTTGAAGTCGGTGAGGAGGAAAAAAGTATGTTCATGCTCTGCAGATACACAAATAACTCATTCAGAAATAAACCTCTTATTTCCCAAGCTACTTTTGCATAAAACTCATGACCCACTCTCTTTTCTAAACACTCGATAAAGGACATATTTCAGGAAAATGTGGAAATCAATTATGTCTATTGAATGAATGAATTTAGAAATTTTCAGTGGATGGATTATGTGAAGTGAAAATCTGACAGTACACGCTGAAAGGATGAATTTCAGTATTTCCTTCTCACTATACAGTAGAGTGCTTCTGGAAATCTGGTGGTTGATGATGCACATATGAGTGTGTGTTATATGAAATGCATCAGTCCTTTTTCTTGCCTTCTTAGAGCGTTGTTAATAGAGAGCTCCATGTCTGGAATCAATGTTGCATGTTTAACGCCTTCAACCACTTGGCCACCAAGACGCCCAAAAATGCATCCATTCTGATGGTCTTATGATGGTCACAGGTGTTGGTAAAAGCCAACAGGACCATTTTGCAAGGTTGCATTGTAGCATTTTAAATCTAAAATGCCTATTGCTATTTCCTCACCTCCCAGGCAGCCGCTAGCTTCAGTTTATTTCATTGAGGTGAAAAAAAACAACCGTTTGAGACTTGAAACATGCTAAAGTTTCAAGTGAATACCTTATCAGTGTTACATTATTGTTGGGAGACATGGTAGTGTTGACTTTTCAAGTCAGTCTGCACTGACAGCTGCCGTAACAAACAACAATAGCACGACTGAATAAAATGCTGACATGATGGTGATTGTGATGGATTACCCTGAAGTTTAATAGCTGGTTTTCATACTATACATAAATTAATGGAAACCAAATGTTCTCTGGGATATGTAAAACACACCATGCTTTGATTTGGAAAATGATCAGCAATAACATAAGAGTATTTACTCTGTAGTAAACATGCCCTTTAAATGACTGCCTGACTCAGTTAATAGTCAATTCCCTCCTAAAATGCACTCTGAATGCTCAGACGTAAATGGAAAGTAGCTGAAAATGACTGGGTGGAAGTAGCTGCAGTGTAAATTATGAGCACAATATATTCTGTCCTGTGGAGAGCTAACAACCTTAAACTGTGACAACTAGGAGGGTCCTGCCAGTCACAGCACTTCCTCACAATCACTTGTCTTCCACATGTTGTTCCACACAGAGTTATACGTATGGAAGAATAGAATAGAGTAACATAGGGCATGTGGGCTGGTGGTCTAAGATGCATACCAAATGATTGCAATGTCCCCAGTTTGATTCCAGCTGTGGAATTTTATGACAGCTCCCCTTTACTCCTCCAAACATACCCTCCCCCATAAAAAAACATAATCACCAACATATTCACACATTAGTATATTTTGTTTTTTAAAACAAAAGAATAGAGTTCAGCTGAATATGTGTACCACACAATTTTGACAACTGTTTTGCTTCTGCCATCACGACATTACCATCTCATGATAATACAACCCTGCGTTACAGAGAAGTTATTTTTTGTAATCTTAGCAGACTTCTGTGAAGTGCACTTTTGTGCACTTTCCTCTGAATAGTTCATGCAATGCATTGAGGAAGTGACATTGACCATTTTTTTCAGTGTCATTTCCATTTGACCATAAAATTTCCCAACTGTTTTAAACGTGAATGTTTGCTGTAACATGTTGACACTGTTAGTAAAGACAGCATTTTATTCAAAATACTTTATCCTTCTCTCCCCAGGGTGAATTCTGCCTTAATGAACATTCATCTGGTATGCACAAAATGCTAAGAAATATGGAATTGATGAAATACTGAAACTCTTAGTAAAGGACTTTGATCACAAACATACCGCTGATATTTGGTGACCTGGTACCAGAGGATGATTTGCACTGGCACTTGTTGCTGAACATTATAAACATTGTATTCTCATACATCTATCA
>NTHP01000018.1:874018-892615 GCA_003416845.1 Oplegnathus fasciatus | reverse complement strand
GGGATGACTGAGCATTTAAAGCATCATCATCACCAACTCCAAAAGAACTGTACCCATCAAACAACTTGATTCCAAAACATCATTTCATGGTCCACTATCCGAGGTGCATTTGAAAGATTAGACCACTCATTTATATCTGGACTATGAGAGAAGTTATTTTTTGTAATCTTATCAGACTTCTGTACAGCAACGGCATTTATACAATGCTTGTATTTCCTCTGAAGAGTTTATGCAATGCATTAGGTATGTTGACAATTTGACAGCCACAGCATTTCCCAACTATAGCAGCATGTTTTCACCGTTAGTGAAGACAGCTCTTTATTCAACACTTTTTTAACACACTGTATCGATTTGTTAAATAAAAGCGAGACATTTGTCCAGTGCTCTTTGTAGTAATTTTCACCTAAAACCATTTTAGTGTTTTGGAATATTAACTCCATAAGCGTTAAATGAAACATACTTTTAAACCAGCTCTATGGAGTTTTTAACTGGTTATGAAACAGTCTCAATTTAATACTAATGCCTATATGACCTACAGAAGCAAACAAGACCAACAGCGAGAAGATTGGCTATTTCTATTAGTTTCTAATAGTTATTCTTAATGCCTGCCACTGGGTCAGATTTTTCCATGAAATCAGATGGAGCAGCACTGGGGTTTGCTCTGGCTGAATTTGAGTTGCTTCAGTCGCTAACTGAAGATCCGTCTCTGGAGTTGCCATCTGCTCTCATCCTGGAGAAGTAGTCTCCTTGCAGCGGGGAGTGAAGCGGAGAGATCATGTAACTTAACGTTACGTAACGCTGCAATTACTTTGGTTATGCCTTCATAACCGATAGAACCAACGGTGTTATGTTTGACGGTGCAGGGTGGACCCAAGTGCAAGACACGGAGGCAGGCAGAATGAGGCAGTTGAATATATTTATTAGAATGAAGGCTTACTGGCAGGTACAGGCAGGTTCAGGAACAGGGAAACGCAGGAACACAGGAGCACATGACAAACTGGGGACATGACTGAACTGACGAACTGACAAAGAACAAAGGAAGGGGGCTGGTATAAGAAGAGAGACTGATGGGAAGTGGAGACAGGTGAGCAGATGGATGAGGTGATTAGCTGATTCTAGACAGGTGTGGAGAAAGAGCAAAACCAGGAGCCAGAAAGGGAGGACCACGCCCACAGACACACACACACACACACACTCACACACGAACAGAAACATAAAGAGACAGGGGAGCACTGGGAACACGAGGAAGGAAACACTGGGAACCTACTGGAGTACAGCCATAGCCGTAACAAATGGCCCAAGCTACAAAAAAAACCCAAAACAAGTTGTAATGAACTGCGGGTTTCCATTAAAGCCACTGATTCATGGCAAAAGACAAACCACAATAAAGCATTTTCATAGCAAGTCTTAACATTCACATAGCAAGGTTCAATAAATAATCATATAAGTTATTATCATTTTTTAGTTGTCCACAGAGAGATATACTTTTTCACTCCATAAACTGATGACAAATAAATGAAGTCAGGAGATAAAAGATTGTCTTCATTAAGGGAGCGTCAAAATACAGGGAGGAGGAGAGAAACAGAGAAAACAGTAAAACTAAATAATTAACTTTATCTGCTTGGCCAAATGCCATTTTTATCCCAGTTTCCAAGTCAGTTTGGATTAGTCTCACTAAACCACATACAAAGATCCATGTGCATCCTACATAACATATGACAGGTTGACCCTAAAACCTAAAATCACATCAAACTTTTATCAAGAGACATACAATATCAGCCTCACAAAGCCTGTTCTAAACAACAGGGAAGGACAAACCTCTAGACACCCAGGATGTTGAGATATGCGCTCATATGATAATGTTGCACAAGGACAAATCATATAGGGAGACACATTAACCCTGCAGGTAGAGAATATCAGTCGCTGATTGGATTAAATATTGAAAGATGCTGCAGTTCCGAAAAGACAAATGATGCCATCAAGTCATACATCAGGGACCTCTCTCCTGAAGAGAAAATGATTGAGTCATCTGCATATTATACATGTGACGGAATATCAGATTGAGGATCAGTTTTAAATGACCTATTGAAGATGTCACATGCATTGAGAGCTTAAAAAGGCTCATGGCTTTGTGAGGAATTATATCCAAAGCTCTCTATAGTTGACAGGTGGAAGTCTAGAGATTAATCGCTCATGTCTTTGTTCTCTGTAAGAGGTGCCAGTGTAGATGCCCAGGAGGGTTTCCTCCAGCTGTCCGAGCTGAAGAGGAGTTAAAAGCCTGTGTTCCCATGCTGGTAGAAGGAAGATGGGACCGTGACTCCTGGTATCCAGCGAAATGGAGCCTGTTTATCATGTTCCCCATGGGCAGGCTTCATTTTATGTAGTAGGAAGGGAGTAAAGCAGCAGGAAAGACAGTGATAGAGGGCAGGGTGGGTAGGCAGATGACATAAAGAAATTGAAGGAAAAAGGGGGAACGGAGGAGAGGAAGACACAAGAAGGAAATAAGATGAGGAAGGATAGAGTAAGGCATCATGCTGGAGGGGAGGCAGAGTGAGAGGCAGACATGGAGGGAGGAGAAGATGGAAAAATAGTGGGGAAACAGCGCTGTATGGCAGGGGAACAAAGAGGGAAAAAGAGGGAGAAGCGGAGAAGGAGGTCAGGTCAATTGACAGCCCATCAGGGATGCATTTCTGTCCCGGCATATTAATCCACACCTGCTTACAGCCCATGGCAGCATGACAGAGGCAGCACAGAAACCATGACTAAATCCACCGCAGAATATAAACCAGTCAAAACTGCATCAGCTACAGGCCGACACATGTTTCACTGTGGTCCTGTTGTGGTTTAAGTTTGATTACAGCAACCATGAAAAGTCATGAAAACATAAAACTAATTTAGGGACTGATGTGATGCCAGTCGAAGCAGCAGACAACATAGAAGCATATACCTGATCTAAGAATGCCATGAAGCTTATCTGCGCTCCTGTTCATGTGTGCTTGTTTGTGTGTCTGTGTGCTTACTTTGAGATTAAGTGGATCAGACGTTTTTAATCATGTCAGCGTGGCTTTACTGAGAGTAGAGAGCTCTTGCTTTGTCTGAAGATGCTCAGCTTTCTCACTGCATTTGAATTCTGAATGGTGGAATAGCCAATATGTTATTCGTCATTTATGGATATTTTCAGATAAGTAAGAAAATACACGCACCTGTCAGAACACAAAAATAAGAGTGCCCTATATCTGAACATTTATGCCACATCGCATCATACTGATTACCCACGAAGATACTTGAGCTTTGTGACAAAAGGAGACCTTTTTAAAATTAGCTTTGGACTAAGTTGACCTTTTGATCTTGTTCATGTGCATTTTTGGTTGTCAAAGCTATAAGGCTCAAAGAAGGAGTGACATGTTAACCTCAAACTTTTCTCATTTCTCATTGGCCTACATGTTCCTCCGTCCTTCTTCTGTTACCTACTTACCAGTCATAGTCAGAAAATGTGTTAATGGAGGAGCATCATGGTTGGCCAGTTAAGATTCCACAGAGGCCGGTAACACCTCCGACCCCCCAGGACACCATCCCTGCAGGTAGATTGGGTGGAAATTAGTTTTCTCTGCAGGGAGAGCTGGCCTCACTCTAATCAGGAAAGACCTGCACCTCCAAATGGAGACACGCAATTTAAAATGGTTTGGCATCTGGCAAGGATGAACTTGTGGACCTCAGGAATGAGAGGAAGTTGACCTGGATAAGCAGCTGCAGATCCATGGATACATGGGTGGATGGGCAGCTGGTAAATAAATGAGACTGCATTTTATCCACACCTTCCAAAGATATTAATTTCTCTCTATTACAATGAAGAAAACTTGGTGCTGGTTGTGGTGGTGGGTTGCTTGGGGGTCTGGTGGGGGTGGGTAATGGAGTCTCAGGTTCAGCTACAGTCACCACTGTTTGAACTCAAGATTTAATGGGGCTGTGGGTCCTGCTGCACTTGCCTCAACAGAGCAGTACAGTATTTTCCATATGATCTCACACTGACTGATATAATTCATGCCTCATTTAATTCCCAAGAGATAGTTCTGTTTTTATGGCATAGCTGCAGGAAAGCATTTAAACTTAATTCATGTGATTCGATTGAGGAAGAAATGGACTTTATCAGTCAGAAAAGTGTTAAAATTACAACTTCCTATTACAGCTGCAACTCCAGTAATGTCATAGAGTAATTTTTTCCTAGACAGAGACGTGTATGACATACATTTCATTATGTTATAATACATTACATAAAATGTTAATTTTACTTAAAAAAGGTGACTCAAATGCGAAAACTTCATCAGCTGCCATAAATGTTAAATAAATGTTTGCATTTTACAAGTTACAAGATATTAGTTTACCAAAAGTGATATAATTGTATTTCAGCTTTTCAGTTCAGGGGAAAAAGTGAGAAATTTAGCTTAAGCCAAGGCTGACGAGCTGTGGATTTCTCCAGCTAGTTTGAACCAGATTTGGCTCTGTTGCTTTAACTATGTAGTTGACATTTTAGTTTGACTTTTAGCTGTGTTTTGTTACATCTGCACATTTAACATGCGTTTTCTTTGAAATTATACATCTTTATGGCATGAAAAAAAAGGATATGACAAAATAAATGTCAACCAGTCAGATTCTGGTCTTAACTAAATCTTCACTAAATATGTCACTGACACAACTTTGTAGGACAGTATAGTTGATTTCTGTCAGAGTTGGAGGTGGATAAACAATTTAGTAAGATACTGTATATTCAAAATGTCAGCGTAATTAACGTATTAATTCATATGTTAATAGGCGATGGATTTTATGTAGATTAGGTATGTAGGGGAAAATATGCATGGCAAAGTCACCTTGAAGCATTGTTTCAAAAGTATGGGCACATTTCTCAACTTCTTGTGTTGAGGAGAAAAATAAATGTCGCTCTTCCCCTTTTATCCGAGTTATTGTGTGACGTTGTTAGAGTAGAAGACCTCTCTGTCCCACCCTGTCCTGTTAGGGAGGCCGAGAAAGAAACTACAATGTTGCTGGTGGATGTTTAAGGTTAATATTAGCATATTGAAGGTAAATGACTCTTGATCCTGAGCTTAAATACCAAACCTGTGTTAAACTGTGTGACACGAGCAGGAAACTCGTTTTAAAGCGAGGTCGGGATGGTGGGAGGAGGTACGTGGGGAGAAAGTTGCTTATTAGAGTGACAGGAAGCTCGGGGGCTTGTAGACGAGGAAAAAAGGCTGAATTAGGTTGTGTCAGGCAAATTTCATGCTAATAGCTTCAGTGACATTTTGTGTTGTTATTGCTTGTGAAAATGGGAAATTACAAACATGCTAGTGCAGTTTCCATCTCAGTGCACCTTCTCATGCTTATTGTGAAAAGGTTAATAGACAATATGTAAATTATCCCGAGGTGAGGGAAAACCCTCATTTATATTCTTCAAGGCTCTTGATGAAACAGAAATCCATCTATGTGTGATATTTTTATTCACTAATACATTGCTGTATTATTTGAAGAATTGTACCTCTGGCCCATTAGTGCAGCCAGATAGTTATAACAAAAAAGTGACGTGTGTGCATTATAGCCAGGATTTTAAATGTTTGCAAGAACGGTCACTTAGAAAACTCCTTTCATACCAAACTAACGTATCACCAGATGCAAATATATTTGAGACCTAGTGCTGGAGAAGGGGAGAGGAGAGGTATACGGAGAAATAAAATGACCTCTTGTGTTGAACTGCCATCTTCTCTGTTGTAGCGGTCTCTGCACTCTGCCTTTTAACGAGGACTGAATAAAGTTTAGTGTGCTTGACCTCTGAGCAGGGCCATCTCAAGTTCAGCACAAATGTCAGACAAGCACAAGATATCCAACTCCCACCAGCTCCTTATTAGACAACAGTTGAGTTTTCTCTCTTACTTTTAACTTTGTGTGCCTTCGAAGTCTCAGTAATGGAAAGATTTAACAGCACTAGCAGCGGCAGGATGTTTGTTAAAGGTAGCAAATTAAGGTCAGTTAACAAGTCATGCAGATTAAATTACCCACATCCTACCTAATTTTGGGATGTTACTCTTACTCTCTTACATATAATAAGAAATAATGGAATTTTCCTTTCAAGGAATCGTTTGATTTCATTTCATTTTGGGGAAAATGCTTATTCACTTTCTTCTTGAGAGTAAAAGATACCACTCTCTATCTGTCCATAAAATAATAAAGGTGATATTGATAACGTTCAGCCCACTCTCTCCTCCGCCGTTCGATTGCATTCACATCACAACACCGCTGTTGCTCGAAACACAGTGGTCGCCAGTTCCCAGTTAGCTAACGTTTGCGTTAGCTAGCTAGCAAACTTTAGCTTTAGCTTACCGGTCATGAAGGAAAGTGGTCACCTCGGTGTGGCTGTTCAGCCGACTCCAACGAGCAGAAGCTGAACCAGTGTTCACCCTGGTGTTGCTCCTTCTTTTGTCGCTGAGCTGGTACCATAGTGAAGCCGGGCGCTTACCATCAAACTTTTTCCGTTTTTTCCACACTAGCTGGCAATTACTAAGACTGCTGCTCGCTGGCGACACAGAGATATCATGTGATACCAACAGCGTTATATTATTGGTTCACAAACCGTGTTAGAAACAGAAACCAAACGTCAGATATCTACACAGAGATAAACAAAACATTCATTTTGGACCCATCAAAATTTTTAGAATTCACAATCATAGTATTTTTTTTGGGAACAGCCATACTTTGATTCAGCACCTTTATAAAAGGTCTGTGGATGTATTTTTTTTTATTATTATTTGTCTGCATAAAAATGTTATCAATATCACCTTTAAGATGTAACTAGCAGCTCGTTATCTTAGCTTGGTATAAAGACTGGAAACGGGGAAACAGCTAGCCTGGCTCTGTCCAAAGGTAACAAAATCCACCTGCCAGTACCTCTAAAACTCACTAATAAATTGTATAACTAAGTTAATTAGTAAGCTTTAGAGGTACTAGAAGGTGTATTCTTTTGACTTTGAAGAGGACCGGGTTAGGTGTTTCCCCGTTTC
This sequence comes from Oplegnathus fasciatus, assembly GCA_003416845.1. Taxonomy (NCBI): domain Eukaryota; kingdom Metazoa; phylum Chordata; class Actinopteri; order Centrarchiformes; family Oplegnathidae; genus Oplegnathus; species Oplegnathus fasciatus. Next base: position 885,569 of record NTHP01000018.1, on the reverse strand, counting down.
CAGTCTTTATGCAAAGCTAGGCTAATCACCTATTCATGTAGGAAGAAGGCCAACAGGATCATCAAAGACCCCACCCACCCCAACCACAAACTGTTTTGCCTGCTGCCGTCCAGCAGTCGGTACCGCAGCATCCGGTCCCGCACCACCAGGCTCAGGGACGGCTTCATCCCTCAGGCCATAAGACTTTTGAACTCTTGAGCTCACAAGCTCATTACTGTCACTTCACTTCACTTGCACCTTATTAATACTGTTGTCACTTTACCCCACTACTATTACTCACTGGTTACTACCTGCTTACCTGTTTACATCGCCGTTACCTGTTTACATCTCTGTTTATATTACATCTCCGTTTATATTTATATTTTTATATATTTATCACTACCGTTTATACCTGCATTTTATCATCTTTAGCACTTTTGCACACCTGCCTCAACAGTATTATATTTCTATTTGTATATATTTCTATATACCGTATATTCTATTATACATTTCAATATTTCATTTTAGTGTGTTATATTTTATTTTATATACTATATTCTGTTCTCATATTTTGAACTTTTGCACTATTTTATATCTTATGTCTTAAGTTCTCCTTTTACTTGTGTGGTTTTCCTTATACATTTTTTGAGCATTGTTGGAGAGGATCAATCTTCTCATCTAACTCTGTGAAAGAGAGTGAATAAGCATATTTCCCAAAATGTCGAACTGTTCCTTTAAATACGCTTACTGAAGCACTCAGTAATGTATGTATTTTGATATGAAACATTTCAATTTATCTTTCACTGGAAGGGAAAGTCCGCTGGAGTACAGGTACTGCATACAGAGATACAGTATATGTGTGTGTGTATTTTACCATGTTATACAATACATTTGGCACTATATGTCTGCGCATGTCCACCGTTAAAAAACGTGTATTGCATGCAAAAGGATTTCTGATACTTCATCTCTGCCGGGTGAAAACATTGTATCTCCAAAATGTCAGCTGTTTGGGAAATATTATAAGAAACTCAGTAGGCCTGATCAGTTTTAATGGGATTCAACAAATCCAAGTGATCCAATTTTCCCAGCCCACAGAGGACGATTTAATCTGTCGATTTATCGTTAAAAACCAAAACAGACACTGTAATCTGAGGTTTTTGCATGACAAATATGTAAGTAAACACTGGACACCCTTCTTTCTCTCACTGGTAATTGAGCACCCATTACCAGTGATGCACATACAGTATAGATGGATGGATCATATAAGAGCCGAATCCTCAGCATTATGCACACCTCTTCTACCACCACTACATATAATGGCCTAATTTGGTGATATATATTGGTTGTCAGGCCAGAGTGGATGTTAAGTGTGATAGATTCACCAAGCTCCACTAGTGACAGTCTCCCACATGTGTAAACACAGCCAGTCAATTGGAGAGAGGTATGGTGAGATTATTTTATTCAATTATTATGATTCTCGAGCTAAAGGCATCCAAATACAGTGTGTCTGCCAATTGTGTCCACAGGAGAATCCCATTTTGTGATTCAGAATAGCAGAGAAACATGTTATTAGACACATAGGTGAGCTGGAGGAGAAGCTAATGTAAAGTGCTGTGAGCCTTTAAACTAACCCACTTTGTTGAAACGCAGAGAAACTGCTTGTGGCAACGGATCTGCTGTGAAGCACGGACAGAACACGCATGACTGAAGGCTGTGATTTAACACACACACATTCACAGTAACATGTAGTGTGAAACCTTCATCCACACATGAGCTGAGGCGTGTTTAGTGTTTGTGGGCATAAATAAGGCAGTGACTTGCTCCACATTTGACTCCACAGTCCAATTTTAGCTCCATATCATCTTGTTATCACCAGGTATTGATGAAAGTAGAACATAGAGTTATGGTTCCACCAATAGGTGTTGATTACAATTGTTTTTATATGATGAATTTCCACACCGTATGGGCTGCTATGTCTGTGCAATTAACATGCCTACAATGGAAGTGAATTGGTTTAACCATACAGGGCTATTCCTGAGAGATCTAACTATAATAATAGTAATTCAGTGGTCTACATTGGAAAAACACACATAATATGCAAAACTATATGTAGGCAGATAAGTCATCATACCAGCAAGCTTTTAAGAGTAAATGATAAAAAGCCTCACCTTGTCGTATCAGCCCAAAAATGTTAACTATTGGATTGCTGACAACTAACATTAGAAGCTGCCTCTAATTGTTATTCACCCTCAATCTCCTTACCTTCCCGTGTTGCCTACTAGATGACTTGCTGACTCGTTCTCCTTCCTGTCAAGGTCAATTGTTATCCCCTTGGTAAGGTAATTTATTAATAGCAGATGGACCCTTGTGCCTCAATTTTTCAGGTGATGAATGCTGCGGACCTCCTTCGACCAGAAAGGGTGAAACAATAAAGCTGTTAACCCAAACTACATTCAGCGAAAGAATATTTTATAGGTTCATTATCCATGTGTTCAGCCTCACTAGCTGTTACATCAGCAACGTCCTTCACTCCACGGCAGACCAGTAATGCAGCACGTTCAGCTAATAGAAAAAAAAGTGGTTGTATAATTAATGTATTTGTTTGCCCCATGCAATCATCCCGTGTCAATAAAATGATAATGTGTACTGTTGTGCAGCTGGAGGTACGGCAGTGTTGCCTACGCGAGCAACACAATACTTCTTTGGATACACAAAATCATAAACTCTGTTTGTTAAACATCAACAATCTCTCTGCATGAAATATTTATCTGGTCCATTATGGATCAGCTCTGCTGATTTGTATCATCTTCTGCATGCATTCAGAAGGAGTGTGTGACATCTACAGTATGAGCCCCTGTGCTGTCCTCTATGTGTAATCACATGGAATAAAATATTCAAGCTCCCAAAATTTTAAAGGGGAACCACCGATTTTACACTTCAAAGTCTGTTTACAGGTCTTGGGGAGTTTCCACTGCATATGTGAAAAAATGTTTTGTGGCTCCAGAGGGAGCTGCATGAAATCTGCTAAATTTCCTCTAGTGATGTCACTTGAGTCAGTGTTGCTTGGGGTTGAAGTCTACAAGTTTCAAAAGGAAAAAAAAGACTTATATACAGACAGAAATTGACAGCTCCTCAATGAAGACTTCACACGATACCTGAGAATATCCATAACCCCCAAACACTGTGCACAGATAAAATATATAATGTCCTAATGAAAAGACAAGACAGGACGTGATACACATATTTTTTTCCGTTTTTACCTTTTAGCACTTAAACCACTCCCTGATTTGTGTCTTCTAGTGTATAATCTCTACTTTTTACCCATTTTTCACTTTTAAGAAAAANTCACTTTTGTCCTTTGCACCTCAGATGACCATAATTTTGTGTTTATGTATGTTTATATTTTTTAATTTTGTTTCTTATTATGTGATGTGATTGAGGAAAACAATATGTTTCTAATGAGCCTTTAAAAAGACTTTCTCTCTATATTCTGAATGGTCTGCAAGGAGTTTGAACCTGTGACTCACTTTAGGAAAATCCAAAGGACTTGCTATTGCTCAATGTCCAACAGAGGTTTCTTTGTTATATGTCCAATATTCCTGAGGGAAGATATATGTGTATATTATATATCATATGATGCACATACTGTAACTGCCACAGAAAACCCTGGAAATGTGCTGTGCTTTGCATGTCTGCCTGCTCAGGTGCACTCCTCTTTCATGCATGATGAGCCATATGAAAATTCATATATATAAAGCCAAAGGGTGTGTGTTTGTGTGTGTTTGCATGTGTGTTGACAATATGAGTGGCCCTCTCTGTGTGTGTGAAGTACACTAGAAGAGCATCGCCCACTGTCAGCCTCATGACTTATTGAACTGTGACAGCCGTTGACTACACAGATCGTGTCCCCCCTCCGCCTGCTGGAAGGCAGCGGAGAGACGGAAAGGGCAGGAAGATGGTGGAGAGTTCAAACCTTAGTGAGAATCTCAGCCACAACAGAATCTCATCCTCCCGTTAGAGAGACCCGTCAGGAGGAACAGATGTGAAATGAGGCACATTGATCTGAACTGATCTGTACTGTTTAATGCTCTGCCACGTCTGCGAGTGCCTCAAGAGGTTGTTGGATTTCATTTCGGCATCATTGTGATACGCTGAGGCCATTAATCTGATCTCTCATTACATTTCAAGGTAACACTTAACAACTGATACAGCTAGGCCTGTCAGAATATCTGCTGCTTTCAACATGCCGACAATAATGAAAGAAGAAAATGTTTTTACTGCTGGTATGAAAGAAGTTTTGACCACAATCTTGATTTAACACTGCATTGAAACTCTCACCCATAGAACAATTGTGCCAAACAGATACTTTAAAGCCTTTATTGCACAGCATCTCTCAACGGGAACAGATAAAATCCTAGAACAACATACCTTTATTTCACTTAATGCTGACAAATCCTCAGCATCATTTTTATATTTCTGCAGGCCAGACTCTACTATTTAAATCAATCTCTATAGCCATGATGGCACACTGTGTCACACATGAACATAACATACTGTAGGTACAGATTTAATGTAGCAGCAAACAGACCCACACACACACAGTAAAACACGGTGGTGTTTGTTCTGCAAAATTGAACTTATGATCAGCTTTCAGCTCTGCTGGGTAAATATCAGCTACAGTTTCTTTGTTTGACACTGATATGAATCTTTTCTTTTTTTCAACGGCATGAGTGTGCCTTTCTAAATAAAAAAGATAACCATACAGGGTAGCAGCAAGCAGTCCATGGCCATAATAAAAATATATACCACTGATATCATTTTTCAGAATACATAGAGGTGTTGTCAATCTCTGAGTTTTAAAAATAAAACTACCATATTTCTACACGTAATGCAAAAAGGATCCTGGGTAGCCACATTTTTATATTTCTGAGTTCTCATGTCAGATGATCATGATCTCTGCTGCTTACTCGCATTAATGGGTCAGTCGTCGCGTGGGAATAACGCCCTGTGCACTGCTTTAATGCACTGTGCCATCCAAAGAGGAATCCCTACAGAAAAGTAACAACCCATCTCTGAATTTCTCCTACAACCAAACAAATTTGCCCATCAAGAGGAGCTTATGTGACCAGTTTAAATGATTTTGTGAGGCGCGTAAAGTTGGTTTTCTCCCCCACCGCCACTCTGCAAAAATGTCTTCAGTCCTCACAGGTGATTTAGCTTCATATTCAACATTAAATCTTGTTGTTGTTTTTTAATTAAACAAGCTGTTTTTAATAATTTTGCCTTGCACTGATCTGAGTTTTAAATCCGTAGAAATTAAGTGGAACAATTTCACTCCATATTTTCTTTATTTGTTTAATAAAAACTGGCATTTTAGACCTCCATACGGAACCGAATGATTAAAGACGGATGTTTCTTCTTTTGCATGCACGACTTATAAATCCCAGATATTTTATTGTTTGTGGCGTTCTCACTATTCAGTATTCTCATACATGTTTAGGACTTGATATCCAAAAATAAATACATAAATAAATCTCATTGGAGACTGAAGGAACATTCGTTCAAGACGTGCAGCATCTGAAGCGCACAAGTTTATGGAAAGCTTTCTTGAAGTCCTCATTGGACATGGTGTATATGATCGGGTTGATGAGGGAGTTCAGATATCCCAACCAGGTGAAAAAGTCAAATAACTCGGGGTTAAAACATGTGTCACATGTGGCCACCACCAATGTGTAGATGAAAAACGGCAGCCAGCAAACGATATAAGCGCCGAGGATTATCCCCAAAGTTTTTGTGGCTTTTCTCTCTCTGGCTGCTGAAATGCGCTTTTTCTCCAAAAACGCGTCCGACACCGTCACTTTTACCTGGTTGTCGCTCGTTGAAGACCCGGTGTCGCTGGACGGAGTGTCGTGCCTCCCGCACTGCAGAGAGGTTGTGGACGCCACTGATCCAGGGGAGTTGGTGACCAGGTGCGCCGAGGTGAGTCTCTTCCCCACTTTCTTGGGGGACTGCTTCAGGATCCGTTTCCGAGCCTCGACGTATATCCGTCCGTAGAGGACAATAAGTAACAAGGTGGGGATGTAGAAAGCCCCAAAGGTGGAGTAGATGGTGTAGAAAATATGATCCGTGTTGACGCTGCAGCTGGTCAGCTCCTCCGCCTTCACCTGCCTCCAGAAGAGAGGCGGCAGGGAGATGGAGATGGCGATGACCCAGGCTGTGGCCACCATCCCGGCCGCGCGCCCAGGCGTGCGCTTTTTGGAGTACTCCACCGCGTCCGTGATGGCCCAGTACCTATCCAAAGCGATTACGCACAGGTGGAGGATAGACGCCGTGCAACATGTTATGTCCGAGGAGAGCCAGATGTCGCACACGATTTGCCCCAGCGTCCAGGTGTGGATGACAGTGTACAGGACGCAGATGGGCATCACCAGAATGGACACCAGCAGGTCGGTGATGGCCAGAGAGGCGATCAGAAAGTTCGCAGGAGTTTGCAGTTTCTTCGACTGGGAGATTGTTGCGATGACGAACGCGTTGGATAAAGTGGTGGCGAGTGTGATAACGGAGAGAATCACCGCCAGACTGATTTGATAGGCGAGACTCTCTGCGCTGACATCCGCTGTGGATGACTCTGTAATAAAACTGTCGTTAGTGGTGTTCAGCGGCTGAGTTGGCTCGACTTGACCGGAGCGCTCCATAACTTTTAGTCACTTTTTGACATATTTTATGTCACCCTCTGAGATGTCTAACATTTAAGGTGCCCTTTCTCTTGATGGACGTCGCCTTATCCGTGCCATCCGGTCAAATAAATGGCATAATCAGTCTGAAATATAAACATGGATTCCTTCTTTCCTCATCTTCTTCTGTTGCATCAGGTTTTAATGTGCAGATGCCAAATTGTGGACGCAAATATCCATTCCCCACTGTTCAGAATTTTCCGTTTTGTAGCCATAAAAGAAAACTTCTGAACTGTTGTACACAACATATAAGACAGAAAAGGTTTGTGAGAAAATGATGAGCAGTGCGTCCTGATGTCCCAACATCTGGGAAGATGTGATAGATAATCCGCATGTAGGGCAGAAGTTCTCCAGAGCTGTGTCTCCTCAGGCCCCCTGTGGTTGAATGGTGAGCCAACCCAAAGTCTCAGTTTTATACAGACTCTGACATCAAACAAGCACCACTGATCACAGCCTTGTGTTTTTTTTCTCTCTCCATGAAGAGTAGGCTATCTGCTGGGTCATAGTGCCCAGTGTTTCTCATTTGTCACATATTGTGCACCTTAAAGATTGTGATTTGAATTGGAAAAAGTACCTCCTTCTGCTACTGTCACTCTTATTACCGTACCAGTACCACTTCCTAATAAGTCACAGTTTATAAAGGGCTTATACCTTGTAATTAATGGCTTTATTAATGGTACCAATTATAAACCATTGGGAAGAACAACTTTTGGTTGCCAGGTTGTGGAAAATCTCTCTGGCTCTTGAGTCACTAACAGTCAAGTCATTAATAAAGCATCAAAAGTTCTAATAAGCCATCAAGTCTGCAGTTATAAATGTTAATAAAGGATAATAAAAACTAAGTCAGCATTTTACACTTCACTTTAAATCCCCCTATCTAGCATTTATAAGCAGTATATAAACCTTTAATAAATGGTTTATAACACACTATAATGTAGTTGTATGCAGCTATATTTTAAGTGTTTATTAATGTACAGTATTTGTTAACAGTTATAACTTCTTGTATGAAGACATGTTTTATATTATTCATTTACTGTCTATAAACCTATAAAGGAGGAGTCATAGTTGTTGACAAATACATTAATAAACACTTAAACCTGCTTACAACTACATTATAGTGTATTATAAACCATTTCTTACATGTTTATGTACTGCTTATCAACGGTAAAGGAGGAGACTTAAAGTGTTAATGTATTTTTATTGAAGCTCACACAGTTGGTACAAACAGAAAATCAAAAGAAAACTTAAATGTAAATTAAATTAATTTAGAAGAAAAAAACAAGGCCCTACTGATCTTGTAAGAGCTTTCTGATGAAGAGTGAGACTTTTCATTCAAACTGATATGGACTTCTTCTCAAGTTTGTCGTTTAGAGCAAACCTGACTCTCTAAAGGTGGAGGGCACCAGACAGGTTATTTAGTCAATGCTGTACTGAAGGAGGTTCTGGTGTTTCCAGTCTTTGCTGTCATCATTGCCATAGGGAATGAACAGTCATTGTTCATGGGTCTGGTTGCACTTCAGTTCAAGGCTAATAAGCCATTGACAAAAGGTTCTTACACAAATCCAAGTCTGCGGCTGTAAATGTCAGTAAGTTGTTGTATATAAGACATAATTATGGTCCACATGTCCTGCAGCACTTTTCCAGCAGATCAAAGGTGGAACTGTTCATTGGAAGGAGTAAAAGGCTAAATAGATGAAGATAAACACCAGCAACATCCGTGGCAACCCCAAAGTTGTTCTTATTAATGGTTTATATAAGCATTTGTAAATGATTAATACAGCCATTAGTTGTAGCTTATAAACCCTCTATAACCTCACACCTTAACACCAGAGCACAGGAGTTCACACACATCGAATCCTGCCATTTCTGGCACTTCCGATGTGTGAAAACGGCTGTCATTGATATTGACATTGGGTCAGTGCCAGCTACGCATGAGGCTGTGACCGTCTCACTCATTCATGATGTTCTCAAGTTCACTCATTGCCTTCTCTGAGGCCGCAATGAGCCAATAATCTATTCAAGAGCCTGATGATATTTGTGAAATGAATGTTTAGTCTGGGCAGGAAATATATCAATTATGCAATCAGACGTCTGAATCACCCTCCCACACCCACACACCAGGACAATGTCCATTTTCCGAACTGAGGAACTGAAATGACTCCGAGTAATGAATCTGCTGTTATATATTCTTTTCTCATCTCAAGCGGCTGTAGCAATCATATCTCCCCTTCAATTTTTATTCATTTCCCTCATCAGGAACTTTTAATTGAAATTGACTTGTCACTTGCATTGCGCTCACTATTCTTCAGAATTAGACTTGATTGTCTGCATCTGTGGTGCTCAGCTGGTTTTGTTAACAGCTGAAATTTATAGATTTAGAAGGTGTAAAAGTTTTGAGGCAATATTTCAGAGAACACCTTTTTCACACATACTTTGTTAGTTGTGACCTTTGACCTTTCAGTTATAAAACCCCATCTCACTTAGGTGGTAAAGTGATGTTGATTAGTTATAAAGGTTATAATTCAGAGTAAGGATTCAAACACAATTTTACACATAAACAGGATATGAGTGACCATGATTTAATGCAACGAAAGTTCAAATGTTATCCTTCTTGTGAAAGCACTCTACCCCAGTGAAGTGATGAATTTGAGTACTTAAACTACTGTAGTTTTTACACAAATTCTTGACACTTTGGGATTTTCAGCAGCACACAAGATAGCTCCAACTACTTTCCTTTACCTGCCATCTGGTACTACTCCTCCCATACGCACTCAAGTAAACATGTAAGTATATGGCACATTCGACTCTTTGATTTGGAAAACTTCTATTCTTTTGGTTTACCTAAAGAGCAAATCTGTTCTCTTAATTATTTCTGGAGTCTTTCCAGCACAGCAGCTGATCACATTTCCAAAAGAAAATGATATAATGGAGATGCATTTATATCAAGTCTTTTTGATATATAATTCTTGCATCCAAAGTTTAGATGACTTCATGCCTCATATCATGGCCATATGACTTTTGTGTAGTCATGTGGATGCATTTGGACATACAGAAGGTATTCAATAGTCAATAGGCTGCCAAAGGGTCAATAGGCCATGCTCAACCACATGTCCAGATCACATGTGTAGCACACCGATGGAGTAAAACAAAAAGCTGATGTTCATCTCATGATGATGATTAAGATATTATATGATAAGGTGGAGGTGAAGTCTGTTGTCTGTTTTAATCTCACTTCCACTTGCTTTTATAAGAGATTGTGATCTCTGGTGCCAACAGTGAGCAGTCAAAATTGCAGGGAAATACTCTGTAATTAATTATTTAATATTTTTCTAACCTAAAGACATGCTATAATACAGTGCAAACCTGACAGGTCACCACCCCACACCAGGAAGACTTTGACCAGACACCATAACAAGTCTCTAAAACGAATGATTCATTTTGATTTGATTTGTTTCAATACATCTAGATGTGTTTTACCAGGAATTCAATTCTGGTTATGAAATACTTGAATCTTCTTTTTTTCAGCCTAAAAGAAGTCAAATTTAAATATATAGTGAATATATATAGATAAATATAAATATATTGAAAAAAATATACTGGAATTATCCCTGTAAAATAGCCAGTGTTTTTAATCAGAAATTCAAAAAAACATTTCTTCCCCCATGTTGTAAAGCCCTGAAATTCCTAGTAACAAGACTAGATGGAAACCTAGTATATGGTTGGACCGTGCATGGTCAGTGTGCTATATTGTTGCCAAATTGTTACAGGTATAATCAGTGGTCATGTCTATAATGTGAATTCCTGGATATTAAATGTTCATCTGAAATTTTTTGTAGTGGTCCCAGTAATATTTGTTTTTGAGTACTGAGGTAGCATATCACATGACATGGTTAAGCTACATTTGAGCGAAAAAATGTTATAAATGCAGTTGCAAGAACAAAACTTTCCAGTCTTATCTTAAGATGTTTGATTTGAAAGAGAACTTATTCCAATTCTAATTATAACTATTCTAATTATCTATTAACTCCTCTGCTCTTTCATTCGTTGCTATCTGCGGGATATTTCTTGTTTTTCTGACTCACTGTGTGTTGAGTGTTTAGTCAGATTGTTATTTGGGGTGTTAAACGTTGCACTCTCACTCACTCTCTGCGCATGGAGAGCCGTTTTCTCTCCTACTCTGCTCTGTGCTGGACTGTTACACTGCGTAACCATCGTCTCCGCTTCTCACAGCAGCAGGTTCTGTCTTGATTTCCAGTTTCATTCCCTCACCTGCCACAAATTTTACATTTAGGAAGATTATAATTTTCTGTTTTTTGTTGACACTGTCATAGAGATGTTGATTCAGCCACAGATTTCAGCGTTGAGGTCGGTTACATTCATGATTTTTCAGAGGCATACTAACCTAAAAAGCTATTATTGGGCGGCACGGGCAAGGGATAAACCCAGTAGCGGTAGCTTTAGAGGGCTGTGCCAGTACTCATACTATTATGGTACTTAACTAATGTTTTGAAAGCACTCTATCCCAGTGAAGTGATGAATTTGAGTACTTAAACTACTGTAGTTTTTACACAAATTCTTGACACTTTGGGATTTTCAGTAGCACACAGGAGTTGCTGAATCAGGACCGTGGATAGCTCCAACTATTTTCCTTTACCTGCCATCTGGTACTACTCCTCCCATACGCACTCATGTAAACATGTAAGTATATGGTACATTCGACTCTTTGATCTGGAAAACTTCTATTCTTTTGGTTACCTAAAGAGCAAATCTGTTCTCTTAATTATTTCTGGAGTCTTTCCAGCACAGCAGCTGATCACATTTCCAAAAGAAAATGATAT
>NTHP01000018.1:843799-873352 GCA_003416845.1 Oplegnathus fasciatus | reverse complement strand
AAAAACAATTTCTTCCCCCATGTTGTAAAGCTCCAAAATTCATGGTAAAAATACTGAGGACATGATCTCAGTGTCCTTAATGATAGCTACGGCCCTGCTTGCTGGTCATCAGTTAATTTGACCTTTGTGATGCTCATGACTTCCAACAAGCCCATTAAAAAGCTAGCAAGAGCATTTGTGTTAAACAGCTAAGCGTCATTTAGAGTTTGATGTAGCATGAAGGTATCTCACTGAGGTGCAAATTAACGATGCATTCATCTGAACTCACCGGCGTTTTAACAAATAATCTATGGCAGGAAAAAGAGAGCAGGCCATCAAAGTCTCTCAAACACATTTGCTGCTGGGTGGAGTGTTTCCACAGAGGGTGCATGTAGTTGCAGTCCCCCTGAGAATAAAAGTATCAAAGGTTTTTTTTATTGAGTACAGATGATTGTGGGTAAAACTTTATAATACAGTATAATTTTGTTAGTACTGATTACTTTCTAAAATATTTATCGGTTCTTACCGGTACTTAAATGTAGGTAGAGCAGAAGAAAACCAGACTATGGGGAACAAGGGAGTAACAACTGGGTATTTTAGAGGAGAGGATAAATAAATGTAAGAGGATAAAAACAAATCTGTAAGTATTTTTGTAAATACTGGATATCTACAGGGCTAAATGAACAATGACATCCTGCGGTACCTTTAAGTAACTATGGTATAATGTATTTTACAAATGTGATGTGCTACCAAAACGTATCAAACATAGGTAATTTTGAATGTTCAGTGAGGTACAGAGGAACGTAGTGTTTATTTTCATTCTTTTAATTACACAATAAGGTATGCAGATAGTTCTGTTCTACCCTTTTTGATTACACAGTAAAAACAAGGTGTGCAGGCTGTAATTACACAATAAATTTGAATTATTACCGTGATAAACAATGAAATAGAGAAAATAAGGTATGTCCTGAAATATATTAAAACAGCTGTTTAAAGAAACAATCCAACACCTTTTATACATTTTCTGCAATAACACAGCATGCATTTATGGAATGTATAATACCATAGATTTAAGCTAATAATGTTGACATGTGTGGGAAAATGTGACTAGCAAAGGACAATTGTTTTGTTTGTGAACCTTGTGAGTTATTATTGAGCTGAATTTTGTACTTTTGCTAAATGATGTTGCTGTTAAGCCATGTTTATGTGTGTTAGTGGAGTCAGTTTAAAGTCAACTTTATTGCACTTTACGGGCTAGCTGTCTCTCAGTTGTTTTGTCTGCCTGCTAACTGTGGGCAGGAAATAGCTGGAAATTCAAATTGTACAGATTTGTCATAACTTTTATGAGCCTTATGTAAAAAGAGTTATTTGTGATATGGAGCAGATGAATGTAAGCCTCAGATCAAGGGTATATTTGATAGTGAATAAATTTCACTTAGAGGTAGGCTGTACCATGAATTCTCAAATAGTGGCCAAAGCCTTTATTTACCTCAACTGCAGAGGGCTTTGTTTGAAACAGGCTGATATTAGAGATATGCCTTTATTTCTGATACAAACTCAAGACTTCCTATATCTGTTTCAGATTAAAAGCCCTCTAGTGTTTCAGTGGACAGAATCCCTTCATTTGCAGAACTGTGTTGTGGAAAATGTAGTACCTTCAATGTTTCCCATACGGCACTTCAAATGTAGCTTCTGCAATCTTGTGGCACTTAACACATACTTTGTTGTTAGTATATAATTATAGAGTAAAAAAGGGGAGAACAGCACAAACCTTGTTGTTAATGTGTAATTACAGAGTAAAAGGGGGGGAGAACAGTGGAGACTTAATAATAAACCAGCACAAATCTTGTTGTTTCTGTGTAAGAACAGAGACACTGAATAATCCTTGAGAAAGGTGCGTTTGTTTTCTTCCCCAGCCTGTGAGCTGCTGCAGTGCTGGACCAACTTGTCTGCCAGGAGCAAATTTTTAAAAGTACAGATCCTTTTATTGACTTTTGAAATCATACACTGAAGTAGACGACAAAGGCATAATAAATCCCTGGAGTGTGGGTGTAGCTTTCCTGCTGAAGTCACACCTGTAAGAAATTAAGAGTAAATATACTGTAAATTGCAGGCTGTACTACAAAGTACCTGCTTGTGTTTGGCAAGTGCCTGTGTTAGTGCATTAAGGTGAATTGCAATTTCTCAAATTCTCTTCAGTTTGTACTTGTAGTTGTGCATAAAGAAAGACATTTACAAGGATTTACAAGCCTTTCACATCTTAATGAGCACGAGATATCAGGTTGTTGATACTTTTCTCAGGGGAGTTAATATTACAGAGTGTGGTTATGACTCTTTTATGTACTCAAACACTAAAATAATCCATAAGGCAAACATAAATACCTTTGACACCTTTGAAAATTACATTCTGGGTAATTGCTTTTGGTGTTAATGAATTCTTTCTGGGGAGGCTGCATCTGTTGCAGAAAAATGTCATTAACTTTATTGTAAAACTTGGTTATACTGTACATTTTCCTCCCGTTGGACATCCCAAACTGTTTACTTTTCAGAGAAGTCAACATATATGTTGATAAAGTCACTCTGTGTCTTCAGTTATTTCTATGACTGTTGTTTTAGACTTGAATTTCACTGCAGGCAGTGACAAACAACATTCTCTCTTGTGTATCCGAGCTCAGTGGAGAGTATCGTCAGACAGGGCTCAGTGAAACAGACCCTCCTGTGAGTTCATGATTGCACCCCTTGACTGGCCACGACTGTCTGGCACTGCTAATGCACGAGCACTGGGCACAAAACAGCCACCATTACCACTGTTCACACAAAAGCACATGCTCTTTTCTGTTTTCACACCCTCTCTTTCACTCACAAACATGCAGAAACAACAAGAACAACAAGCCGAGGTGAGGTTGGATCAACATATCGTCCGTTCTGCTCTTGATCCAGTTATATATTAGGTTGGAAAGAGAAGTTGGAAAAGTGTGGCTAAATTAGAGGAAAACAAACAGAACATTCATTTCATATATCATGAAATACTGAATCCATTTATGTTATCCTAACGTGATACTTTTAACGTGATGGTTTTGTTTCCTAGTTGTAGTTTTCGGTGTGTAAAGGCTTCAGTGTGAGTGACCCAGTTCAGTGGCAGCAGCAGCAGCAGCAGCAGCACAGGGCAATTTCTGTGTCTCTTTCTGTTATCTCCCCTCATCTTTAAACACACTGCAGCACAGCGCAGTAGCTGGCTACATCCAATCTCACACTGGCCCCGAAAGGCCTATTTTTAGTCGGGTAATAAGTATCCAGCCAGACTTAAAGTCGATACATTATACCACATACAAGCACAGGAAGACATGGATTTTATTATTTATTTAGTTTTACTTTTTTCTTTAAAATGTGAGGATTTGTTACATGAATATTAAAATAGATCTGTACCCAAAGAGCTCCGCTGATAGGGTTGTGAAAAATTTATTTTTGTTGCACAATAAAATCTTGCAAGCTCCCATTCATAGAAGGTGAGTAACTTGACATAAATTAGAAATGATAATTAAGAGTTTCTGGCAGCTTACTTGTATTTTGATTCATCCTCTTGAATGATTCATTTTTAATCAAAACTATTAGCTGTCTGTACAGTTTTTATCTTGAATACTGGATGTCTGGCTGGGAGTTCATCATTGTTCAAATGTGTTTTTAGAAAACTGTGTTGTGACGAAGCCTGAGTAGGTCGGTTAGTAAATGTTTGAAGTTCTTGCCAAGAAGCTTCAACAGGAGAATAGTAGCGTGGCATATCAGCTGTAGTAGGTCTGCAGTACGAGATGTCTGAGATTTGTGAGGTACATTGTGTTCCAGGTTGAAACATTCACGCAGGATTTCCCTAAAACAAGTTCCACATCAAAACTGAAGAAACTGAGCAACATTAGTAATTATTTGGACTTGTGTTTCTGTCCACCAGGAGTCAATATTCACTCTCCTTTTGGCTTTTGGTCTCCTGAGTGAAATATCTGAATTTTTTGCTGCTAAATGCTGTGTTCACCAGCTAGTTGGTAACTTTGTCTGTCTGCCATTTGTTGCTAGGCGGATTGCACAGTGGGTTTAACCAAAACAGTAAATTTGTGGTAAAACTAAAACAATAAGCTGAAAGATGCTAAAGTGCAAGACATTAGCAAGAAATTAAGAGCAGACTCAATTTCTACGAACAGTTCAGAGACTTATTTACACTTTTACACTTTCTCAGACTGAAGTTCATCAGGAGCACTTTTCACACATTTTTTGGGGTGACCTTTTAGTTATTGTGGTCATCTATTTCCATCCTTGATAACTGACAGCTGTAGAGGCTGACACCAAATAGGGCAAACCCAAATCAGGGCAGATCCCTTGTTGTTATGAGATCCAACCCTCTCCCTCTCCACCTACCCAAAGCCCCTTCTTCTCCAAGTGTTTATGAGAAGAGACACGCGAGAAATGACTGAGCTGAGCAGCTAGGTCAGCCATGTTTTAGGATCTGGATCCCAAAAGTGTCTCATGTGTACAGCTGTGTAGCTGCAGGAAGTCTGCTTTTAAACAGTGAGGGCGCATTGAGTTTGACTTTTCGCTGGCAGTGCAAATATATAGGAAGTGTATGAAATGCCATGTCCCTCAGAATGATCATGCACAGTCAGTGGTGAAAAGTAACAATGTAAATTTACTCAAGTACTGTAGTGAAGTACAATTTAGGCTACTTCATACTTTTACCTCACTACATTTCAGAGGAAAATATTGAATGTTTTACTTCATTACATTTGTCTGACTGCTGCAGTTACTAGTTACTTTACAGGTAAAGATTTTACATCCAAAACATATAATGAACTTATAAAATATGATATGTTGTTATAGTTTAATTACCTGGCAGTATTTAAAGTAATTCCAATTAGCTCCACCACGACAACATTTAAAGGAAAAGTACGTTAATTTTATACATCAAAGTCTGTTTTAAGGTCTTAGGGAACACTTCTGCATATGTGAAAAAAGTTGTATAAAGCCTTTTGTGGCTAAATCTGATAAACTGTCTCAAGTGATGTCACAGCATTTTTACAATATAGTGTGGTATTGCTACTTTTACTTCAGTACAGAATCCGAATACTTCCTCCACCACTGTGTATAATCTGAAGGCTGCATCAGAGTACAATGAGAGAATCAAATATAGGACACATGTTGAGTAGCAGAACCCGTCCCACTGCTTTGTGCCCCAGCCTGGTCTGATGGCATATGGCGCCTTCTGCTCCGTCAGGCAGCTCTCGATGGCCTCCAGCTAAAAACGTATCGGGGGAGATACGGGCTTCTATTTACAACTGGAGGCTTTTTGGGTTCTAACTTTCCAAATCTGATGATCATGTGAAGGAGCTGGTGTAGGGGACTGTGCCACTTTTTGGAGGGCTTGTGCCCCATTTTAGGGAGACCCTTGCTGTGAATACCGTGAGGGTCACTCAAGTAAAGGGCTGCTCGCCCTCAGCACACAGCTACAAGGAAGGAGAGGGGAGGAGGTGTACACTAAATGCAGTGTACAGGGCAGAATTTTATTCCCTGGAGGAAAACATATGACAGGAAATGAGCTAAGTGGTGATGACGACTGCTGATTGATAGCAGGCCTGTGTTACTGCGGTCAGACTCATTTTGGCTTGAGTGGAAGTGGCCGAGTCCATTTAGAGACTGAACGGTCAGATGGGAAACTGACTACAGGCAGCTATGAGTTTTATCAGCACTTTTGAGAGCTGGGGCTGGTCCACACTTTGAGGAGGGAAAAGCAAGTGTAGAATTGATTTTCTAAGCTCCAGCAATGATGCTGCAGTGATACCATTGTGTCAGTCTGTGAGGTTTTGTTGCATAATGCATATCATTCTCTCTCTAAATATTCACAGCATGCAACTACAGTATCGCAGAAGACCTCATTTTAACAATTAAAGGCATTTTATCCGGCAGTATAGACTGGAAACATTGTAACTGACATGCTCCTCTGTGATATGAGGAGAAGAAGAGGACATTATTATGTGAGTGTGTGAGATGAGACTTGATTGACTGCCTCCTGGAGGTATAAGTGTGTGTATGTTTGCTTGCATACTGTATGTGCGGGGTATGTGTGCTGAAACGGAGATAGGGTGATAGCGAGAGGGGGCGACCAGCCTAATCTTCAGTGGGTACAGGAGTGCTAATAGCACACATCACTGCAGGTGTGGATGATGGCTCGTGGAGTGTGAAAAGGAGACGTTATTGAACAGGACGGGCACGGGGTTGATGTTAGGAACAAGCATCGCTGAAATTCATCACCCTGTCAGCAATATCCGAAAATCGAGGCTGTGGATAATTCTGGAGGAACATTATATCGTTATGTATGTAATGTAAATGTTAGAAACGCAGGGTTGCAGTCGCAGCTGCTGCTTCCTTCCAAGAACTGCGTGCAAGAGAGCACAAGAACGGATGATTTATAGGGTAAACACTTCTCACCTCACTGCCCACAAAGACTCGCTCCTATCAAGGATGGCAGAAAGTTAACCCACTTTATCACAGCCACATTTGCTCAAAGTTTCCTCGACATAAAAGATGATGTTATCACAGCGAGCGTCGGCACAATAAAGTGCTTTTTAGCCCCCCAGAGGAGCACTTAACGAGGAGGAAGCAGAGGACAGGGGGATTCAAAGGCTGGAGAAACCCAATATCACTATGTGTGTGTGTGGGAAGAGTGTTTACGCTGTAGCTTCACAAGTACAACGCCATCTGTCTAACTGTGTCAACTCCTGTGTCTGCACCAGATGCAACCTTTAGCAGTGTTGTGGGCTGTTATACACCAAACACTGCGAGCTATTGCATGTCAAGGCTTCCCACTTAGTGAGCTGCCGGCTTCCTGATGGTGGCGCAAGCCAAACTGCATTCAGCACTGTGGAGATTCCTGTCTGTGTTCACATGAAACGCCGTAAAGGTGATTCAGGGTGCTGTTTGATCCAGCTGACCTGCACTTAGTGGTGGAAAGGAACCAAGTACATTTACTCAAGTACTGTACTTAAGTACAATTTTGAGGTACTTGTACTTTCATTTTTACTTTACTTTACTTTCATTTTCAACATTATGATGATGTATTATTACAGCTACCTGGCAGTATTTAAAGATGTAATCTCGAAGATTTTCATTTAAATAAATGTCTGTTAAGTCACTATCTATCGCCGAATGATGCAACACAATGGTGATTGAGCCTATGGCCCACTGATGAAAGCCCTTGCATTTGCAGTATTACACCCCGACGACTTTCCCAGAAAAATCACAAGGCGCACAGTTAGGCTTTTGACAAGGCTTTTAACGCAACAGACTCGCTCTTCGACTCATCTGTGTGTGAAGCGGCGTGCTGTTTTTTCCAGTCTCGGCTACCGTTGTGAGTAAACAGTTATTATGACCGAACAAACAAAGAAAAGGTTGATGACTACAGACGAGGAAACTGAAACTGAAACTTAAGTGAGGTCCAAAAACACACCTGCAATTACCGATTATTGCCATTGGTGCCGTGAAAGACAATGAAATGAAAATCTTCGAGATTACAACTTTAAGTAGTTAAAATTAGCTCCACCTTTAATAGCAACATTAAAGTAATGCTTTACTTTTGATACTTTGAGTATATGTGATGCTGATACAGTACTTTTACTTTGAATGCATGATTTTTACTTGTAACAGAATATCAACACTGCAGTATTTCTACGTTTACTTGAGTAAAAGAACTGAATACTTCTTCCATCACTGCCTGCACTTTGACTATTAAAGGTACCTTGTAGAGTTTGCTTGTATCTGGTGAGTCATGCTCCACAAGCATGCGCACAATGATGCACGTGCACATGCATAAACACAGAGGTGAACAAATACACACTACTCAGTGTCGTGCTATTCTAATGTTTGACAGTTGCTGGTGGTAACATGCCAAGAAACACAGCAATGTGCAAGCAATAAGGTAAAGGGAAACATGAATACAGCACACGTGGTTATTCAATTCGAAGTACATTATTCATCCCTAGAGGGGCAATTAAAAAGTATATACTGCAACGCACAAACACACTTATCTCAATAAAAACACATAGGATAAAGTTAGTTTGAATTCTAAAACAAAAGTACAAAGTGTATATTAACGGAGTGCATAGTAACTAAAAGTGGTATGTGCTGGGCAAATCAGTCAGCAGGGGGAAGTGGGTGGTACGATTCCCTTAGGGGAGGTGTCAGAGTTCAACAAACAAATGGCCTCGGGTATGAATGTTGCTCTTCTCCTATTTGTTCTACAACTGGGGCAGCACAGATGTTGCCTAGATGGGAGTCACTTAAAGGTCTGGAACAAGATGTATGTGGGGATAAAGGATTTTACTGGCTGTCTGAACAGTGTGTTGCTCATATATGGTGACCAGAGACCTTAAAGGGAGACCCATGATCTTGGACCATGTACTGTTTGTTCTGGATGGTGAGAGACTGGTACCAGAAAATCATTGAAAAGGTGGTAATACTCTCTATGAAGCAGCTGCAAAAAGTTAACATGATGTGGGGACTAACCCCAAATGCGTTAAGCTTCCTTAGAAAGTACTCACGCTGCTGACACGTCACGCTCATTACGTCATCTGTGTTACTGTAAGATTTCAAGTGCTGATCAAAAACTGTACTTACATTTTTACCTCAACTGACTGCTTGCGGATAACTGTAGGCCCAATCATGTGCTGTTTCCTGGACAAGTTAAATATATATAATATATATCTATAAAAAATGGCAATTTCAAAATATTAAAGCTGCTGAAAACTTAGAATCTTAGAAACTAAATAAGAAACACCAAAAAATAAAAACTTCTTAAGGCATTATTTATTAAGAGTTTTTAAAAAAGTGTTTAAGAGTTAAAAAAAAACTCTGCTAATCTTCTTCCTCAGGACTGTGTGGGTGTGGTTTGATCAGATGTGATTGATTGTGATAAAACAACCCTCCAACTGTCATCAGATTTTGCTCAGTCCTGATTGGTGCACAGAAGTACATGACATAACATTTTTCCAACTGAGCGCCCACTTCAAACCAGTCAGTAGAGCACAGACAAAAAAAAACAGAAAAACAGAAATCTTGAATGCGAAACAACTAAAACTGTTCTAACTTTGACAGAAAATAGTGTGTTCATGTAGGAGCCCGTCACTCAGAGGAAGAATCTGATTGAGAAAATAAGTCTCAATCAGGGCCTTTTAAATTTATATTCCTAAAATATATTTCATTTTGCTTTTATGTATTTGACTGTAGATTGTTGCTGTTTATTATCATCAGTTCAGTGATTTATGTGTTTAATGCCAAACTAAATCTCCTTTTATGATAGAAATACAGTTGAAGTTGAAAATCAGCTTTTTAAAAGTTTTATGAGGATGAAAATACATTCAGTATGTTTGTCACGTCTCAAGAAAACACTCAAGACAATGTGTGTATCCTTATGTAAGTTCATTTACATGAAAACTCCATTGGGCACCTTTAACCAGAGCTGTCTCTCACAGGTAAACCAGGTAATAGCTGGTATTCCTGATCTGCAACCTCTCAGTGAAAACTGGAGGATGCTTACTGTGCGTTCCTGCAAAGGCCAATGAGATTTGTTAATAAATGAAAGCACAAACCTTTGTGCAATGACGCTCGCCACCTTCAGTCATTCTTGGGTGTTTCTATTATTGAGTTATTTTCAGTTTTCAAGGCTCACTGGGTTCTTTCATGCTGTATTGTTGTGTCAAGTTTTATTGATGTTGATTTGCCTCCCTGATCGCTGACATCTGTCTCTTTTTGTTTCTCATTTTGTCTCTCAGACTGTAATTCGTTTTTCTAAAGACATGAGATATTTTCAGCAGCATCTCCTTTACCTGACACCTCCGTGGATAGACACTCATGGGCCCAGACAGTCTGCACTTGTACAACAGTTAAAGGAAATTGTGTTTTAGTTAGTTTGCAGAATATCTGATGGTTGTCACAAATTTAAAAAAAAAAAAGCCAGTCTCATTTATTTTTTCCAAAAGATATTGTTGATTTCTTCAGTGTCATTAAATCTTCACTATCTTCACTATGATGTTGAGTTCACAGTGGTGATACTCATGAGGATATTTCAACCATTATTGAATAAGTGGCCTACACTATTAGGTTATACTGTCTTTTAAAGTATTTAATTCATGAGGAAAAAAAATATTTGGGAGCCACAGTGCTTCTCTTTAAGTAACCGTTTAGTGTTTTAGTCCCAGTCTCTCCACTAGGGTGTACTGCTGGGTGAGGGGCAATGTATTCAACAGAACAGACAGATCAGTGCAGCCCCTTTTACTCCATTCAAATTTTAGAGGTGATTCATTCATGAAACAGAGGAAACTCTACAATATAGGTAGGACTTTTGGGACAATAGAAAAATAAAAAATAAAAAGTTGCTAAATTAGAGTTACCAGATGCTAAGTCACAATTGAGAAAGAAAGTGAACATTTTGACTTAATTTCAAGAGAGATACCAAGTTTGTACTTCCTTAGTCAAAGTTATTCTTTAATTGAATGTATTTGCCAGGGACTGTGTAGAAAGATTCATCTCAAGCAAAGAAGAGATGCTGTTGTACCAGATTGATCTACTTTCCACCTAAAGTCCAGGGCAGATAGACTACAGAATACAATAAATAACCTACTAAATGTGATTTACAATGACTATACCCATCTCTTTTCAAGGTATCTTATGCAGGTGTATAAAAATACAGATGCACTCTCAAATTAACACTGAGATGACTGGTTAGTCTACTTGGAAACCATGTTTCAACATCACTGAAAAATGTATGAGACACTGAGTCAATATTCTGACTTACTTTAGTTGAAACTGTGACTTTTTTATTTCATAACGTTGACTTTTGACTTACCACCAGTATCTAACCATTAAACCAACATCTAATAAGGTGTAAGTTGTAACTAATGGCTTTATTAATGTAAATGATTTACTTTTGCCGTATAAATCCGATGTAAGCCATTAAGGGACTGACTGATCGAAAATTATTGGTGGGTTCGGAGGGGCAGGGGAGGGTTTTTAATTTTTCCATGCTCCAGATTTATATTTTATTTTCGCACTTTTCTTGTGAGATACTGTGACATAGTAACATAAAAAAAACATGCATTTTGCCATAAGCATTGGACTACAATCATGTCTCTTTATCAGGGCTTCATTTTCTAGTTGCTAGCAGGAGCAATATGTCAGTTTTAGAAATAGCAGATGTGGATGTTTTAGTTAGTATAGGGATTGATCATTGTGTATCTAAAGAGCGTGGCATGTTGTCAGTATTTTGGTAGCAGTCACAACCAAACCAAATATGACATATGAAATAACCCTGGGGAGGCTCAAACAAAAGGTTGAGTCCCCTCCACACACCAGTAATTTTCGTACAGTCCCTAATAAAAACAAATATTTATCTTTTCTATTTGGAAATACTACAATTATAAATATTTGTTGTCATTAATAAATTCTTAATATTTTATTAATAAATGAATGCTGGTCTAGATCCTCCTGCACCCCTTTTCCGGAAGGTAAGTGGTCATACTGTCCAATCAGTCTAAGGTTTTTTCACAAACTGGCAACCCAAACGTTGTTCTTATTAACTGCTTAAAACTGACCAATAAGACATTTAGGAAAATTATTTATTAAACATTAATAAACTCATTAGTTACAGCTTATAAACCCTTTATAAAAGGTGCTCTTATCGTCTATTTTTCTAATTGTCCATGTGGGAATTATCTAACTTATTGTGGCCTCAGTGTCTTCCTCTGTGCTTTTACACATCCTACTTCACAGGAAAAGCCCACGCCTTTTTCAAGTGCTATACATTCTTGGTCACTGGTGCGCTTTTACGCACAGCGACACGATGAGCGTCTGGACGTCTCGGTGCGCTCTCCTGACCTCGCTCTGCCTTTTTCTGCTTTTAAACTGTTCGGGCACGGTGTCGACTTTCGAGGTGACTCTGCTCCACACCAACGACAACCATGCACGGATCGAGGAGACCAGCGTGGACTCGGGGAAGTGTTCATCTAGGGGTCCTTGCTTCGCCGGGGTCGCCAGGAGGTTCACTAAAGTGTCGGAGATCCGGAAAAAGGAGAAGAATGTGTTGTTTCTGGATGCTGGAGACCAGTTTCAGGGAACTGTCTGGTTCAACTACTATAAAGGGGCCGAAGCAGCCCACTTCATGAACAAACTTGGTTATGATGTTATGGTAAATACTCTTTTAATTGTGATTTTTTTTTATGTGCGACCACACATGTATTGGGTTTTTTCTGCTGTTTTCCTGAGAGGAGTTGCTGTATTAGTAGAATTATAGAGCTAGTCTTTGATTAGATTAAATCACTGGAGTCTGTCCTCTGATAAAATCCATGTTCTTTTTTATTTAAGGCTTTTGGAAACCACGAGTTTGACAACGGAGTGGAGGGTCTCATCCAGCCCTTCCTCCAGAATGTAAACTGCACCGTGGTGAGTGCCAACATAAAACCTGACCAGACTCTGGCCTCAAAACTCAGTGGCTACTACCAGCCGTACAAAGTCATAAATGTGGGCTCAGAGAAAGTGGCTGTGATCGGCTACACCACTGCAGAGACCCCCTTCTTATCCATGCCAGGTAAAAGCATTTGTAGTTTGATTGATGTAGACATTAATGTCTTTGTTGGCACATTGTTGAATGCAGCAGTTCATGTGTACAGTGAGTGAAAGCTTTGTTAGTCCAGTGCAGCCCAATCACTTAATGAAACTTGTAGCATTTAAGACCCTTTCTAGAGCCTTTTCCGGTGTGGTTTATGATGTATGTTGTGTCTCTTCTTCTTTTTCTGTTTTCAAATGCACTACAGAGGTTTCATTTACAGTGTAAAAGCTCCCATTTGTTCCCCCTGTGTGTTAGGCCAACACCTAAAGTTCGAGGATGAGGTGGAGGCACTTCAGCTTCAGGTCAATAAGCTGGAGACCCTAGGCTATAATAAGATCATCGCTCTGGGCCACTCTGGCTTTGACGTGGATCAAGACATCGCCAAGCGCGTGAGAGGGGTTGACGTCGTTATTGGAGGACACACCAACACATTCCTCTATACTGGTATCTTATCTTATTTTCTTCCATTCAAGTGTATTGTAGTGGCTGGGCTTTACAGAAGACCGACTGTCTCCTTTTTAACTGGTGTTGTTTTTTTAATTAACTCAGCTGCAGTCTTTTTTAGCAGTCACACTACGCTCATATACTTAAACTGTGCGTCACAGATGCAGCCAATAAGTTGCGGTGAAGTTTACCTTCACTGTGACAGGAAGTGAGAAACGGTGCTCTACAAACCTCAAAATGTTTTTCTCTGCAGGAAACCCCCCATCCACTGAAGTGCCTGCAGGTCCGTACCCTTTTATGGTGAGGTCTAACGATGGGAGGAATGTGCCAGTGGTCCAGGCCTTTGCCTTTGGGAAGTACCTTGGATACCTGAAGGTCACCTTTGATGAGGCTGGGAATGTGGTAAAAGCTGTTGGAAACCCCATCCTAATGGACAGCACCATACCTCAAGGTAGACTGCAGTAACAGGGTGAATGTCAGTAACTACACATGGCCCGTGTTTGAGCTTATCTATTGTTTCACTGGTTGAAAAAATCTGTTAATTGGACCAATTTAGATTTTATCATGGTAAAATGACTTGCTGTGACATTAGGTGACTGACTAAATGTTTGTCGGTGTGCAACACTCAAGTAAATAAATAATTAGTGCACATCTTGGAATAATTTTGGTCATAACTGATGTTTACACAGCTGTAAAAAAGAAATCTAAATGCATTGACATTACTTCTGATTATGTTTCTGAAACAGTTTAATGCATGCTCTGTTTGCTAAAAACACAACATAATCTATTTTCCTTTCTGAAGGGTTCATTCAGTGTTTTCATAAGTCCTTTTTTCACACAAGTTTTACTCACTTTGTAACTCTCTCAGACCCAGATATCCTTGCTGACATTGAGAACTGGAAGAAAGACTTGGCTCAGTACTCCACACAGTATGTCGGACAAACCTTAGTCTACCTCAATGGGACGTTTGAAGAGTGTCGATTTCGGGAGTGTAACCTTGGAAACCTGATCTGTGATGCTATGGTAATAATTACAGGCAACATTTAGTTCATTCATTCATTAGCAGTATATTCAGAAAGCCTCAGTAGCTCCATCACTTGGTTGCTCAGTTTATGAAGGTGTAACTTCACCCCCAGGTCTGAGCCTAACTCCACCCACTGCATAAGTTTGAAAAAGGCTAAAAAGTGGGCATGGAGCTGAGAGGGGTGGTGTGGATGTGTGCGGCAGGAGTTGCTCAGTGAAAGCCCCTCAGGGGATTCCCCTGGCCAGAGAAAAATGGAGAGCGACACAGAATCCCCTGAAGCGGACATTAGCATGGTGGAGGACCATGGTGCTCCATATCAATTCGAGCCGTTGGCTGCAGTCCCAGTGATGCCCAAAGCCGGAGCTCTCGGTGCCGAGGCATCTCAAAAAACATGTTTAAGTGTGCGGTAGCTCTTTAAGCACTGAGACAAAAGAGGAACATTTTCCTTTTGTCACACATGAACGCATGTTCCTCAACAGAAAACTCCAACTTCACACTGGTGGTAACCTCAGATCCTGCCTGTGCATGTCTAGCATTAGGTGGGAATTTGTGGAATTGAAAGGCCAGCAGGTGTTTGGAGGAGGCTGACAGAAATATCACTCAGATGTTTATGCAATCCACAGTGACAGTAGGTCTCCACAACCACAGGAGAGCAACTCTTTCCAGGAAGTAGAATTTGACTGCTGCATAACATTTTCATTTGCATTGCCAGATTTATCACAATATAAAGTATTCAAGTGAGCTGCAGTGGAACCATGTGGGCATATGTATGCTGAATAGTGGGGCCATACGGGCAGCCATAGACGAGCACTACAAAAATGGTACTTCAGTCGTTTTTCTACAGAGTTACTTAGTGCTTCATTACAAAGGCCACTTTGCACTGGCTGCAGTTATAGTTTCTTTTTATAATCGACTGGTATTTGCCCTTATTTTCAGGTTCCATAACTATGGAGGAGATCCTCACCGTCTTACCATTTGGAGGAACCTTTGACTTGGTTCAGATAAAGGGATCGACAGTGAAAAAGGCATTTGAACACTCCATTCACAGATATGGAAGCATGTCTGGAGAATTTCTTCAAGTCTCAGGTCTGTCTTCTGGCCCCTGTGCTCCTCCACCATTAATGTTTCATCCACGGTCTCCTTGAATAATATTAACTGTCACCTTCTCTAGTTAGGTTTTGTATTAAAGGAATAATTCAACATTTTGGTAAATATGCTCATTCGCTTTCTTGTCGGGAGTTGGATGACAAGATCGATACCACTCTCATGTCTGTCTGATAAATATGAAGCTCTAACCAGCAGCCAGTTAGCTTAGCTTAGCATAAAGACTGGAAACAGGGGGGAACAGCTGGCTTGGCTCTGTCCAGAGGTAACAAAATCTCTAAAGCTTACTAATTAACCGCGTCAGGCAAGTTAATTGAAAAATGTTATCAATTACTCGTTACATATTACTCATTTAAAAGTAATTACATTACTTTACTAATTACTTGTTATTAGTTACTCATTACTTAACTTTCATTCCTTCCAGCTCTATTAAAGATGTCTATAAACAACTCCAAAGCCTCAATACCCACATGTCACATCTTCTGTATTTAACATGTGTAGAAATAAAAAAAAAGACATTAAACAAGTTTAACAAGCAGCCTGCCTGCAGTTACTGAACTTCAACAGCTAACCAAACCAATGTGTAAAACATCAATTTGTGGTTTGTGGATATTGGAAGGCAAATTTTGTTTTTTTTGCTGCTTTGGACAGAGCCAGGGTAGCTGTTTCCAGTCTTTATACTAAGCTAACTGGCTGCTGGTGGTAGCTTCATATTCAACAGAAAGGAGAGCGGTATCAAAATTCTGATCTAACTCTGGACAAGAATTCATATTTCCCAAAATGTCACACTATTCCTTTAAATGTTTTACTTGTTACATATGTAACACTTACTTAAGCGAACATAACATTTCCTCATTTTCTCTCGGACATTTCCAGGCATTCACATAGAGTATGACATCTCCAAACCAGAGAACCAGCGTGTCGTGTCTGTGTCCATGCTCTGCACCGAGTGCCGTGTGCCCAAGTATGAACCGTTAGACCCAGAGAAGACTTACACTGTGGTCATGCCTTCATACATGGTGGGCGGAGGCGATGGCTTTACCATGATCAAGGAGGAGTTACTGAAGCATAACACAGGTGGGCAGCAGCATGTGACATGAGATGAGCATTCCCTTTAAATTAAATGTTATTTTTTGTCAATATGGTATTTGTCAGCCAGAAAGAAACGTTAGTTCCATTTGCTTATAAGTTTCATTGCTTAATACCCAGTGTCTGTCAGCTAAGCAAAGAGACGATAGTTACCGACTAATGTTTCTGATTAGAATAATTCCTTAGAGTTGGCAGACTGCTCAAAAGCTCACCCCACGTCTCTAATGTCTCAAAGTCCTTCCTCCCAGCTGCTTTGCCTTCCTCTTGGGCTGGACTAAGTTAGCACTGGGCTTTAATGTGTTTTTAATGACAAATCATTTGAAGGCCTTGACAGCGTTTTTCATTGATTACATATATTTAGTCAGTCATTCATGGTGGTGCTCAATGGAAACCCCTAAATGTATCTGAATGGACTCTCTGTTAGAATATGTGGGACATAAAATCAATTTCAAACATTACTGTGTGTTATAGATGACATACTGACCTTAAATCACTAGTTTTAAGTTGAACATATTAGGGGAAGCAAGAGAACATATGGAAAAACAGCCTTAGAATATGGACTGTCTATTTAACCTCTGACCTTCCACTGTTCCACTACAATAAGCCGGTTCTCTGGCTCAGGTTTCTCAAACTTGGCACCTCATGTCACATTCAAATGTCTAGGCAAAAACAGTGGAAAAGTCTTCAAAGTTTCAAAAACAGATCAGGAAGAGCACACAGAAGAAAGAGGGGAAGGCGCACGGTGCAAAAAATTCTGAAAGGCAGGATGTTGCCTTGGGAAGAGCGCCAAGCTTGAAATGCGTTGCACCCAAGCAATTTCCACTCACTGGTTCAATGGATTGCGATGGTGGTCTATTGTTCAGTCAGTCAGTCATCGCTTTGCACCAGACGGAAAAGTCTCACCAACTAGGCTATTGGAAATTTTGTACACCCGTTAATGTCATCCTAAGCATGGTGATTCCTTAACTTTGGTTTTTGACTAAATACTTGCAAAATGAATGAATGAATGATGCTTCATCTGTACTTGCTTACACGCTAATCAAAGACGGCAAACATGGAAAACAGCCACTTAGCATGTTAGCGTTGTCATTGTAGCGTGTTAGCATGCTGATGTTAGCATTAGCTCCAAGCTCCACTGTGCCCAAATACAGCTTCACAGAGCCGCTAGCAAGCATGGCTGTGTAGTCTTATTTTTGTGTGTTTTCTCTTTCTGTGCAATAAGTGATAATGATATTATAATGATAATTTGTACATTGACTTCCACTGATACACTTAAATGTCTTCCACTGTATTTCACTCACTTCAAATCAATGCAAGGACATTATGACTACAGCTGTCCTATAAGCAAGACACTGCAGGATGTAGTTTATCCATCAGTGATCACATGTCTTAGGAAAGTGCCGCTGTCCACTCAATTTAAGAGGGTCACCTAAATACTACACTGTTAGTATACATTTTGGACTGTAAGAATGATTTATCTAAAGCAGATGCATAGTTTTAATATGGCTCTGCAGCTGTCTCTAGTGCTCACAGAGCTTATAGCACTGTAATACAAATGAGAACAGGTGGTTTTAAGTGTGGGCAGCAGGAGATACATTTTTATCAGGAAAATATCATAAAATACCAACCAAATACTAACCAAGCTGTCATTTTTCCACTTCTTGCAGGTGACATGGACATTTCTGTTTTTTCCAAATACATCTCGGACATGAAGCGTGTGTACCCAGCAGTAGAGGGCCGGATCACGTTCAGGAACTCAGCTGTCTTTACAGCCCACAGCCTTGGTTTGTTGCTGCTGGGCTTATGTCTGTCCCTGACCCTCTGATTGGCTTTGTACACTCTGGGAAACTGTGATAAACTGAAGGGCAGGTTTGCTTGGAAACCCCTCTGGGACTTGGTTAACTGCCTTTCCATCTCGCTGCCTGCAAGGATAACTAGAAGACAACAGGACTGCAGGTTCAGCCTCAGGGTAGATTCAATATACAGGCAGGGACTTATTTTATCCCCAAAATAAAAAGGACTGGGAACAACACACAACACACAAGTGTGCAAGATGAACAACTTAAACATGAAAACAGTAAATATGTATTGGATATGACAGATATTGTTGATTGCATGTGCATCACTTTTAGTATGAAAGTATTTTTGCTTGTGAATCCAAAGGAACTGAAGAAGTACCATGATATGAATGTTTAAAGTCTTTAGTATATGGCATGAAAGAGTTCAAAGACTGCAACGCAGCGTCCAACTTCTTAGTGAGTTAATGAACAGAGGGAAAGCTGTCTGGCTGCTATATCTCTGCCTCCCCTTACTGAATATAACCGGATGGAAACAAGCCAAAGCTTCAAAGCATTTATGCACTTGAATGTGCCTATATGTATCGTTTGATCTACTGCAGTTCTCTCTGTCTTCTACCTTGAACTCAGCTTTCAGTTGACTTATTCAGATAAAGAACAGAGCGCTGCGACCGCCCATCAAACCTCATTTTTATAAAGAATTATAGTACCCAAGCTATTTGAGCATGTTCATCAAGCTACAGACACAGATGTATTGCTACAGTGTACATATCATAGTACATATGATCTGTAAATAAGCTACAGTTTTTTGTTTGTTCTCATGACCTTTTTGACCATTACCTGTATGCATTAGTTGGAGTATTACTCATCTATGCAGAGAAAAAACACCAAGAGATGATAGAATCAAATACTTTTGTTCAAAAGCTATTGAACAGTACAGTTGTTCTGTTTTTTGTCATCATCTGCTTGCTGCCTTTGTTTACTCCAAAGTCATCTTCATAAAGTGCTTGTACACGCTTGTTGGGAAAATAACAGAAACAGCAGGCACTTTATCAAGTATTGAGGTTTTTTTACATATTGGAAAATAAATGGCATTGTGACACCAATTCATCAAAATGAGTCATAAATTTTGACACTTGAATCTTAAATGCAAATAGCCATGTTTTTTTGATTATTATGGAATCAATTGTTTTTTGATTGTTTCAATCCATAATTGATTTTTTTAAAAAGTCCCTCAGGAACATGTTTCACTTGTGGAGGAGTCCTGTGGGAAATGCGCAGGTCCTACAGTACTATTTTAGTTAGTTTAGTTTATAAAACTTAAAATATAATTACACCTCAAGTTACCAAGCCTGTCACATATCCCATTGTATTCAATTTACAAAGACGTACAACAGATGAAAGCAAAAAACTTCCAAATTTCAGAGTAACCACCAAATGTTTGGTATGTTTCCTAACTAAGTTAGTATTAATTTCAGAACCCCCTTCCCATGTCACTCCAAAATGTAACACAATCAATGAATCATTGGGGACCACCCCCTCAGCTGCCTGGAGGCTTAATAGATTAGACTACATGTGCTGTGTTGTTTTTTTCTTCGTTTCAAAAATGAAAATAACAATAAAAAAAAAACTTTGACTTTCGGAATGAGTTTTCCCATTTTGATTCTGTTAAACTGATTCCACAGTGACCACTTTTCAAGCTAGAGGTGTTACAGGCTACAGTATAATCTGAGGTGACAGTTTAATAGCAGTTGAGGTGTTCACATCTGTGGCAATACCACAGTGTGAAATAGTAGAAAAAAGTAATTCATTTAAAGTTTGTACTACAGCTACAATCAAATACAGCTGTCAAACATATGCACACCACACTGTTTGCTTTCATAGTTGAGAATAATTACACAAGGACCACTGTTGTATAATGTATTTATATAATTTATTTTACAAAGTTAATGACACATACAGCAGGAGAAGCCTCGCGTTTCCTCTTCTTGCTGTGGCAGGTATCAGATGCTGTACATGTGACTACATGTGAACAACATGTTAATTTCAGGTAACTGGAGCAACTAAAGTCTCTGCAGCAGTGTAGGCTTAGTTTAACGCCTCATAGGCATGTCAGCTCACGTTCAATGAACTCTTCATTTTACATCCACGGAGCCATCACAGAGGTCTCCTTCTGTACCTGCTGAGGATACAAAAACACAGAGTAAGCACACAAATAGATGTTCTTTGTTGTCGTTATATATAAATATATTTATCACCTATAATTACAGATAATATGTAACGGCCATAATTATGTCATTATTCACATTTGATTTGATGATTTAAATATAATGCTGCTATTCATTACACAATGATTATATTGATCTGTGGGGAAAATGTATTAATATTATTAATAGAAATATTTATACTGTACATTTTGTGGTAGTGGTACATTTCAACAGCCCAAAATACATCCAAACAGCACTCATACATCTTGTATCTTAATGAGAACCCTCCATTGACTGCACTATCCTGCTCTTTCTTTACCGCATACTTAACTTCAGTCATAACATGACTTCATTACTGCAAACTCAAACTGGTGTGACTGTCTGATAAAAACTGGACTGTACAGCAGAAGAATCACATCTGCACTGAGAAAATAGAATATAATAGAAGAATAAGATTTCAGTCCATTGAACCACAAACTCTTTCAGTTGGCTGTAAGGTAATCTCGTCATTTCTTCCTGATTTACAGTAAGACACCTGGAAAAGCTGAGAGATCTGTCTGGGTGAAAAAACTAAACCTCCTGCAGCTATTCTGGCAGGAATACGCAGAAACCTGACCTTTTCTCACAATCATCAAGATGGTATCACTTCAGCCAAATGACTCCATAAGAACAAAATGTATTTTTCATTTCCAAGACATCGCAATATAAAATCCTGTATAGAATAATTAAGGCACATTTTAAAGGATATAATAGAAGTGATTAAATCAGTCAGTGTAGAATTCCAATCATTTAAATAGTCATAAAAACGTATTATTAAGCATACTTATTAGCATGTGTTTTTATTATGATTATGTTGTCCTAAAGAAAATGCAGGGATTTAAAGACTGAACTACATGCTATGATAAGGTTTCTCCACATTACTTTTAGTAAACTCTCATGAATCATAGATTTCACCCATTCATTTATAACAGGTGTAATAATGACCTTTATAGATATGATGCAGATAAATTTTTTTTTTGTCCAAATATATTCAGACTCCCCCCTGAGACACTGCAAAGGACAAGCCGGTATAGATAATGGACAGATGGATGGATGTTCAGAAACTATATTTCTTTAGAAACCAAGGCTAGCCTCTGCCTACCTTGTTTAGCTCGGGGAAAAGTTCTTGAATGGCGATGTCCAACAGCACATATGTCAGCTGAGGAAGATAAAAAGCAGGAAGAAGATGAAAAGCAAGCAGTTACAAAACACTCAAAAGATTTGGGATTGTGGTTTGTCACATCTATCGTTACAGTGTGTACCTACACCCACGTATGAATGAGGCCCAATTTCACTTTCACTCACACATTTCCTGTCACATCTTCTCTCTTGCAAGATGCGTTTTCCAGGAGTGAAACACAAACATGCTGTGTGTGAATGTGTGTGTGAGCATGTTTGTCCTTGTGTACCTGTTTGTTGAGAACTGGCTGTTGCAGTCCATCGAAGAGGAGACGTACTCCTTCATACTTGGCCTCTTCTCCGATACATTTCCCCAGGAAGTCTAAAGATAAACGGGTTATGAATTTCCCAGCCAACACGAAAACTGACTTCTTGTTTGCACATTTGTCTTGTAAGTGGCAGTAAGTTGGTCTACAGACTACAAAACACTGGCTGGAAGAAGTGAATGAATACCTGGAATATAGGTCATCATCTCCTCGAATGTCTTCTTGGCCCTCCTCTGCTTGTCTTGAGCCGAGCGGGGCAGACTGCTCTCACAGAAAACTGTGTCTACAAGAGCAAAGGTCAGCATTATTAGCATGTTTAAAGGAATAGTTCAATATTTTGGTAAAAACACTTATTCTCTTTTTTCCCCAAGAATTAGATGAGAACATCAGCACCTCTCTTTACTATCAGATTCATGTGAATATCTCTGAACTCACTGCTACCTCTGAGCAGGGTGATGAGTGACACTAGCCGATGTTCCTGGACCACCTGGTTCAGTTTGTACTGAAGGTAGTAATCAGTGTAGGCTTCCATTGTGTTCTTGACCAGGATCCTGCCAGCCATTAGCAGGTGGTGCAGCCAGTCAGGGATGTGGAAGATGACTCGGCCTGATAACATTGAAGAAGAAGGAGAGAGAGTGTGAGTGAAAAATGGGCTGTACATCAAGGGTCTAGGGGCGCACTTGTCATGGTGGTGATTCATGAGGGAACATCAGCTTCTACCTCTTGTACAATTCTGCGGCAACGGCTTGTTATTGTCTTTTTTTTAAGACCGTATATGGTCTGTATTTTTTTTCTGAGGAGAACTCACTTACCCACATACATTAAGTAGTCATACACCCCTTCAACAGTGATCATCTCCATGAAGTAATTCTGATTGTGTCTCTTCTCAGTCAGCTCTGATCGGTTGGCATTATTCTTGAAGAGATCATTGAAGAGCTATGAGAGAGAGATTTACATCCATTTTCAAGACTGAAGCCCATTTAAGCCTTTAAGACTGCTATTCTACTAATATGCTGAGGTAAATACACAATTTCTATGTTGTTGGGTTTTTTTTCAAAAACAAAATGTGAACAAGGGGAATATTGCAACAAAAGTCTTTCTTTCTTTTAAACTGAGGTTAACTGTGTTCATCCCTGCATTTTGAGGCGATGACACATTTGTTCCAGTACGTCAGTGAAGTATTCAATCATCTACAAATAGGCTGAATTGTGTTTAAATGGGTCAAGACTTGTGAAACCTTTTTAGCCACTGGAAAGTTGTCAAGTTAAATGCTCAAAGCCTTTTTTGGTCAAAGGGGATAAAAATGTCACTGCATGTCAGAGCAGATAGTAATTTTGTGAATTATTTCAAATAGATGGGTCAAAATTTGGTGACCCAGATTTTTGCAAAAATTGTAAGCACTTACATGTTAATTTCCCACATTGTGTAAATAAGACAGAATACCACGTGCATTAAGCTCAAGTGGCAAGATGTCTAAAAATAAACCAAACAAATCTAAAAATAACCACTGGCTGTGAAGTTGCCTTTGAAATGTCTCTCTTTACCTCATTAAGGTCCAGTTAAACTTCCTTTTATTTGCAGACAGCTGGACCAATGGGATAATAACAACACATAGAAACAAAATAACAGTGTCAACAGTTCCTATGGTGATGTCTTGCAGATGCAAACCATGACTTAGCTCTGAAAACTATCTTACTCGATTGGACTGTGGGTTTACGCCCAGAAAGTGGTCACTGGCAACCCTTCAGTCTGAACAACTGTTAAACTAAATTTGAGCGTCAGGGAGAACCAACTATACTCAAAGGATAACATTCCTGGGGGCCCGGGCTTGCAGAAAGAGAGAGTATGAGAAAAGGCTTGAATCCCCAACCTTTTTATCATTTTCCGAGGTGGGGCTCAGGATAGTGAGCTCAGGGCGGCTGGGTTTGGGTTTGGGAGATTCGCAGGAGTTGAAGAAGGACTGGATGAAAGGCTCCAGATGCTGCCCTTTCTGACAGAGAAAGCACAAGAAACAACATGTATAAGTTACAATGACAATTGTAATTAAAAAAATGTTTAATGGACTATTGAGGATCCAAGAAATACTGCTTAAATTTGCAGTGATGTGATGGGAAACATTTGTATTGTAGAAAGACGAGATGGGAGTCCCAGACCACACAAACACACATATACACACAGACCAATAGGAATGCATTCCTTACCTCTTTTATCAGTTTGCTGGGAACTGACTTAATGATTTTCCCTGTGAAACATAAATACTTTATCTCAGTGATGTACGGTTCTGTCACATTTTGCCTCTGTCTGAAACACAAATATCTTTTCACTGCAACCCAAGGTCAGGCTGACCAAACATTTTCACAGTGTGTTTGACATGTTCAGCTGCTCAAACATAATCCATCACACTGGTCCTTGTCACACTCATACTGTACCCAGGTTCACGTCAGGTAACATCTTGTCCAGGAACTGAGACTCCATACTATGAGGGGACAGGAAGTCGGCGAGGAGCTGGCTGTTGCTCAGCTCCGGGTGCTGTAGAAGTTTCTGCAAAGAAAGCACATGTAAATATGTTGTAAGTTGTGTTATTTTATAGAGGAACATCATTCAGAGGACTTTGAAACAATAAAATAAATATATTAGACATCAGAGGCAAAGCTGAGTAAAAGCAGTTACAGTATATTAGTTGTGCTGGCGTGTGGACACATTCGATCACAGATGTTTTACTCGTTTTGTAAAGACAGACTGTAGTTTTTCAAGGAGCATACCTGTGGGTCTTGTATGTTGTATAGCTGATCAACAGAGTTCATATTATTGATGACAATTGTCCACAAAATATCATCAGTTTTTAAATTAATTTCCAGCCACCAAAGTAGCCTTTTCTGTCCATTAATTTCAGCATGCTATAAAAATCAACATGCAGAGATTTGAAACTTATTTTGAGATGTGTAATCTATCACAGTGGATTGTTGGACTGCTTTTTAGCCATGTTAGTGGCTCTAGGGAAGGCAATGTTGGTCTCAACAACTACTGGATGGATTCTGAACAGACATTTATCTCCCTTTCACCTCAAATAACTTTGACAATCTGCTGTCCTTTTGTCTAGGGCCACCATGAGGTCAGAATTTTAATCTGTCCAGTATTTTGGTTTACGACCAAATTGCCGCAACACTGCAAACATTCCTATCAGCTGTACTTTGTGTTTTGTGCTAATTAGAAAATGCTAACACGCTAAACTAAGATGCTAAACATAGTAAACATTACCGGCTAAACATTAGCATAATTGTAAGCATGTTAGCACGCTGACATCAAAGCAGCCTCACGGAGCTGCTAGCATGGCTGTACACTGTTTGTCTTTTTGTTTTGTCCGTTATCATCTTGTGGTGATGCATTTCTGAGCAGGGACCATTTGAAAATCTGTCCTTGACGGTGCATTCAAGGACACTCCAGTTCCAACTAATTTGGGATTTGTGAGTCTGCTGCTGAAAACTCCATGAATTCATGAGCAATGTTTCAAGAAATAAATCTCAGACGATAAACAATCAGTTGTGCAGTTGTGAAAAGGATGTGACATCAGTCATTTTTGTGCATAAATGTTTGACAGCCAAGTCTCAAATCCCCTTGAGGGCCCCTGAATGACTGCTAAAAAATAAAGTGGATCACAACTGCAGAGTCTGAATTGTGTTTTGGAAAGCTGCAGCTGACAGCCAAACAGACAGAGACAGAGATTTAACCTGTCCATGATCCTGACGCACAGTATGCTTTGTTCTCAAAAATTTCCTCACGATCACTTTTAAAAGGTTTAAAAGGTTTTAAAATCTTCTGAAACTGGACATGGTGTGATCCTGGAACACATGCTCAAAAACTGAGACTGTTCCAGTTTAATCTTGATGTCTGGTCACTCGAGTGCTGCCTGCCCAGAACAGATGCAATGAATGGAAAGATTTGTCTGGAGCACTGTGTGTGTTTGTGGGTGTAAGTGTGTGTGTGTGTGTGTGTGTGTGTGTGTGTGTGTGTGTGTGTGTGTGGGCTCTGGGTCTGAGAAAAAGTGGAAATGAGAAAACTTAACTTTCACTGTTACTCTGTTAATTCAGATGCCAACTAATGACACTCTTGAGTTAGAGTGCTGCTTTCTTCTTCATGGATTTTAGAGGACATTAACAGCTGCTTTGTAGTAATCCTATTCTACTAATATATACAGAAGACGTGAGACTTGTTTCTCATTTGAATTGACCAGTATTTAGTGGGAAATTGGCAAATGTTCAAATATGACTCATGCATTTGCTTGACAATTATATGAACCCACTTTCATCGCACAGAGAGTACAGTCACAGCTGTGTGTTGAAATAATCTTCGTCTCTCTGCACACGAACACTACATAATCAGATGTTTCTTTTTAAATTCTGGCTCATCTCCAGACCCATCAATCTGTACTGAGCACACGTGACTAATAAAACTCAGAAGCAAAGACTTGAGTGTCCCGTCTTCGCGGACATCTACCTGAAGATACTCCTGGAACTCCTCCCGCTTCGATGTGAGAAACTCGTAATTCTTGGGACCGATGATTCTCTTCGAAGGCAACTGCGCATCTGGAAATGAGCCTACAGAGGGTGTGAGATTTCACAGAAAGAAGCGCTGAAAAAATAATTCAACGAACAAGCTTTCTTTTACTTTAACAGGAAACAGTTGTGTGTCTTCCCTAAATGATGCAACAGGGCCATTAAACTTACTTGACTCCTAAAATCAAGCTTCACTTGGAAGTAATGTTCTGTGAATCCTGGGGAAGCCACGAGGCCATTTTGGTGGGTAATTCCTTCCTTATGACAACTAATGAAAAAAGAGCAGTGCAAAGGCCCTCCAATGCTAACCAGAGCAACAATATGCAGAAACCTTACCATGAAACTCAGTGAGTTTTGATTCAAGGACATAGAACTCCAGATATCTTCTGTACACAGACCAGTGCTCAGTCTCATGTCCCACTGCAGATAAACACAAACAGAGGAAACATACAGTACAATTAATAAGTTAGAGATCTACTGTGTTAGCATCACTGCTATCCGAAGGAACTATGCACAGATTTTTTTCTGCAGCAGTCACTCATATTTTACTCTTATTCAGATTTGTGTCAACACATGACTGTATTTAGCACCACAATTTCTGAGGGCTCAGTTATTGGCAATAAGATGCTCTTGTCTGTCATAGCCCTACTTTTTTCCATGAAAGGAATAGGTGGACATTTTGGGAAACATGCTTATTCACTTTCTTGCTGAGAGTTAGATGAGAAGATCGATGCCACTCTCATGTCTGTATGGTAAATATGAAGCTCTAGCCAGCAGCCAGTTAGCTTAGCTTAGCATGAAGAGTGGAAACAGGGGGAAACAGCTAGCCTGGCTGTGACCAAAAAAAACACAATCTTACTTACCAGCACCTATAAAGCTCACTAATTAACACGTCGATTTTTAATACATACAAAAACGAAAAAGGTGTAAGAAAGTGTTTAAACAACAAGTTGTAGTTTT
The DNA here is from genome assembly GCA_003416845.1 of Oplegnathus fasciatus. Classification (NCBI taxonomy): domain Eukaryota; kingdom Metazoa; phylum Chordata; class Actinopteri; order Centrarchiformes; family Oplegnathidae; genus Oplegnathus; species Oplegnathus fasciatus. The sequence goes on along the minus strand of NTHP01000018.1, from coordinate 846,075 downwards.
ACGGGGGGTTATGTGCCGGACTTCCTGAAGTTTTGCCGTCACCTTCAAGTCTTTGTGCTAAGCTAAGCTAATCGGCTGCGGGCAGTAGCTTCATATTCACTGTACAGATATGATATAGATAAGAGTGGTATCAAGAAAGCAAATAAGCATATTTTAAATAATGTCAAACTATTACTTTAAGATGACTTAACTATTTTCTTTTCACATTAAGATCTTGCCAAGTCTAAGCTTTAAAGGTTGTGAAAACTTATTTTCTCCCTACAAAGTTACCAGAAAGGTGGTGGTTTGTTTGCTAACATGCCAGCCTGCTGCCAATCAAATCTGATTAGTTTTTTTCCAAACATTACTTTTTATTGGTGCTTATTTACACATAAATATTTAAATTTATAGAGAAATACTTAAGATTTGAAACCAAGTTTTTAGGGGCTTTAAACATTTCTGTGAACAAGAACTAATATCACACATTATTGGTCAAATACTTACTCTGAAAGCAAAACTATATCCTTAGGAAAAGGACGCCACAGCACTAAAACATCATGCAGCAAAGCAGAACGACCTTTCTCAGATGACAGTAAGTGAGACAGAAGGACGGGTCTGCTAAGCCTCACCTGCCTTCCGGTCGTTGCGCTCTACATCGATACAGAACACAGGAATCCTCTCCCTCTTCACATCGTCGTCATAGAAATCAATGTACGGGATGGTGATGTTCCAGGCTGACAGGTTGCGGGGGGTGCTGGGGGTGGAGGCTGCCTCCATGGGGGAGTCATCCTCCAGCACCATCATGGCTTCCTCCACCTTGAATGGAAGGAAGTGAGAGAGGTTAAGGTCAAGTCTTCAGGAGAAATAGGTCAAAACTACTACTACTACGGTGCAAAACACTGTGTTCAATCTTAAGATCACTACTGGCTGGAGAGCTGTCTTTTAATGGATTTCTTTTGTTCTCTGTGTTCAAGTTCTGTTTATTTTGTACTGAATTATAATTATCTAAATGTGTTCATCTGTCTCAACTGTGTGTGTCTTCACTTTGTAGCTCATTTAACATGCAGTGTACACCTATCTAATTTACTATGAAGGAAATAAGTCTTTTAAAAAAAGGTCGGCAGAGACTCAGGCACAAATAAAGGAGATGAAAAAGGAAACACATCATAAGCCCTTACACCAAGTACAAGAAATATTTCCTGACATTCAGCTATTGGGTCCTGTTTTACTGCACTAGCTATGGAAGACAGGTCATTATATCTGCACACATACATATACATGATTTCTATGCGCAATATTTGTAAAATTATCTCAAACAGTTAGGCACTTTCTGTACAGAACAAGGAAAAGGTCATTAGGTCAGAAGCGGAATAACGAAACACACCAGTTACATTTCTCGCAATCAAAGCAGAAGTTAAGTCATTTTCATGAGTCTCACATGTGTTTTCATAGGGAAATACTTGCTTCTCCATACGAGCCTTTTTTTCCCCAATTCATTTTCCATTTGATGTAATTGTGCAGCCATATAAAATGGATTTTAATATTGGACTGAACATAATTGATAAAGCTACAATGGAATACCGGACAGCTGGATATACTTCATGTATCTGATTATATCTAAACAGTGTGTAGAAAATGTTTAGTCAAACTTGGCAGCAAATGTAAATAAATTCAGGGAAGTACTGGGAACATTAAATCTCAACTGGTTCTTCAGAAAAGCACAATCACTTTCTGGAATCATGTGAATGAATTATGTGAATGTAACACATGGGATGCAGATTTTGTGAGCAGTGTGGCTTTCCTTTCTTTACTCACCAACGCCCCCAAGTGGTAACTACAATGACAGTGTAGAGGAGAGCTGCACTTTGAATTTTACTTTTTGCAATAGCTTAAGTGGTTAAAAAAAAAAATTAAGTATTGTATACATGCAGCACGAATCAGAGACATCTGTGAGAATGAGTAACACACCAAGGGACCATTTAAATCTAGACTCTATAACAAACACTTTAAATCATCTAAAAATGAGTGTTTGGAATATTTTTAGATCAGCCTCACCATATCGTCCTCTCCCTCCACCAGCCCATAGGATGGCAGCATGGCTCCCTCCATGGTTGTGCTCTTGAACACTCCTTTGATCTTACTGCCAATGCGACTGATCCCAAAGGACTCGCCCCTCTTTGACGTGTTCCTGCAGGCCAAACTGGGAGGTTAGACAATGCGTGATGAAATAGGCGCGCATGGCTTCAGCAAAGCGCATGCAGCTTGAGAGAAGTGGCAGGCTAAGGAACTGTATAGGG
>NTHP01000018.1:793434-843786 GCA_003416845.1 Oplegnathus fasciatus | reverse complement strand
AAGGAGCAGCGTACTGAACATTGGTATCATGACTGTACAATGGGGAGAAAAAGCTAAGGTAGCCAAACCCAAAGCCAAAATGTCACTTCGCAGCCATCTCACAATGAAATGCCTGGGTTGTTGTTTAAGGGCAGCAGGGCCAAAAGCAAACACAGCACACAGCAGTGAGCAGTGATTTCATGAACAGATGTATAGTTTGAAGGGGATCACAAATTTCAATGATCGCAAAAATGTCGCATGATCAACAGGAAACCAGAAACGGCACACAACATCACAGGTGCTCTGTGTGAGGGCCTGTTTAAGATTAAGTGACCGTATGACATATGGTGATTTACCCAATACACGAGAAACTGAACATTGAAAAGTCACTGCACTGTCAAAAACAACAGGTGAGTCTTCAGCCTAAACAACACAACAAAGTTGGACGAAGGACACGTGACAAATAAAAACAGGATCCCATGCATTGGTCCCACCACGCAGGCGTCTGGCTGGGACTGGGGTCATGTGGGGGAAAGTGGACAGCATGACATCACACTGAGCGACCTGTGACACACAGATGGACCCTGACTTACTTGGGTGATGAGTGGCGGTGGGATAGCGAGCCGTATGGGAAAGTTGTGAACGGTGACTGGGCATGGAGGGAGTTAAAAGATGCAGGTGAAGAGCTGCCAGAGGCGGTGAACAGTGAGGACGGGGACTCGGGGCTCCAGTCCCAGGAACTATAAGCAGAACAGGGTCACGTCCCCACGGGCAAGAGGAGGGAGAGGACCGTGGATCATATCAGGGCAGGCAGTATGGTGGTTACAGAATCAGAGTGGACATACAGTCACAGACACAGCACGGTGGTGGCAATACATAGATGGAGTAACGGGCGGACAGACAGGCAGAGTGGAAGGGGGGTTACTGAATCGCAGACATGGAGGGAGTCAAGGCTCGTAGTTGGTCAGTGTTTATGAATGGAGTGCCAGTGAGAGCCATTATCTGCTATCTCTTCCATCTCCTTTGAGAAGCGTAATTCATGCTGCTTTGAAAACTCTCTTCATAACAAGATTGCTTTCTTGACCAGATGAAAAAACTGAAACATAAAACCAACCAACGTCCTTCCTGAAGTTCCGCTGATGTTTAATTCTGTAATTTTGGAAGTGAGCAAACCTAACTTTGAAAATTTTAACAAGAAAATCATTCAAAATAAACCTTCCAAAACTAAAATTTCATATTGCATGTGTTCAGCAGCATGATTCTTGATTAGCTTGATTAAGATATGATTAATGATGACTCATGCCATGATTAACGTGATTAGCTGATTATGGTCACTTTTCTCAATCTTCTCTCATTTGCATTTAGCACAGGCACCAAATGAAACACGTATTTAGGGGTGAAATTAGATTAGCAATAAAATTATATATCATTATCACATTATCAACTAGTGCTCCTTGAACTGAAGCCCTGATTGCAGTGGGCCCGGAGCACGGTGAATTTGTTCAAAAGGCAGCACATGTTTCTCTGTAGAGCAGTCAGGCAAGAATGAAGTGTCGTTTGTATCTTGCGTGCAGCAGCACTGCTCAGCCAGCCACTGTTCTGATCAGCACACTGATGCCTTATACTCACCGAATGTCATCCAAACTGAGGCTATTTCTGGAACAATATGCACAAGGAGTTAGTGGCAGGGCTCCTGTGGCCACATACACACCACACCCCGTGATAGAAACATGACAGTTGATCCCTGGGCTTAGGTCACTTCACTTCTAAATTTAAGTTTCATTATACTGCAAAGTAATTTTTTATTGGTAATTTACAGCTTATTTTTCTGTATTAAGACAAAACTTAAAGTGGATTCATATTTATATTTGAAGCAGCTGGCACAAACTATATTCTGCCTTCATACTGCGGTAGCTTTAAAAAAAAGTCCATAAATTATCAGTGAAATTCAGAAAGATAAAAAGGAACTTGGATTGCATGTGGGTGCAGACACAGCAATCAATTTTCTGCCTTAAAAAATACACTACCAGTGTGGCATTCTGTGACTAGAATATCAAAAGTCACCTGTACCTTCTGTTAAATACTAACTGATGAATCAATATACTGGTGAACATTATGGTCAAGCTTTTATTTTGTTCCACACAAATACAAAAGCTGGTAAAGTGAAACCTACCTGCTCATCTTGGAATTCCTGGCAGGGGACTCAGCCCCTCTCAGAAGCTGGCGGAAGTACTGGAGAATGACATTAAGAGCAAATAAAATATGTAAATTTTAAGTCAATCAAACACAGCTTAATTATGCAAATTCTGGGACAGTGTATAGGCGACATTAAAGAAACATAGTACTGTATGTATCGAGTGACCTCTTTATGCCTTAATAATAATAATCACGACTGCATTGTTTGTTTTGGGGCAGGAACAGGAGTGGCCAAAAAATATCGAATAAAATCATTATTTTCCAGATACACTATTCATGCAGGGCAGTGTCCTGCTGTGGACAATGGCTGAGCACTGGTCCACCCAGCTGTATTCAATGAAACAGCCTCTGAGGGGTGAAATTCGGCTTGGCAGCTTGGCATAGCGCCAGTGTCGGCTCATTGGCCAGTTGCGCGTCTGGTATTGATGACACGGTCGATAGTGGTTGGTGGCTGAGAGATCGGAAGAGGACAGCGCAGGAGAGTCAATTAATTCCAAATCAACTCTAATTCCAGCATTTGGCGGATATAGTTTTGTTAATTCTGACCCAAAATAAATTAACATTAACATTCAGTCTGTGCTAAATAGACCATGTTTTCAATGGACCGTATTTAGAAATCACAGCATGACAGACAGATGCAATACAGATATGAAAGAGGTGATTCATTAATCGGGCTGAGCCTCAGGCATGTGTTGTCAGGCTGGGTGACAGTGAGTTGAGTGATTTATTTCTTGGTGTAGACGCTAACCTCATCACTGTGACAAAACATGGGGGTGAAAACATTCTCCAGGAGGGACAGGACGTGCTCATAGGCTTCAAACAAACACCTCATGGTCTGCAGTTTCACCACCTCTGCATACGGCCCCTCTGCAACTGGGAACAAAAACCACATACACGTTAACAGCATACATACTTAAGGGTCCAGTTAAATGATATGTACTTCTTTGAGAAACTATAATTTCAGTGATTCTGGGAAGATCCCTGTCACATACTGTTGCGTATTTCTTCCACTATAAAAGGGTCGAAGCGGATTTTGTCGACGCTCTCGTCCAAACAGTAGGTCTCATAGATCTTCTTCACCTCCTCATGAAGCATCATCTTCTCTGAGTCAGACAGCTCTGGGCGCAGTATCCTGTCGTTGAATTCCTCTGAGAAGTTAAAAGAGTTAGACATCTCAGTCTCACTGTGTCAGGACCTTTAAGAATGCACCACTGTGGTGTCCATGAGTGTCAAGACTATGGACAGTCTTTATTGAGTTTTGCTGATGATTTCAGACTGAATGTGTGTGGCTGAGAGGTGAGAGAAGGGCCAGAGTAGAGTTACTTCTATTGAATTTCTCTCCTATAGAGTCAATGGTTTATATTACAGCTACTACAAATTACAAGTAATTAAACAAAAAAAAGGAGGAGTAGGATATTTACTTTACCTAAGTCATATAACTTATTCAGAAGAACATCAAGAATTTAAAATTTACAATTTAAATTTCAGGTGATGTTTTTTCCCCAGTGGTAGTGGCTTGACTGGGTGATAGCTAGGTTACACCACGCAGGTAAAAGCAGTCAAAGAAATCATCTGACACGCCTACCGACTGCAAGGCAGAACTGGAGCACATGGACAGCCCCTTCTTGCTTCAGGAAGTTCATGAAACGGAAGAGAAGGTCTTGCTGTTCTCTGATTTCCTTCAGCTCTAGCTTCAGCACCTGATGAGAGAGAGAGATTGCATGGAGAGAAAGCCAGAACAGACAGCTCGGTGAGACCTGATATAGTGGGCTAAAACACACTGAGTCTGCATATTGCGATTACAGTATGTACTACATATTATTACAAACAGTATCTTGTGTCTTGTTGGGCAGGTGGCACTTATATGTTCTGATTTGATTGGAGGTTGTCTGCAGGTTGTCTAAGAATCACTGTATTACTACATTCCCCCTGGATCAGAGGGAACACTTACAGAGGGCTTTTTGTTGCGAGTATCTGAGTACTTTTGCAGGAAAGGAACCAACGTTGAAGTGGGCTCTGTGGCTTCTTCAGGCTGGAGGGGCAAAAGTAGATAGAAAACATGTTTATCTTATTCATCCATAACTTCCATACACTCTGTAGCAATATAGGTTATGCCTGTGTACATCAGTTCACAGTTCAACATGTACTTACAGGGGAGTTGTCGATGAATATCAAAAGTAAATGATTCACTGTGTCCTGAAATTAAAAGAAAAGCAGCCAGTAAGTTCACAAAACACTGTAAGTATTTTTGATGTTCTGAAAAAGGCCCATCTTTGTCTTCTATTTGCATGCTCATGGTAAAATAACATTAATTGACATGTTTACTAAATACAAATCAAAACTGTGTCAGCAGAGGGCTTCAAGCGACAACAGATTTGGATTCAGAAAATCTGCCCTTAATGTGTCTACACTCACAGGATCAGCCAAGTAGTCCATTGAAGGAAGGAAGACAGAACCAGCCAAGACTTCTCTTATCAGGAGAGTAAGAGATCTGAGAGGAGCAAAGAGATAAGGCAGCGGGAAAAAAGAAAAGGAAAGAGAAAGAGTGATCCTTATCTACTGTTGTGTAGTGTCACTGCTGTCAGACTCTCTCCTTGGGGGACAATACAGTGCACTGATGCTGTAATGTTTTGTGACTCACAAATATATGGAGGCACTACATGGCCTTTATTGTCACAGTGCTGAGTTACCTGCAGTCTGTAGCCTTGGGGGGCAGGATATAGGGGAAGAGCATCTCAGTCAGCTTCCTGAGGTAGAGGAGCTCATCTCTGCGACTGCGAAGGGCTACGTGGAGGTCAGGACCGTATTCCTCCAGGGCAGCTTGTTGAAGATATTCAGCGTTCTTTACTACAGAGGAGAGCAAAAGAGCAGAGAGGTTTGTTGTTTGCTTTTTATGGTGAACACAAAGAAAAGACTGAAAAGCGAGTGATGCATATTAACAATACCTTTCTGTCTTGCTTTGCTGATTATTTCAATGTGCTTCATGGAAACTTTAAGAAGCTTTCGTGTGATGAGGGAAGCCACATCCACCTGACAGAGAAGAAGTTAATTAAAAATAATTAATGTTCAGTCAATCGGCATCCCAAGATTTTACCTCCATACAGTCTAATTTGTCACCTTCTGGGTCCGGCGGACCAACACAGCTGCAAAGAAGCGCAAAGTCACTCTCAGCTCGTCAACAAACGCCTCATCATCCGTGATGTCTCTGAAAAGAAACACCGTACAGTTACAGTCACATCTATGACTGCATATAACATATCACACCACCACATGACATGCAAAAAATACAGGAAAATGGCTTACCTATACCAAGGATACACAAAATTTTCCAGGACCAGCTCCAGAATCTTGAAAACAAAATAAAACACAACTGGACTGTGAGATAATTTGGTCTATTCATTTAATAATAGTTTTTTTTAAATATATGTTTAATCCATGCATGTATTACCTCTGAAAGGGAAGCATCCACCTTAGAGGGAACTTGCAGGTCCAGCCATGGTTGATAGTTTTCCAGAAGTAAAGTTGGTCTATCAATAAATTGAAAAAAAACCAAACACAAACTATTATACACAGAGAAAAGAAGAAGATTCCTTCCTGACCACTAGAGGGCAGTGTAACAGCTTCCATAAATTGATGATAAACAACTGTGTATTATTGTGCACATTGTTGACAAATCAAATGCAATAAAATTAAGTTAGAATTATAGTAAGAGTCTCTCTTCAATTAATCCAGAGGGCTGTTTTACAGTTTACCTTACTGTTTGTTTCCAAATTAACCACTTTGTTTGTTTTTTACCCATCTTTTACTAGCACAAGTAAACCCAGGATATGCGTGGTAATACACATAGTTACAGGGAATGTCCAGGTCTGGAGTGCCCTCTTGTGTCTGCGGACACTAAGAGTTTACCTTGTCAGCATAACTACTGTTGACACAAACGACAAGGTCACAATACAGCCACTTCCTTGACTACCACTGCACCACAGCATAACCAGGTATCTCACCTGTGCCTTTTGCATTTGATTTTTCCACAGACGGCACAGCTGTGGCCCAGTGGAAACAGCTCCTGTTGGTACAACTGCAGGAGAAAGTTAACACACTGTAGATTAACAGCTTTTATGGGGATCCTACCCATCATTCACTGCAGCTGCAAAAGCACCTTAATCATAGGGAATTTTGTGCCCACTCAATTAAATATCAGTTCATATATTCAATAAGCCAATAATTTATGTTTAAATTACCCCTCATTTATGACACTCACTCATAGACTCGCTTACACCAAGACATATTTTTTCCCTCAGAAATCACTATAAATCTTTGATACATTATGTAAAAGCATCATAAGACACACCAAAAGTGCTGTAAAAGTGTTATGATCAAGGCACAGAGTCACAAATACTGTGAAATATTACTTTTGTCAGTGTCAGACAACTCTGTTCAGTAATTCTTGCTTTCTGACCTACCTTGGTCTTTGGTTTGATGGATACAAAGATGTTGGGCAGCAGAGACTCGGGCCCCAGGGAGCAGTAGAAAGTGACGACTCCAGCCAGGAAGGACCAAAACACCATTATAATGTGAATATATCTGTCAGAACAGAACAAATATACTGCTATTAACTGAGTAAAATACATTTTAGCATATATAGGGAATAGATGAGGGTGTCAGGGATTTCATACATGAAGCAGCACTGATGCAGCAGGAACTACTCTGTACTGACCTGTTTAAAAGCACAGTGGACAGCAGCAGGACCAGCAGCAGAAAGCAGAAGACTGGATACTGTCGGCCCAGCTCTCGGAACCGGCTCAGCTTCATCCTGCGTCTTATTTTCTGCAGACAAGCCCTGATGCATCCCATCCTTCGTCGCTTTTTGAGCCTAGCAAATATTACTGTAAAATAAAGCACACATAATGGAGCGGCTGTCTAAAAATAAACAAGGGCGTGTAGCAGCGACACACAGAGCAGCGTCAACAAAAAAGCGTGTAATTTTCTGCCGCTTCTTTGCTTTACATACCAATCAGGTTGCAGTGAATTTATTTATCCACTCCAGCACTTACTGTAAGCGTACGGTGGATGTTAAGGGCCATTTTTGCACTGTAGTCCAGCAGCGACACCATCATGAATTCGCAGAATAAATGCGCAGGCTGCCTGTTTGTAGGATCAGCGTAGGGAGAGGCGAGGTGCCGTACACAGCTGTAAGCCACTGCAGGATTAGAGGTAATTACACAGCATCATCTGTGTATAGACTGCCTTAAAACTCTGATACTGTGTGGCTAATGGCTGCGGTGCTGTAGCGGTCATTTCTGTCCACTGAGAGAGGGCTGCTGCACGGTTGTCAGCGCCGGAGACGCGTGATGTCACCTCCGCTGTGCTTACAGCAGCAGCGTGTATCACACTGGCTACTGTAGTTTACAGACAAACAAGTATATCAGCCACATATTCCCGCAAGGAAATAACCCAAAATACACGACGAGGTGTCCCGGTCTAAGGGGCTAGCCCGAGGTGGGAGTGGCGTTCCTCCGCCATGTCTATTTTTATTATTTTAGCGGACTCGAGATGTATTAGCGTTAATATCACTGTATAGTTAATAACTTACCGTGATAATGTACCCAAGAAACCCACCTATTGTACCTTTTCTTTTTAAAGCTAGCTTTAGCTAACGTATAAACAATAATGTTTAAGTTAACCGCCAATTAATTAGTTCCGCTGTAGTAGCTACATCAGTACTGTTGCTATGGTTACCTGCAGCTCTAGAGCTGTTACTAACGTTACTATGTCGAGCGGAAGTGTGTTTAAGGTGTTAAGACAATTTTTAGCGACACCGGACCCAAAGACAAACTTATTTTCAAGTCATTAAGCCACACCTTTACACAGTTACAGCCTTAAATGCGACTAAAGAGACCTTAAAACGAGGCCAAACACCAAAATCAAGGTCTGACAGGTGGTCTGCTGTGCTAACAGGCAACAGTTGGCCTGCTGTGAATGGACAGTGAAGTGAAAGAAGCCAAAGTCCTTGAAGGACTTGGATGCACTAAAAGAATAATACAACATTTAAAGGCACAAACTGGATTATTTAGGGTAGCCATACTTCCCCACACTAGTCAAAATAGGAGCCCAATAATTGACCTACATTGCCTTTGAGTCTTGTTAGTTCTTTGGAATAGACCCTTTTCACTGCAGTCTTTTTTTTAATGTCATTTTAGCAGTACCCTGTGCAGTTTTGTCAGTTTCAGAGCCCCAGTATTGTGCATGATGTCTCACTTGTATGGCTTCCTTCCTGACACGTACAATAGAATTGAGCCATTGTTAATGATATATTAGTTCCACCTGCTTTTTTCTGTGCTTTGACTAGAACTGTCTGCTCTGATAGTTTTATAAATTTAATAAGAAAACACATACTGGTCTGTTTATTAGTTGAAACCTGATATAGCGTCATTGCACTTCATATTCTATTACTTGGCCTAAATTTCTCTGTGATGTTCTTTTGTAAGCCTTTATCTGTCATTTTCACAAATATACATCCTTTCACATATCCTTTCATCTGGTGTCACTGGCACTTAATAGAAAGCTCATTACTTGTAACCGATGAGAAGAACACAGTAAACTGTAATTTCCTCACATCACACCGAGATAAATTAAAATCACTGAACACAAACACAAAATGAGTCGTTTCAAAGACAGACCAGTTGCCAAACTGAATCAAACACCAGCCAATTTGCGTCTCATGAAGATTTTATCCAAAGAGTAAGACACAGATAGAAATCAAAAACTTTATTACAAAAATAAGTTACACTCACCTCCATTTTACAGTATAAAACAATTTATTTGCAGGAATGCAAAAAACGTTGTTGGCCACCAACAATAGTTTAAAACTGCTAACATCTTTTTTTCAAAAGGTGGTTGTTATGATTTTATTGAGGGAGTTAACTGTATAGAAAACTGGGATTGAAGAGCAGTTTCCTTTTTTGCTATACCCGGAAATAGAAATCATTCACTGCAGTATCCCTTCTACCACTATGTGACTATGATCCCCTCACCAAATCATGGCAGCTAACGTTAGGCACACATGCTCACTGGCTGGGCAATATGGCAATTCAGTCATCCATCAAGAGTAACTCGAAAGATCTTCTACATAGTTGCTGTCTTGGGAGCTGGGAAGGGATCATTCAAGATTAACATGATTTTATATGATGAAGGATTGGATTAGGTTGTTTTACATTATTCTGACGTTGTTTGAAAATGTGTTGTATCAATATAAAAACAAACCCACTGGAATAATACAGTGGCACAAAAGGGACACTGCAGGGCTTTATTTTTGTTTTTTATTTTTTTAATCAAAGGCAGTTGGATGCCTGTGATGTTGAAGCCTTTACAAAAGTAACATTTTATCCGAAAAACTATACAACCAGTAACTACATACTCTGAAGAAGCAAGGCAGCTAATTCAGTTCAAAATAGGATAAAAGCAGGGCTCGTTCAGACTCATCATATGAGATTGTTTTGCATGCCCAGTTTGACTGTTTGCAGTGTCAGAGCTGCAGCTGAAATGACTATATTACATTAAGTACATCGTTTTTGCGCTGCAGCTCTTGTGCATATTTTGTATGAAAACAAGCCCTGCTTTCATCAATATAGTTTCCCTATTTACAGTACAGGCCGGGTAGTTTAGTCCTCTGTACTGAGGTAGTCAACCAACCCTTTAAAGACAAGTTCTGAAAAGAACCACTTTCCTGGAATGCCTGACTTATCCATGCCAGGTGGGTACACCCTAAAAACCTGCAAATGTTCTCTGTCACACATCCAGATCAAACGATTAAGATTAACATGGATATTCCGACAATAAAAATTGCGATTAGCACAAAAATATACAATAGCATCAAGCTCCTTTGAGCCACTTCAAACCTAAGAACTTAAAAAGTGCAAATTCTTCAATAATTATTTAAAAAATGGCATGTTCAGGGACAGGGAAGGGGGAGATTGTAAGGGCAATACATAGAGCCCTATGTATCAGGGCTAAGTACAAGGGCTCTGGGCAAAGAGGCTGTGGCGAGTATTCAGAATCCTCCGGTCATCTTTTTTTTAAGGTGGCAGTTTCAGAAAAAAAAAAAGTAAGAAAATAAAAAACATGGGGGGGAAGGGGAGATGCTTCTTCTGTAAGGCTGGAATATCATTGGACCTTTTTGTCGTGCTCTTTTTTTCTTTTAACATCCATTGCAGCTTACGGTGTAACCCCACACATCAAGTCAGTATCCACTGTGACAGGTCAGGACCGCCCTCGGCCCCGTTTCCCTGCTGGGACCAATGAGAGGAAAGATAAAATTAGTACAGAATTTGAAAAAAAATAAATAATCCAGACACATGTTGCACACATTCCCCATCAATTTGCATACTAACGGATTCCACAAATTTTACACTGAAGACCGTGTTTTGCCACTAGGGTGGGACTCCTTAAAGCCCACAGTATGTTGTGAATGACCTTTGTCTGCTGGCAAACAAGCGAACTGCTCTGAAAGATGACACCTGCCAGGGATTAGTTATGAGGCCAAAAAGCAGGTGTAACCTTCATCATCATTTCAAGACAATCAATACCTGCACTGTGGGTCATCCACAACTTTCAATTTCCCTAAATACAGCTGCTGTCATTTGCTCATCTACTGTACCTCTTCATTCATGTCATTCCGCTGAACTGTGTGCTTTAGATAACTGACCCACTGACAGAACACATGCTGACATCAACACTGAGCCAAGCAGTCATTTTTCATGCGATAGTCAAAACTTCTAAAAAGGCACGACTCAAAATAAACTGAGCCACGTAGCAAGTTTTTTTCACTTGTGATCTGGAACAGCAAAATCAAGCTTTGAAACCAACATATCACGCCGAAAAATTCAACTTACCTCTGCTTGACCCAGGGCCTCCTCGCTGGGAGAAACCCACTCGGCCCCTCGGTGTGATGGAGCCGCGGCCCCTGGTCTGACTGGTACCGCCACGGACTCCTCCCCTCCCTCCTCGTCCTCTCCCAGACTGCTGGAAGTCATCGTAGCCATAGTACGGGTCATCGTAGCCGCCTCGGTAGTTGTGGTAATCGTATCCATAGTAATCGTAATAGTCTTCATAGCCGTAATAGTCAGGAGGGTAAGAATAACCTCCCCGGCCGCCCCGGCCTCGGCCTCTCGTGGGTGGCGGCATGTGTGGAGGCCCGTAATAATAGTATTCATCATACCTGAAAGAGGACACACAGACTCAACATAAACATGGCATCATGCTTTATATCAAGATTTAAATGTGATAACTGCATGACTAAAAAGGTCATAGGTTTGAGTTGCATTGTTCTTGCTTACATTTGTGTTTTAGCGGCTTGTCTCTGGGCTTTGCGCTCTTTCCTCTTCTGGTCAGGGGGCTTGGCGAAGACGATTTCAATGTGCTCCCCCTCGAGGTCTTTGCCATTGAGATCAGCCAAAGCCTGTGAAATTGATCAAGATAATTAAACAAACTTAAGTTTATGATGAAATGAAATCTTGTACATCTGTCCAGGGACAAAGGTTTTTTCGTCCGTACCTTCACAGCACCGTCTCTTTCCTCAAAGTGGATGAAGGCATAGTCTTTCAATTTTTTCACCCGCTCCAGCTTGCCAAACTGACTGAAGGCCTTTTCAAGTATCTCCTCCGTAACAGTGCTCGCTAAGTTCCTCACAAACAGCACCTTGACCTGGTAATGGAAACGCAAGGTTCAGGTTTTTTGCAGAGCAGGGAACAAACACAACTGCAGGTGCCAGTCAAAGAAACACATACACTCAAGAGCACACTACTAATGACCTCTGGCCCTGTAACTTACCTTGGCCATGACCTCTGGGTCCGGGTCCTCGATCGGATCAGCCCACTCCACGGTGACCACATTTCCCCACACCTTCACCTTGCCACTCATGAGCCGGCGGCGGGCCTGAGCTGCCGTCTTGTGGTCTTCATACTCCAGGAAGCAAAAGCCCCGATTCTTCTTCTTGTCGTCTGGCTGGTGGTACAATATGACATCATTTAGACCCTCTGTAGAGACAGGAAACCGGGGAGAGAGGTGGAGAAAAGGCAGCAGGTGGTTAACTGGATTTATTCAACAGAAATCACCATTTACAGCAATGACCTACCAAGACACTAGTAGCACAATAAAATAATTTCAGACAATAAAATAAATTCTGCATAAAAGCTTGATTTAAAAACAAATTATCGAAATGGTTTCATTTCAGTAGCAAGCTGCTGTAAAGATGAATTCAGACTTTACATTGTACACGTGTCAAAAACTGAATTTACTACGTTTAGTGTCCAGTCAGATCTTAGCGGTAAACCATCATAGTAACGTGAGTCACTCCAGCATAGTAATGAGGTCATCATTTGGACACAAACGGGAAATCTATTTATTGTCGAAGCTTCACCCACTGATTCTCTCATTACAAATCTTAAATGCAGAGCGAATCTATTCAAAATTGTCTAATGAGCAAAAAAAGTAAAATGTAGGAATGAGGCTGTTGAATAAACATTACACAGAATATTATATGTAGTCAGAGAACAAAAGGATGTTGGCGACTCACCTGTGACTTTTGCAAATTCTTCAACAATCTGCTCTTTTGTTTTACTCTTGGGGATGGAGCCAACAAACAGTCTATTATTGGCCACAGAGATGCACACGCCGATGTGTTTGCCCGGTCGGATTTCATTGTTGTTGCACTGCAAAAGGAAGGAGGATAGTTTAAGGAAGAGAAGAAGAAAAAAATGCAGCAGACTCAACATAATGGAGCCTATGGCAACTTGTTGTGATTACTATTTCACATCCTTATCCACTATTAGCAGACATGTTTCTAATACCTCTAGGTGTTTAATATATCCCAAGAACACTGCTACATTGGCTTACTTTGTTATCTTGACTAAATCCTACTGTCTGCATTTTAACTAACAACTCCATCCCTTTTTCTGGTCATACATTCAGTAGAGTAAACGTACCAATTTGACAGCCTGCTGTGCAGCTTCTTTAGTGCAGAAAGTGACAAAGGCGTAGCCTCTGTTCAGGCCACTGAGAGGATCCATCATCAGGCGCAAGTCCCAGATGGGGCCAGCTTTCTCAAACAGCGGAACCAGCTCATCCTCAAAAAGGTCTCTGGGGATTTTGCCTACAAATATCTGCCAGGTTGAGAGGAAAGAGAAATATGGTGCATGAGAGCAACTCTTAATTTAATGGATAGATGGCATTTTAGGTAAAAAGGTATCCAGTCAGCTCTTAGCGGTAAACTATCAGTGTAACCATGGTTACTACAGATGATAAGAGTTTCATCATTTGGACACCATATGAAACCTGAATGCATCTGGCCCAAAACGTACAACCACCAACTCAACAGAGTAAGTAAATAATAGTGCATCTTTATGCTTAAAGAAGGGTACAACTTAAAACTTGACAAGTTCGTACCTCTGTACCGATGGTGGGCTGTGCCCCTGAGTGGGCGGACTCTGGTGGGGGACCACCATACTTCCTTTGGCCTGTTGTCACATCAAGTGTGTAGCCAGTCCTCTCCAGCAAAGCCTGATCATCCGAACACACGGAAAAGAAAGAAGGATACTGTTAAGTTAACAGCCACGGATCAAATGAATCAAAGTGTTCTTAAGAAGTTTCACAGTAAACTTGTGGGAAAGCACATTAAAAGCAGGAAGGACACAGAATTTGTTATTTGAATACATCTTATATTAAAACAGCAGAGATTAACTATATTTTTATACTCAAAAGCATTGCATCAGCATCCACACACATTGTCCTAAGCATTAAATCAGACAACTTAATTTTTGAATGTAGGATAAGTTCTCACTTTGATTTTGGCTTCATCTGGTCCTTTATTGGTGTCTGACACTTTGGTCCCTTGTTTCTCTCTCTGTCTGTACGTCTTCATCACGCCACAAAGAAAGGCACTTTTGTTCTGAAAGTAAAAAGAAGACAACAATGAGTACTGCCAAACAATAATTAATCAACATCATTAGGACAACTTCTGATTCTTGGGTCTACACAAAGAATAAGCTGTTACACAAGACAGCGAGAGCTCGTCTTGCAGATAAGATCAATGATAGCTAAAAGCTATTGTGCAACCACAATTCCACTACATAATGCCATTATACATCACACTGCACAGAGGACAATCATCCACTTTGTGTGAAGGCATCAGAAATGAAAGGTCCAAGTTATCTAAACAATACAGCAACAGTGCCACACGCATACCTGAACATGTGAGAGGTCACTGTCCTTAAATTGCAAAAGGACTTGCAGAGCACCTTCCTCCTTGAATTCTTTCAGAGCATCAATTGCTCGATCATCTAAGTCACTGTGTGACACCAAACCTGGAGGAGGGTGGGGGGGACAACACAGAGAGAGAAATGATGAGCTACTAACAAGACTGAGAAAGTTTCCATTACTACCTTTGTTATTAACATAGGAATTAGAGTACAACTAAAAGGATCATAGAGAAGCATTTACATGCGAGTCATTTTGCATAACAAATATCTTTTAAATTGTGAAATGGATAAATAATGATGACTATAATTAGGAGTGAGGGGCGGGAGCAGCCTAATCTAATGGAGTTGTATTCAGCAGTCAGGCTGCACTTTACTCTCCAACCAGCACGTTTTTGCAGAACTAATCACAACAGATGTGACAGTGCAACTCGATATGCCAGTGCCCCTCTATACTGTGGCTGGGAGTTTCTAATGAGCCGGTCTGCATTTTCCTCTATGGAGGGGCCATCACCTGTCCCAGGCAGCCACACACCAGACAGCTGCTGCCATTGTTTCTGCCTCGGTCCCATCTGGCTGAAAAGGCCAGACCAGTACTTTTCTGGATCTGACCGACCAAACAAGTCCTAAAATGACCCCCAAACTTTGTCACTGCAGCTTGCCCCGTACAAACTTGTAAGGATATGACCAAAGAAACAGATACTTAAGCTATAGCTGACATCATACTTACACCTATTCATCTTTCTGCAATCATTTTATGGGATGCAGAGAAACTTCATAGAAATAAAATGGAGAGACAGGACAGGCTCACTAAGACACTCTCAGGGAGAGGACAATTCATTCGCCCTGACACCAGTGATCATGCAACCATGTTGGGAATGCAAATGCTGCAATCATTTACACATTTTCACACTGGTAATGTGTAATTTAATATTTTGTAGCACTGCAGTACCCATTTTGGTAGGAAACCACAAAAAGTTGCTTCAGGATCCCAATTCCCCCATTCAAAAAGGTGATAAAATGACAATACATGCAAGAAATTGATAAACATGGAAAATTGCATATTTGAATATGCAAGTATATTCATTGTGCCTTACCTGCTATGTAAATTTCATCTAGTTTTTCAGCAACTTTCTGTGGTAAACCAGCCTCTAATAAAGTCTGGAAGTGCTCAGAATGGGTAACTGCAGCAGAGGTGTCCATTGGTTCTTCTGGACCATTTCCATTAATATGTTCTGTGGCCATGTCTCCAGAAATCTGTGTAAATGCAATGAGCCAAATTAATCCTGGGTCAAGGGCAAGACTTTGGATGTGTTCAGGAGAGTGCAAAGTCTCAGACATGTCAGGAAAATCATTTAAAAAAAAACACAAAAAAATAGTTTGACTATTTATGATCTTGGATACAGAATGACTTTCATATCATTAAGCACAAATCATAAATAAAGAGGGGACGTCGCCATGTGCCGAAAGAAGTTATCATGGTTATGTGGTCCTTTACAGTCTGAAGACTTTACACTATCCTGAGTTAACACTTGCAGCTCTCAGCTTGCATGTGGTAGAAGCCCAGAAACCAGTATATAGGCAGTTGACAGATGTTTCAACATTGCGCGCAAGACAGACAATGCACATACCAAATTCCCCACAGAAATCGAATGAGTGACATCTTGTAAAAACAGTGAAACTACTGGGTTCGTGTCCATGTGGCAGTATTTTCCATTCTGGTTTGTCCTGGGTTAGGAAGTTTGTGCAAATGGAGCCAAGTTCACTTGCTAACGCCTGTATCACAGCCCTCTTGGTCGCCGCTGGTGCAGAAAGCCTGGTCTGCTTTGGTCTCTAAATTACATGTTAGCTTACCTTCTCACTGCTGACTTCAGCACAGGCTAGATAGCTGATACACGTGTTCCATCAGAGAGTGAGCCCCGGTTTCCGGTGGCTGACCAATGAACAAGTATGCACCCTTTAGCATTTTGTTTCTTGACACTTTGACAGCACATGTTGTGGCACGAAAGTAAATACTCCAATCATTACGTTAACGGCCAACCATTACTTCCCATTTGTTTTTATCGACAGATAAAGAGGCATGAACTTGTGCAGAGCTGCAATCTAACTGCTCTGTTCACGTTACTGAGTCCGGCAACGCTGGACTCAGTAACAAAACGTGGACGGCAATCTTCTGTTTTGGCCTAACGTTAACTTAGCTAACGTTATCCTAAAGATACTATGCAACCTTTATCTTGCGGTGTCTGCTAATCAATCTCATATTGGGTAAGCACGTGCTTTCTCTGTGGTTAAAAACATTTCTGCCACGTTAAAAGTAGTTGTGAACCCCTCGTACAAATCAGCCTTGGGTTTAGAATCTGTAACACTGACAAATCTCTGGAAATATATTATTTTTACCCGATGTTAATGATAAGGTTAGATTTAGCGGGGAGGGACTGACTCGCACACGTTGAGGCTAGCTAGCTAGCGGGCTAGTTTGCACAGCTAATGTTACAGCAGCCGAGCTAACTAGGGACCTTCATCGGGACAATAACATGACGCGCTAGTATCCATTTTCTATGAATGCATCTGCATTTAGTATTGTGGTGGGCAAGAAGAATGTCAGTTAGTACAGTAGTAACACAGGATCGCAAATTCTTGCCAAGATAACTGGCTTTTGCCAGCTAGCTGCTGTTAGCATACGATGACAATGAGCATGTCAATTCCATGATCTGTCAAAATAGGCTAGCTTGAGCTAGCATGCTAATTCGAACGGAATTTCAGTGAGGCCATTGTTACAACGTCATTTGTCGGTACGGTCTCCACCAGTTGGCAAAATATGGCTTTAAATTTTAATTAGATTCAACGAGGCCTTGAAAGCTAGAGGTTTAGCCTGCTAGATGCGTGGTTTGTCAACGTGCCGCCATATAGGAAGAGTCCATTTTCAAAAAGCCGGTCTGGAGAACTCGTTCCCAACCACCACCAGTTTCCACATTGTTTGAAACAGCACCGCACGATTCAGACTTTTTAGCAATCAATTAAGCAACAATCACGTGACCAATTAGTAGCATTCGCCCTACCTGCCGCTGGATCACCAACGTGTATGGTGTTGATTATTTAGGAAGATAAATGTGATATTTAAAAGACAGAAAAAGTGTAAAACTCCCGGCACTGATCCGGCTTCAGTCATTCACTCTTGATGATGTAAAATGGCTGCCACGTTCACGCCTCGAGTTTTGTCTCGTCGATGGGGTTTCTTGGACAGCCCTGCACGGGCTTGCCTTGTATGCATTTTACAGAAGAGCAGCAGGTCATCCACAGCATCCATCATAATTACTAACGATGAGTAATTTCACGACAGCAGTGCCGTCTATTTGTGTTGCTAATACAACAGTTAAAATCTTATTCACAGAAACAAAATGTGGACACTAAAAGACAGGAATGAACTTAAATTTAAAAATAAACAATAATGAAATAAAACAAGGAATTATAACAATGAAATCAACCAGCCTGTGATTAATAATTTACTAAAATCTACTACTACTACTAATACCACCATATTTTAAATATGGTCAGTATTTCAAGACGAGATGTTATCAAATGCCAGCCCACATATATTTAAAGCTAAGAGTACGCACTTTATGTGATACCTTAACAGACCAACACTTGTACTTTATACCTGACAGTATTTTAGCAGTGGAAGTAGTGAGGTAGATCCCACTTTCCACCACACCGTGTCACTCTTCTCATAGATTTGACACTCATCTTCCACATGAACAAAAGAATATGTCAGAGTGTGTGTATGTGCACAGGAAATAGTAAGATTATTTGTTTGATACAGCAGATACCAGATTAGAGGCAACTGTTTGCACTACTGAAGAGTTCTTTATTTATGTAATGCAAAAGTCCACAAGAGTTTTTATTGATTTTGTAAAAGATTCTCTGCAGCATTATGATAGGAAAGAAAAGTTGTATTTGTCATCATGCATGCTTTATAAACTGGGTCAGAATAATAAAAAAAAAATGCTCCATGTGTTTATGTTTGTTGCAGAAAATCTAGTTGGTGATGTTTTTTCTCAGTGTTGATCCTTGACAATACTTTGCAATACAAATACTTTGCAGTGACAATACAGTGCAGGGTATGAATTTGGGGTTATCTGCTATCGTCATCACAGTTAGGGTGAATTATGGGCTTAATGTTTGGCTCATGACTGAAATAATAAAGATTTTAGCAGGTAACTGACTCCAACAACCCCCACAGGTATAGAGCATTAACAGCTGGATGATGATGGCTGGAAGATTTGGAGGAATAAGTTACGCAGCTGTTGAGAAATAGAGCCACAGAATGACTTCCTGGCACGTTTTCTCAATAATGTTTCATAGACAGAATGTGTGTGTTGCAATGAAGTGTTTCACAAAGAAAAGCAACGTACTTAGCAAGCGCAGACATTTTGAATGACACAAGACAATTTAAAAAAAGAACAATGGCAAAGTGTTCATAATAATGCCTATTTTGAATTAATGGGACTACATTATGTTTATTGCTCATGCCTCTGACGGCTCCTCAGAGAACAAACCTTTAACATAGCTCAGTCAGATATTCTAGGCAGCAGGTGCCAAGACTGTAGAAGAAGTCTTCTGTAAGTTTTCAGGTATTAGCCAAAACTCTGCCTGCAGAATTTGTGATCCTGATCTGCTAGAACTATAAAAGAAACCTTATTTTGCCATAAAAAGTCAAATGAAGATCCAGTTTCTGAAGTCAGCATTATTTTCATAGAGGTACATCTCCTTAGATAGAAATAACAGAAAAAGGGGAACTTATAGTTGGTTTTGATTCTAAATTGAAAATGGAGTACCTAAGATTGGCATGAATGGGATGACAACAGCACTATTCATTGTTCCAAGAGGCCAAAAACCTTATTTAAAGAGACTCTCGTGTAAAAGGGCTCCAGGATATCGTGAGTATTTAGGTTTCGATTGGTAACTTTTGACATGTTACAATGAAAATGATTCTGAGATGCGAACAAGGTCTTTATTGACATTAAATTGCCTCTTTAACAAAGACTAAATATGTTCCATATCAAACTGATATAGTGTTGTTTGTTTTTATGTCATTTATGTGACCATCTTGTGCATACTTATAAAAATATTATTGCTTTGTGTTTGTCCGTCTCTGACAATGTGTTTGTTTCTAGTGATGTACAGTAGCTACAGTAACAAGAGCCACTATTTTGTGGCTCCACCACAAACTCTTGAATGAGATAAGGGCCATAATTGTTCCTGTATTGCAGATCTCTCATGCCACCGTGTGGAGAGAGCGTCTCTGTGTACTCGTCAACCAATGCAAAATAATCTGGCTTCTGAACAACTCGGCAAAACCTCTGCTCATCACCGTCAGTCTTTTGTGTTCCTTTTTGCAGTGCGCCATTCTTGATAAGTGTGTATGTCTTCATGTATGATGGGAAATTACCTAGATAAAAAATGTTACAGTTATGTCCCATCAAAATGATGCTTTGCTTTTTTTTAAGGGAAAAAATGACATATTTTAGAATAATGCAAAGAAAAATAAATTTGTATAAATGCAGCAAATAAGATGGATAGTTGCAGTTTAAACTGGTGAACTAGTAAATTGCTGCATTGGTCCAGGAAAATTTGCAAAAGGCAAGTATACATGACATCTTCTGGTTAGTTTATCAGACCAAATATACTTTAAATATACCAAAATCAGCCTGCTGTGACTCTCAACTCTGTCATTTAATGAATATCTTAAGTCAGCCCTCAGTTATGCTGTATTGAGCTCGGATCATAAAAATGCTTGGACTTGATGGGTTTCGTGCTCATTTTCAATCATCATTCTCTTTACTGCTCCACTAAATAGTGTCATTAGCTTTATAACCAAGAAAACTGCATATCTCAGCTAATGACCTCATTTGCTATCTGGTGTCACTGACTTATTGGTGGTTATCTTTGTGTTGCCATCCAGAGCACCTTGGCTTTGAGCTGTGCAGAGCTCTGCTGAGAATAGACGTGGCCTGCGAACCTCTCTGTGCTCCCTCCTCTTCAGCAACACCCCCAAGAATATATCTGACTAGTGTTTCATCAAGTGTGACCATGTAGGCCATGCCATCTCTGTGTTCCTCATCCTCCATCTGAGCGTCTTGGCCAAGTTACCTGCAGAACATAAGAGACTCAGCACCGCTCCTTGTTTCATAAGTCAGCAGGCTGTGAAGCAGGTCGATAAGACAATTCAAATATATAGAGACATGCCCTCAAACTAATACTCTGGGCCTTTATTCTCACCTGGTTGCCCTTTTTTGTCAATGAACTGTCTATCTTAAATATCACGTAACATCTCATCTCTCGTATTTTAAACATACTCACTCATCCCTCCACTCCACGATGATTTCAAGCAGTTATTTTAGACACTGCTGCAAATTGCCAAGTCTGATTAAGAGTCCCGGACAAATAAGCATGATATGATTAAAAAGCTGTGAGATCCTGAGAGATGTGATGTTTCTCATTTCTATCAGTTGATGATTGATATTGTGTTTTTATGCTTAAACATTTTGTTTGATGTCAATAGAATTACATCCAGCCAAAGAAATAGCACACAATTAGTACCACTTATTATAGGGTTTACGATACAATGCTACAGTTTTTGGGAAGATGGGTACAAGTGCTATGATACAAGCTAAAAAAAAACAGCCTTTACAGTAACATCTGTGTGATTGAACATCTCATCTTGCACACTTATTAGGAGTCTTAGGCCAAGGATTTATCACCAGCACAACCAAGGACGCAGGACATGGGTACTTAAGTAAACAGACGGATAAAATACAAAATAAATTCATATTCATCCTTGACATTTTGGATGTTGGAGGCGGACAGATGGATACTCCTTAACAACTATCAAATATATCTCCATTTATTCATAACTTCTTCCATCCGTCCTCCAGTTCTGAAGGAGCCACGGCACTGAAATGAGTTTTGCCTCATATATACAGTACAGTGTCAAATTATTGGTAAAAAGAATACACCCAAAATATATAGTTGTTGTAATTACTTAAGTTTAGTTAGATATATTATTATTATTAATATTTTATGAATACAATTTGTTATTTTTAAAGCTAACATGGCACATGGCAGCATTCCAACTGGGCCTCACAACTCCCCAGAGCCCCAGGTGACATTTTCAAATGTCTTGTTTTGTTTGAACAAAAGTCCAAAACCTAACAATGTTCAATTTACAATCGTATATGAAAAATCCTCACATTTGAGAAGCTGGAACCACAGAATGTAAAAATAACTGAAATGATTTATCAGTTATCAAAATATTTGCCTATCAACTATCAATTAATCCGACTAATCGTTTCAGCTCTAGACTGACGTAAAGATTGTGATGTCAGATTTCTCAAATCATTTATTTCATTAATTTTGCCAGGGAGAAGCCACTCAGTGCATTGGAAGATCCGAATCTTTGGGGTATGTCTATCTGGAAGTCAGTGGAAATCTTATTTACACCTATGTAATTCAATTTTACAGGTTCCTTTGGAAAATACAGATAATGTCATTGTCAAGTAAAAACATCTAAAGTCTACGGGTTTAAATGTTGAAGACTATTAAGAAAAATGTGATGCTGTTCTTTGGAAGACTGAAGAGACAAGTGAATCTAACAACAAGTTTCAGACTCCTAGAGTGAGGACATTGCTTTAAAAAGTGATATTTCATTACACTCTTCATAATTCAAGAACACTTTCTGCAGTAAACCAAAATACTCAAACTGTTGACCCTCCCTTTGCTGTGACATGACAAATAATAACAACCCCCCAGTTACCAGGTAACAAAAACCCAGGGATTAAATGCAGCATCCACAGTCAGGATGGAAGGATAATGGAAGTATGTTTTGGCTTTCCACTGTTTGTTCTTATCATTTTGTGCTTTAATGGGATTATGAGAAAGGTTGCAAAGTGGCCAGTGAGTCAGTGAGATCATTGATAAGGTTGGTAGGTTTCACTTAATCCAGGAAGTCGTCACAGACTGAGGGACGCGGGTATAAATCGACCTGGACTGGGACAGAAGTCCTCAATAAAAAGCCATCCTGCACAGAGTCACAATGAAGGGGGGACTGTCTCTCAACATGGTAATACTCCATCTCTGTCTATGACTTACACATGCTTTGATTCAACAGATTTATGACTGACCATTTTCTTTTGTCTCTCTATTATTAGGTAACTGCTGCAACCACAATGGGCTCAGTGAAGTCAGCTGGACTGTCTCTTCTTCTCTTGTCTTTTTTTCTTTATGTAGCTGATTCTTACCCCAACATTGACTTATCAAACAGTAAGATTTGCTTATAATACAAGTGTGTTGAGCACTCTCCCCTCAAATCATACCACTTACTATAAAGGCATCTAATCTTTTATTTCTCTCTATTCACAAAGATTGTACACTGTGCTTTCAATCTCAGATCTCAAGTGTTACTGGCACTGTCTCACAAGCTGTCTGTGATCAATAGTCTTTTGATTCTGCTTGCAAAACCTGTATCATCTTTCTCCAGTGGGCTGTGAGGAGTGCACACTGAGAAAGAACAGTGTTTTCTCGAGGGACCGTCCGGTCTACCAGTGCATGGGCTGCTGCTTCTCCAGAGCGTACCCGACGCCTCTCAAGGCCATGAAGACAATGACGATCCCAAAGAACATCACCTCGGAGGCAACGTGCTGTGTCGCAAAGCATAGCTACGAGGTACAGGTGCAGACAGAAGACATGGCAGGCAAACTTTTCTTTAAATACTGTGCCTACTATACAGTGTAGAGGTTACAGTAAGACTGAAACGAGTCTTTGGGGAGGATGTCCTGATAACCTACAAAGATCCACTTCCCTGGTTTAAATCTGGCCGGGCACTCTGGTTGCATGTCCCCCCCTTCTCATGCCCAATGTTTCCATCTGTCACTACTATTGCTAACGGCACAGGACAAAATGGCAAAAACAAACTACAAAAAAAATTATGAATAAAAAAAAGTATAAACTATAAACTATAGGCCTTGTGTTGACTAAATATTTTCCAATATCTGCAGATAAAATACTCAAAATGCTCCAGTTTGGAAATAGTCTAAAATATTATTATAGTTTTAGTTTAAATTCTATTTCATAGATTTGACAGTTTTTAGGTGTTATTTTATGTTCAGATTAATTTAAGGGTCAGTGGATTTGGTAATATAAGTTACTCTGACTTAATTTAATGGTACGTTATACCTCTACTCCACTGTAATTCTGAGGAACATATTGTAATTTTTACTCCACTACATGTACCTGACAGCTTTAGTTACATAGTTACTTTGCAGATTAAGATTTTACATAACAAACAAGCTTACAGTGCATTGTTAAAGATTAAACCAGTGGCTCCCCACATTTTTGGCTTGTGACACAGAAAAGCAGTGTCTACTTGGGGCCCCGTGTCATGTTTCAGATGTCTATGAGTTGTTCGCTGTCCCACCAAAGAGACATTTCCCCTCAAACTTCTCAGATGGTTTCATTTAAATAATTGTTTGAGGTCCAAAGAGATCAAATTATCCAATATTTCAGGGGTATTGTTTTAAGACAGACTTGAAAAATTGAAAAAATTGAAAAATTGTGAACCTGTCCTTTAAGTACATTTAGCCGATAGTACTTCTGTACTTTTACCTAAGTTGGACTTTAAACGCAGTACTTTCACTAGTACGTTTTTGTGGTTTCTGTTAGTTCAAAGGTGTTTAGGAGTGTAGGCATTTCGACTCCTTGTGCTGCTAAAAAGAGCATTTGATCATACATATTTGCTGCTGCAGACTGATGTGACTTTGTTAATATTCACTCTTGTCTCTTCTCCCTCATCTGTTCGTCTTTCAGACAGAGGTGGCCGGCATAAGGGTGAGAAACCACACAGACTGCCACTGCAGCACCTGCTATTTTCACAAGATATGACAGATGGGAACTGGAGACCAATCTGCAGCACTCAGCTTGGCGACAAATTGTGTTTCTTTTAATATGCAAAAGCTCTTCTCTGTTTTAAAACTGATGTTCTTGTGTGGCCAGATAATATTTTTGTAGCGACTCCGTGTCTGTGATGTGTAATTAGCCTCCAGTTTTGCATTTGATAGATGTATATGATTAATTGTAGATTGAAAAGCAATTAAAATGTGCACCCAGATGTTGCATTTTCATGAATGTGTCTTACAGTGGGGTTGTGGCGTGTGTGTTGGGAGCAATATTTTGTTAGGAATCGCTCGACATAAGTTGCTTTGGACAAATGTGTCTGTTAAATTAATGTAATGTAAGGAATAGTAACACAAGTAAATGTTTGATAGTGAAAACTGACTTTGAGGTTGATTGCAGACTCGTGCCATTTACAAATCTGATTGTCCAATCAGAACTGCCAGCCAAAATATGTGTCAAGAAACAACAGAACATAAACAACAGAACTGAAACTGAAATCGAAGCCAACATCAGAGAGAAGTCATTAAAGTGCTCACCAAAAAAAAAGGAGAAACTGTGGTCATTTTAAACTTGACACATCCATGACAACTGAGCAAACTCCATCTGCTGATAAAGATTGTGCGATATGATCAAAAACTCCAGAGCAGCTGCAGAACTGAAATTATTTCAAAATTAAATGCTTGTTAAATGCCCCTTTTCTAGTGTGTGTAGGTTGTGATGCGGAGATGAATGCAGCCACATTTTGAGGCTAATATAAAACGTCAAGAAGAACACATACAGTAGTAAGTACTATATAGTAACCAGTGATATTTCAGCATCACTGTTTTTAAGTTTTTTTTTAATGCTCATTATAATTTACAAACATTTTACAGCACTTTTAGAACAAAATGCTACATGTTGCCTTTTCGGTCAGCTGATTAACCAAGTTAACACAAGAGCCTTTCAGCTGACTGACCCCTGTTAGTGCTGAAGTGAATGGACATGTTGTTGGAGCTGACCCCGGCACTGGAGGGACAAGAAGGACAAGAATATCCAACCTTGGGGGTTTTGGAGGTTGATTAAAACTTTTGTGAAAATATAGCAGATTGTGCTTCGTGTTGGAGGTTGTTTGTCCACTGATGCTCACTGCCTGGAGGTCATTGCTGACCTGCAGTGTCTGTGCATGGATGACACGCATGTGGAGGTTTCAGGGGTCCGACCATCCTGAGATCAGCTCAGGAGCAAAAAAAATCACGTGCAGCCTGTGCGCGCAGTGTGATTTTGTGCCACTGTAAGGTCATGGATGCTTTGTTGACATCAGGGGGGTAATGTGTATGTGGAGCACACTGTGTGCTCTCCCTTCCCCCCCCTTGCGTGCGCGTGCGTGTGCGAGTCTGGCAGCGTAACATCTGTGCGTACGCGGTCGTGATTGTTGTGAAGATGGCGGAGGGGGAGACAGAGAAGGAATATGACACACGGAAAGCTATCGAGGAGCTCCGAGAGCGGTTCCAGGGTTTGACCACAGCTTTGAAAGAGAGCTCGCAGTCTCCGCTGGAAGCCTCCCTGCATTTCTGCCAGGAGTTTTGCCAGGTTAGCCCGCTCCCCTGCTGCTCATCCCGGGCAGCCTGCAGCCCCTCTGGCTTCCTGGCCGAGGATGCGCGTCTACGTTTGCTACAACAATGTAGCTAAGGAGCTAGCTGCCTAGCTAGCTGCCTGGCATTTCAAGATGGGGAAAAAAACTCCTCCGTGGTTTTCAGCCAGTCTCTCAATGATTTTTGTCTGTGGCTTGAACTTATTTGCAAAGTCTGACTATCCACGCGGCGAGAAGTCTCACTAACGTACGCGCACCGTGCATGTATTACTCGTATTTTCCAGGCCAGATAGCTAATAGCAGATGGATGTTGCTAGCTGGTATGCAGGGTCCCCCTGTCCTGTGCAGTGGTCATGCTGTGCAAAAAATGGATAGCTACGTTAGCGAGATTTTACAGGGCGATTGCATTGATATGCACTGAATTATATGGCTGCACCCCTCGTGGAAAATATCATTCAGACGTTATAACGCTGCATCTCCATGCTTGTTTAGATTTTAACCTGGTGTAAAAAGGGGTTACTTTTGTGAAGCAGTTTTATCGTACGGAAAGATCAATGATTTTTCCAAGGTGCTAGCCCAGGCCTTGTGCACTAATTAATCCAGCTCACCACACCAGCCGAGATGTGTGTTACAGTCTTATAGCCAGCACCAGAAAAAAAGATGTAAAATTGATGTTATAGCAGCCGATGTGCCTGCAGCTGGCTGAGGCTGTGATTTAAAAAAGGGAAAGTGTGGCAGTGGTCATTGACTCCATTACACATCCTCCTCATTAATTTGCCCTGACCACGTAAATATCATGCGAAGTCTCCCGTTTACCTGATACCCCTCTGATACTGCGAGGATTTCTGCCATTGCACCAAATTAGTGTGAGATTGTTTGGTTTGTTTCTGTCCCACATTAACCGGCAGAGAGGGATTCATTCAACTTTAAAGTTATTTGAGGGGGGAAAAAAAGGGAGGGGGGCGAGAATCGGGACTGTGTGCATTGAAGTCATGATGGAGATTTATCTGCTAAGAGTACATCTGCTGGAATAAATAGAGTCGTTCAGGATGAATCTGGTGTGTGGAAGAAATGGAGGGACTTTTCAGAGATGAAGGTTTGGTTAATTGAGCTGAGTGAAAGAGAAAAAAAGAGAGGGAGGATTTTTTTTTTTATGCAGAGCCACACACAACTTTGGTGCTTTGTTGTCTTAGGTGTCCACATATTGACTGAATTATGTAATCAGTGTATGATAACACAGGAAATATTTATCCTAATTTTAATTTTTTTCATCCTTGATGTTTTTTTGTTTTTTTTAACTTTTTCATAAACTTAGCTGTGGCTTTTTCAAATGGAAGCGAACCACAAAGACAAAAGTTTTACTATTTGTACTGATCCTAAATCGCTGTCGGAGCTTTGTTTTATTCAGTCTTAATACAAAGATCTTTTTTTTTTACTCAGTAAACCATGATCATGATTATGAACCCCACATTTTGTCTTTTACTACCAAGGCCAAAATTTGCTTGGCTTTTTTACTGATGAAGGGGAATCACTAAGCATAATTTGCCTGTAGGTATTTACACCTATACAACTGCTTTGTTACACTGAGCTAAAGAAGATAAGATAAGATAATGCTTTATTGATCTCCAGAAGGGAAATTCGGGTGTTAGAACAGCACAAGGGCAGAAATAACTACAGATAAATAGAGAAACTAATAGATAAATAAGTAAAAGTAAAAAAGGTAGGCTCAGAAAGTATAAATAAATTTTAAACAAGGACAAAAATAGTCAACAAGTACGCAAAATGGGGTTAACACTAACTATTGTTGTCATTATTGATTAATCTGTCGGTGAGTTTTAAGATTAATTGGTTATTTGCTGAGTCTATAAAATGTCAAAAAAAAGTGGAAAATGCCACAATTTCCCAGTGTCAAAGGTGACGTCTCCAAATAGGTTGTTTTATCCAGGCAGTTGCCCAAAAACCCAAAGAAATTCAATTTACAGTGACAAAATAGGGAAAAGCGGCACATCCTCACATTTGAGAAGCTAGAAACAGAGAATGTTTTGTATTTTGCTTGACGATGGACTTTAGATTAATTAAGTAATTGTTTTAGAGCTAAATAAAGATATTAGTGATTTACACACATGGTGTTTGTTTTTACAAACTTAGATTTTCATTTTTCCCACAGCAGCCATTCTGTACTAGGATGTGCTGAATCAGCAGTTGGCTTTAACTTTACTTTTTTTTTTGCCTTTAAAAAAACAAACTATCTATCAATGGGTTTATTCTAACTGTAGTATTTTAATGTTTTCCAGGTCCTTGTGGAACATGCTGGCCGTTGGAAAACTGACGAGGATCCACTGCCTTTGCTGGAGGTCTACACTGTGGCCATCCTCAGCTTTGCTAAGGCCGCCTCCTGTCTCTCCTCCGAATGTGAAAACGTGCCACTCCTACTTGAAAAGTTAGCACTGTGAGTAGAAACTCTGACATGGCTGTCCCTGGAAATAAAAATCCTTTATTATTTTTTCATATAAACAGCATCTTTATTATGAACTTGACCTGTAATATGTGTTACATATTAATGACAGAAATATAAAGCTCAAATTGTGTGCAGGGGAAAGCATCTCTAATAAGTCTGAGCTTTCCTGTATTGGTATAAAGTTGATTTGGCAAAGAATGGGTTGTAGGTTTTGGATGTGCATATAACATTAGACCTAAAGTTAGTTTGCTTTGCAGTTTCATCTCTTTAGATATTTCATAAAAGATGCACAATATTTGACAATAAGAATAAAACAAAACACACCCAAATCCCAAAGGAAATGTAGATATGAAAAGTTTGGAAATACTCTGCAAGCCGTGTACAGGAACTACTCAGCTATTCGCACAATGTGCTCTTGAAGTAGTGATGGAGGCAAAGTCCTTGAGGCTGTAATACAGAATAGAAATGTAGGTTACCTCTTGGGGAGCTTCGACATATTTGGGATGAACTATGGAGTATACTTTGCACATGGAGGTGCAGTGCAGACACAAAATGAAGGCAATCAGAGGCAATAATTATTAATGTCAAGGATGTAACTTGGTTAAGTATTGATCACAATGACTGATTTGGCCATTATGAGCTGTTTTCATTACTACCACATGAAAAAGAACAGTGACTATTTAATAAGACTTATATTGCTGATTTTGTCATCTTTATTATATTTCCAAAATGCCACACTTACTTTACAGCACCACATGTTGTGAACAGTTAGTCTTGTATGGTTACCCTTAATTTGTGAAGTGTGTGCACATCCTTGACCTAAATGTGGCTTTTAACAAATGACTGTGTTGGATTCGCAGGAGCTGTGCGGAGCTGCTGCTCTTACTGCCCCAGCATGTCCCTGGTGCCTTATGGGAGGAGTTTCAGTCCTCCATGAAGGTCAGTATCCCCCGGGCTGTTAGGAGACTCTTTCTGAGGCTTATCTTTGCCGTGATAAGCAATGAAAAAAGTTGTTTAGTAATTACAATGCATTTGCTTTAGCTCATTGTTGAAAAGTAATAAAAACAAACGGGCTGAATGTTTGGATCTGTGGGTTCTCTTTACAAGAACGTCATTTTTTGAAATGTTCTGGTCACTGCCGCTGTTGAAGAAATGTAAACTGTTGAATGGTGCCACAAATACGCTACAGTACCATTGTTGTAGCAATTTTTCTAGACTCTTGACCGTCTGACATTTAAAGTGTGACTCACTGAAGTTTCAGTTACTACATATTTATTTCTCTTCTGTTGCAGTTGGCACACAGCCTTTTGCAAGAAAGTGGGAGCACACAGCTTTGCCTGCTCTCAGTTCTGGCGCAGCAGGGCGGCGTCTGGTCCAACACCACACTAAGCAGCATCCTGTCCAATCAAATCCCTCAAACTGAGCAAGGTTAGTTCTCACTTGGTTTGAAGATGCACCGTGCTAACTTGTACAGTTCTTATTGTATGAAATTATGATTGTTCAGCATGTGTTTTATAGTCTTTTGAATTGCCTCTCTTTGTCTTCGCCTTTTTTTACTATTTGTTTCTTAGTTCATGAGTATCTTGAGTTGGAAGGCCCCACACTGCTGAACATGAGAATAAAGCACCTAATCAAAGTGGACAGCGTTGATAAAGCTGCTGTTCTCGCAAAGATGTGCTCCGAGTATCCGGGATATGAAGGAAAAGGAAACTTCAAACAGACCTACTTGCTTTGCATCTGTATGACAAAAAGTCAGGAGCAGCTAATGGAAGAGGTGAGAAATGAAACACAGCAACACAGTTCCTTGTACACACAGAGTCATTATATTTAACACTTGAACAAGGACTTAGTATTAACGTTCTTATGTCTTCAACCCAACAGATTTCCCAGTAAGCATTTTTAAGTTTTAATGTTTTTTTGTGTAATATTATCATTAAAACAAATTGGACTGAAAATGTTTATTTTCCAAAACTCAACTGAAATTCAATCCAACGAGCAAAACCCAGCAATCACTCAACACGTGTGATATTTAATAATAAAATGTCCCAACAGTGTTGTGAAACGTGACAGATAGTTATTTGATTTCATTTAAATTGACTTCTCTCTTTTTCTCCCTGATAGATTGCATCAATAGACTGTAAAGATGCTCTTGAAATGATCTGCAACTTGGAGTCAGAGGGAGATGAGAAAGGAGCTCTCTGCTTATGTTCGGCCTTTCTCAAGCGACAGCTTCTCCAAGGAGATGTTTATTGTGCCTGGTAAGTGTTGCTGTTTGTTTCAGATAAATACTCTTACAACACTTGCAAAATTTCCCTTAGGAATACAGTGGTCATGGAACAAATGTATTATGCAGTTGACTTTTATCCAGCCTGAGGTAATCTCTATAATAAACATGTGCACAAGGATACCCTCACTGTTGAGCAGTATTTCAGATGCTGACTGTTTGTTTGAAGGTCCATGTCTCTTAATAGTTTAGTACTTAGAAGATACGCTAACACTGAATTAATGAGTAAGAGTACAAATGACTTACTCTCTTTAATCCACAATTGCTTTTAAATGGTTTAGGTAAAACTGTGCAAGTACACTTTTTGATTTGAGGTCTGAATATACTGTATGTAGTCTTTGATTTCAAATAGAGCTGCAACAGTTAGTCAATTTATGGATTAGTCAGTCAACAGAAAAATAGTCCACAACTATTTTGATAATTGGTTTGATAATCATTTAGGTCATTTTTCAAGCAAAAATGCCAAACATTTGATGTTTCCAAGTTCTTAGATGTGAGAATTAGCAGCTTTTCCTTGCCTTACATTATAATAAATTGAATATTTCAATATATGATGATGTCACCTCGGGATCTAGGAGATTCGGATGGGTATTTTTCATTGTTGCCTAATGTTTTATAGGCAAGTGATTAGTTCAAAGATTAATCAAAAATGAAAATAATGGTTAGTTGTTTTTAACAGTTGTGTTTGTGATGTTTTCCAGGGAACTCACACTGTTCTGGAGTAAGCTACTCATGCGTTTAGAGTCGTCAGCTGATGCTTTTCTTGGACACAGCAAAGAGATGGCTCTCCTCTGCAGAAGCGTCTGTCATATTCTGTTTCTAATCAAAGTAATCCAAAACGAGGTAAGAAACATAGTCTACACATTTGTAGGTGATAGCTGAACCATTAGACATAACCATTCACACCAACAATGACTCATAGGATACTGCATCTGTTAAAGGGGCCTTAAAATCAAATCTTTGGCATTTATGTTACTTTTCCTTTCTGTAGGTTGGAGAGGTGGGACTTCCAGTGTGCGTGGAAATGTGCATTCAAGCTCTGAAAATGACCACCAGTGACCATAAGGATAGCAAGTCCACCATCTGCAAGACTATTTCCTGCCTCTTGCCAACTGATCTAGAGGTTAAGCGTGCATGCCAGCTGACTGAGTTCCTCCTCCAGCCTACCATTGACTCATATTATGCTGTGGAGTCACTGTACAACGAACCCGACCAAAAGCCAGAGGAGGACGGGAGTCTACCAGTGCCCAATTCTTTACGCTGCGAGTTACTGCTGGCCTTGAAGACACAGTGGCCTTTTGATCCAGAGTTCTGGGACTGGAAAACACTGAAACGCAACTGCTTGGCACTGATGGGCGAGGAGGCAGCTATTGTGTCATCTATTGACACACTCAATGACACAGACGAACAGGAGGTGGAAAGTGCACTTGGCAAGCTCCCTGAATACAGAGACCTGGAGGATTTTCTGTTAACCACTACAAATGAACTCAATGAAATTACAGATGAAAGAGAAAAAAACAGAGAGGCTAAAAAACTCCGGGAGCAGGGTTTCGTGTCTGCTCGCTTCAGAAATTGGCGAGCCTACATGCAGTATTGTGTTTTGTGTGACAAGGAGTTCTTAGGTCACAGAATTGTTCGCCACGCACAGAAGCATTTCAAAGATGGAGTGTATCTTTGCCCAATTTGTGCTGACAGTTTTGAAAGTAGGGAGGTTTTAGAGCCACATGTAGCATCACATGTAAAGCAATCTTGCAAAGAGAGACTAGCTGCAATGAAAGCTGCTAGGAAGGTAACCAAACCACCTCAGTCCCCTAAAAGTCCAACAAAAAATACAAAAGTTGCTGCCAAGATGAGCATTAGTCCTGTTAAAATCGAGTCTCAAATTGGCGACCAATTGGCGTCTCCCGTTAAGATAGAACAAACTACATCTGACACACACATAAGTCAAGACTGTTTCTGTCCTGTCAAAAACTGTTCCAAGGCTTTCAAGTTTTTCCGCAACCTCATGGCTCATGTCAGATCTCACAAGGACGACGAAGAGGCCATGAGGTTTTTAGAGATCCAAAAACAGAAAGTGGTGTGCCAGTATTGCAGACGGCAGTTTGTAAATGTCAGACATCTTAATGATCATTTGCAGATGCACTGTGGCAGCAAACCGTACATCTGCATACAGTTGGATTGCAAGGCCAACTTTAACTCCAATTCTGAGCTCCTCATGCATAGAAAAACACATCCTGAATTTAAGGCCCAGTGCATGTTCCCTAACTGTGGCAAAGTTTTCAGTGAGGCGTACCTGTTGTATGATCACGAGGCTCAGCATTACCTTACCTACACCTGCCAAACGGATAACTGTGGCAAAATATTCTACTCACAGTCTCAATTCTTGTCTCACCAAGAGAATCATAGTACAAATGATGCAGTGAACAGTTTGCCCATCACAAATCAAAACCCTCCTGTCACTCCAAAAGTAGAACCACCACTTGAGAGCACCCCGAGCAAAGAAGACAGTTCTGCAGTTGTCTGCCTTGAAATGGTTAGTACAGACGCATATGTGAAGGAGGCATCAAAGGCAAACACATCACCATGCACATTACCAGACGTTGGTAAAGAAGTTGGTCCTGTGAGAGTGAAGCACTCGATTGAAAGCATGCTGAATTCTGCTGCAGAAGCTGAAATAGAAGAACCAGAGAAATGCTACACTCCGCTGACAAACCCCACTCCAGCACCAGCTGATGCAAAACCAGCACCAGAAGCTCCTCATGCGCACCATCATATGACTGGGCAAGGTGAGATCCCTCCTGTACACCCTGTACCCAGTGCAACAAATCCTGTGGCAAGTCAACAGGGAGAGGGGCTTAATAATGTACAAGGCAATGAAGTTCCAAAAGCGATTCCACAAATAATTTCTCCAAGTCAGATCAAGACAGAAATTCCTTCTTCGCTGCAAGGATATCCTTCCGGCACGCCTGCTGTAACTGCTGGCAACGAGGAGAACCTGCATTGCTGCCCATATAATGACTGTACAAGGGCATACAGTACAAACAAAAGTCTGTCCAGGCATGTGAAGAAGCAACACCCTGAAATATTTGAAGACTGGAAACTGGCAAAGAAATATAACAAAGTGGCCAAAATTACAGCAAAAAAGGCACCCAGTGGGCCAGCTTCGCCTAATCAGTCTCAGAACCTGGGGAACAGGCCGCCAACTCAGCCAGGAATACTATGCAACAAACCTGGGATGCAGCAAATGGATTACCCAACGGGATGTTCAACCTCACCTGCCCAGTGTTATCCTGGATCAATGGAGCCTGTGCCTATCACTCCAATGGTGAACCCAACCCTGTACCCGTCATGGGGAAGCCCAAATAATCCCAGCGGAATGATGCAGTCAGACATATCCCAGTCATGGTCTTCACCTCCCATGAATAACTGCTATCCAGATTCCTTCAGCATGAATGAGTACCCCTCTCGGGGCTATTCTCAATGGCAGGCAGACCCTTATCAAACCACAGCGCCTCTCCCATCTGATAGAGATCATTCAATGGCAGCTATACATGGCCCCACTATGTCACACGCTCCCTCAGATTCAAGTTTGATGTCCCAGTATGTGTCCAGTTCTCTGATGCTTGACAATGGAGGGCAAATACATAATGGAGGGCATCAGTATGGACTAATGCATCCAGAGGGCAGTGGAGACAGCATAGATGTGAGAAAAAGCAGTACAAGTATGACAAGCCAGTTGGATAATGGAAACAGTATCTCAACAATTGACAGCCTCCCTGACGGAAGTTATCACACTCCATATGCTCAGAGTGAAAACTCTTGTCATACTCAAGGCTCTTCAGTTGATATTCCCTTGAAATGTCTGAGCCCAGAAGCTCAAATTGCATTAAAAGCTACAAATGAAATCATTAAAACAGAGAATATGTCCACTCCTGGTTATGAACAGATGGACAACTCTGTGGATGGCATGCTCAGTCCACACAGTGTCACTCAAACAGATTTCCCTTACGAAGAGGAATGTCCTAGTGCTGACTGCGAGGCTACCCCCTCAGATGAAAAGGCTGGTGACCCTGACACGCAGAAAGGAAAACGCAGCAGGTTGAGCAAGCGAACCAAATGGCCAGCCATCATTAAGGATGGCAAGGTCATCTGCAGGAGATGCTTCAGAGAGTTCACAAGCACAAAGTCTCTCGGAGGTCACTTGTCTAAACGCTCACAGTGCAGGCCTGTAGATGAAATTGACCTAACAGCTGATCTGCCAACATCTTTTCTTGATTTTCTCAATGACCCCCATGTCCCTGACACTAACGGAGCAATATACAACATGTCAAATGGTGATTTCTCACAGGAATCTTGTAGCTTGACCACTTTGACCTCACCCATGGTGTTGAAACAAGAGCCCCAGAATACAAATATAATGGACTATTCAAACTCCCTGTCTGTTTCCCCTGAAAACCAGCAAGAGAAGGCAGTAGAGTTGGCTAATCCAGCCCTCGCTGTACCTTATCAAGAGGATCACTTGATGGAAATTTCACATGCCTTTCAAAGGTTGGATTTGATTGAGGCTGCGCAAGAAAAGATGCGGAGTGCTCGGTCAGTAGAACAAAATGTCAGTCATTGTGATAAAGCCCCTGACAATGAAAAAAGCAAAATACTGAGTAAAAATGATGACAGGCCCTCTGAAAAGGTACCCAAACCTTTTAAATGTGACCAGGATGACTGTGAGTACTCATTCATGACAAAGGAGGCGTTATTCAAACACTTGAGTAAAATGCACGATTACACTAATGAGATGATAGAAGAACTAAAAAAAACCCCATCCAAACTGTCTCCATATCCTTGTCAGATTTGCCCCAAAACATTCACGAGAACGACAGGTTTGAGAATTCACTATGAAAAAGTCCATCGATTGTCAAAGGCAGAAATGCAGAAGCTAAGGATCAGCGCTCGAAACAGGCGTGCATTCAGGCTTAACAAAGGTGACATGTTTATTAGCCGTGCAACCACTGATGCCAATACCAGTGTCACGACAACACAACCTGTAGCAGTAATACCTGCTATAAA
The DNA here is from genome assembly GCA_003416845.1 of Oplegnathus fasciatus. Lineage (NCBI taxonomy): Eukaryota > Metazoa > Chordata > Actinopteri > Centrarchiformes > Oplegnathidae > Oplegnathus > Oplegnathus fasciatus. The sequence goes on along the minus strand of NTHP01000018.1, from coordinate 808,039 downwards.
GCAAGAACCGCTTGACATCGCAATTGCGCCTCAAATAGACAATGACAACAATCCAGAAGTTATTCAAATCACTTCCCCAGGAGATGCAGTCAAACAGGGCTTCACACCTGAGGTATCAACTGTTACACGACTACCGTCACCTCACAACTATTTGACTGATAGGGCGCTTGGTGAGGTGGCACCATCAGTTCATGATACAGTCCCAGAGCAACCTCAAGTGGCTGTTGTAAACAGTCCAGATGTGAAACGGAAATCTGGTTTACTAGAGAAACTCAGTCCGGTTGGCAAAGCAAAAGAGCAGCAAGGGCGATCAGATGCAGCATTAAGCAAAGTAAAAGAGCCAAAGTCCAGCCCTCCTACTGCATCTGCTTCATCCTCCCCAGAGAAACCCGGCAGCTCCAAAAACACACCAACGAAGGATGAATCCCAGAGGAAAGAGAAACATCAGAAAAGATTGAGCCTCAAAATGTGTGACACAGACGCCTACAGTCCATATAGACCATATCGCTGTGTTCATGAAGGATGCACTGCCGCATTCACCATCCAGCACAATTTGATTCTCCATTACAGGGCCATGCATCAGGCATCCCTGCCCCCCGGCAAACCTGAAGTTGAAGTTGAAAAGGCTAGTGTTAAAAATGGACAGGAGAGCAATCAGACCATAAGCAAAGATAATGAAGTCAGGTGTCAAGTGAAAGACTGTTCAAGGGTGTTCATGGGAATCACAAGGTTAGTGCAGCATTACCTCTTACTTCACAAGTTTACCCGCGACAAAGCCACCGCCATGATGGCCAGCATGACCATAGGGGCTTTCAACTGTGACCGGCCAGAGTGCGCTCTCCCCTTCAACTCTGTGGAGAAGTACATCGAGCACATTAAGAATTTCCACAAGGAAATCGCCATCTCTGAGAGCGGCTCAGTTGATCCAACCTTCAGGTGCGAGTATGAGGAATGCGACCGTGTTTACACTACGAAATCAAACCTCCTCCGTCACCTGATAAAAAAGCACGATTATGTTTATGATCCTAAAACAAGTGACGGAAGAAGGACTAAATCAGTAGGGCTCTTCCCTGGGGTTAACAACGGGAAAGAGAACGTGGAAAACAAATTCAAGCTGAAGAAGAAAAACACTAAAAAGAAAGATGGGAAGTCCATCGAACACTGGACTAGTTTTGGAAAGCCTACACTAAAATCCCACGAGGAGGCATCAGCCATGTGCACCAAGAAGTCCGCCCTGCAGTACCCATGCATGATAATAGGCTGCGATGCGGTGGAGCGGGCTGAAAGAAGTATATTTAAGCATTACACCACTCATGGCCTCACAGAAAGATACATTGAAGACCAGAGGAGCCAGTTCATTTTCTGCAAAAAGTACTCGCGCGCCAGGTTCAAAGATTCAAACAAATCAGAGGGCGCGTCAAGCTCATCTTCTGAGGAGACGGAGCCAGAAGACGGCGAAAAGCCCAGTGACCATAAAACAGATGAGCCGGTGGACAGAATAGGCCAAGAAGACAGCAAGCTGTCCAACGACGATAGTGCAGAATCTCAAGCTTCCACTGGGACAGAAGGAGGAACTAAGAGAGGCCGTCCCAGAAAACCTGCACATCCTACACCAGCTTGTCCAGAGAGGATGCAGACACTTAGGAATCGTTCGACTGTTAACAGTTCAAGAGAGAACTCAAATCCTGGTACCCCTACAGCCCTAGAACAACGTGATGACGGGGTTATGCCAGGGTCTTTCAAGCCTTTAGGACTTGAGGACTCTTTCCTTAAATTCTTGGAAACCTCAGAGTCGACCCACTCTTCCAAACGCAAACTAAATGACAAATCTAGTGCTGAACTGCCGTCCAAGAGACAACAAACTCACAAACAGAAATCTGCAATGAAAAGTAAAATAACTGGCTGTGAGAATCTTGTAGACTTCAGAAATCCCCTTAATCTCAAATCAGTGAGCAATGTCAAGATTGTCATGGATAAAACATTTTCAGACGGTGCTGATCTTTTGCTCAAGCAGCTACAAGACATGAGGCCCATAGTCATAATAAAAAAATGGCTTTATAGCGGATCATAGCCCAACATTTTGTTTTCAACTCGATCTCACTCAGGATTTGAGAAGTTATGCTGCAGAATGGTTTGTTTGTTAATGCATCAGATTTCCAACTGATAACAGTAATGGTCACAGTTAACGATGAAATGGCCTATTTTGTACTTAATGAAAAAATGTCTTGGATGATTTTAAGTATGTATGTTAGTTATAATAACCAGGTAATCTATAGGGCATAGATTTTAGAAACATGTTTGTATTTATGCTTAGTACTGAAGATGTTTTTTTTTTCTTTTGCTAAATGGAGACTTTTAAAGAAAAACAATGTTTTTATATATCCCTATGGGATTTCAAGTTCTGTTTGTATTTATTTCATCCTTTTTCAACACTAGTAGACCTATCTGTAATATTTACATGTCTTCCACAAAGTGTTCAATAAAATGTTACTGGTTCTTTTTGTAAAGTATTGTCTGCAGATCTTTTTTTGTGTTGCAGTGTTTCTTCTTCTGATATCTTGTTTATCTTATCTTGTTTACAAAGTTTAGTTCACAGTAGAGTTTTTCCCAGTAAAATCCAGGCTTCCTGGATTCATGCACTGTCCTACTATAATGTGGTACAATTACAAATAAATAAATAAATGACAGATAAAGTTAATTTTCGTATGGAAAATAGACATATAATGGCCACAATACCATTATTCAATTTCTGGCAAAACATTAGAGCAAGATCACTTAAATGGGTTCCTGGACATCATTTGCATGAAAACAGGTGGAATATGTACTCAAATCTTGTACTTAAGTAATACAGTAATACAGTGTAGAAATACTCTGTTACAAGTTAAAGTTATGCATTCAAAATTTTACTCAAGTAAAAGTACAAAAGTATCAGCATCAAAATATACTTAAAGTACCAAAAGTAAAAGTACTCATAATGCAGAATGGTCAGTTTCAGAATAATAAATATGTTATCATTTAATTATAATTATTGTTGCACTAACGTGTTCATCACTTTAATGTTGCAGCTGGTAAAGATGGAACTAATTTAAACTACTTTATCTGCTGGGTAGCTTGTTTTCCCCCAGGGATCAATAAAGTTTTATCTTAATCTATAATATTACATCATAATTTATTTGTTGTTTATATTTTGTGTTATTAATCTGAATATGCAAAGTAACTGAAGTTATCAAATAAATGCAGTGAAGTAAAAAGTACAATATTTGCCTCTGAAAAGTAGTTGAGTAGAAGTATAAAGTAGCAGAAAGTACCTCAAAATTGTACTTAAGTAAAGTACTTGAGTAAAGGTACTTATTTACTTTCCACCACTGCATGTCTGTATAGAGTAAATACAGCGTGCATGATTTATATTTGATATTAATGGATAATATGTACATGTTAAAAACAGTGTGTGTTAAACTGTAAATATATAATTTATAATTCGTAGGTAAGTGGATGTTTTACTGTTAAATGTAATAATTATCAGACAGATTCTTCCTTTCTGTCTATTTTAATTAATTTCTTTATTCGTGGTTTAATCATGAGTCACATGTTTGGGAAGTTCATTTCACTTTCACCCGCAGTCTAGTCTGTCAGGCTGCATTTACTGCTGAATTGAGCCTTAACAAAAGTCCCGTCCACAGACTACATGGATATGTTTAGTCATAGCTGATTACGGTTATTGTTGGGGCGGTGGTTGGGGGTTGTGCCCGTCAATCAGTGAGCAGTAGACGGGATTTGCACGCCGCTGCCTCGGTGGAGAAAGCCTCGGCTCTCCGCAGTGTTGATTGGCTGCTTTCTTGTTGATATCCTGTCAGTCTACAAGTCGGAGGGGGAGAGGTCAGTGTTGCTAGCATTAGCAGGCTGCGCACCAGACCCAACCAGGAAGTCAAACAAAGTTGCTAATTTATACTAGTTCCACTTTGATTTTCTCACAGTAACGTTGAAACAACGGCATGAGTTCTGCTGCCTCTCCGGTAAGCTGCAAACTACCGAGCTGCGTTTGACATGACACTGTACTGCACACACATATTAGCTCGCTAGCTGCGTTAGCTTTAGCCTCGCCATCGCTCTCCCTCAGCTAGCTGTTAGCCGCGATGCTAACGTTGTTTGTTGACAGCCCCGTCTGTACCAAAGACATGACAACACACCGTTAGCTGTGGGTTAGCTTGTTATCTGTTGTTCAGTTTAAATCCGCTGGCTTCACTGTGAATTAATTAATTTACCCTGGCAGAGGCTAACTAACTGCTAAAAACTTTGTGAACTGACATTAACTCAGAATTGGAGAATTACTACCACAGTCAGGTTTAATGAAGGACAAACAAAGAAAAATAAATATGTTGCGGCCAGTCCACGCTAAAACATAGTTAATGGTGTTGGAAGATAGCATGCATATGAATTAAGGTTAAAGGCAACAACTAAATACTCTAACCAGCATCTATTTAAAGCCATTATAAAGTCTTTATTAATCATTTTAACATTTCTATGATAATAACACAGTTTTCTTGTTGTTGTCAAAATTAATCAAAGCAGAGCTAACTTGTAAAATAATAGTAACAAATTGAACATCAGTAATAGCAATGTTAAAATGTTATATAAATGCATGCACAGCTGTAAAATGGCTATATAGGGCATTATTCAGCATTTAAGATCTTTATTGTCATGTGCACAACAATTACATAGAAGCAGTTGTTGTAAATGAAATTCTTAAATCTCAGGCTCACTCCAACAATGCTCAAAAATATGTATAAAGAAAATCACAGAAGTAAAAGGAGAACCTAAGGTATAAGATATAAAATAGTGCAAAGGTTCAAAATATAATACTGGAATATAGTGTATATAACACAATAAAATAGAATATAAATAAAAAATATAATAATGTGGAAGGCAGGTGTGCAGAAGTGATAACATGAATAAACTGTAATGTAGACAGGATATTAGACTATTGATGTTGGTTGAATATTTTTGCTGCCGTGCTTGGCCAAGAAGGGAAGTCAGTTAATGCAACTGGCAAATTGCAGTTAGATAGATAGATAGATAGATAGATAGATAGATAGATAGAGTACCTTATTAATCCCAAAAGGGAAATCTTGCAGTGTTACAGCAAAACAATATACAATTAAAAACACAAACAAAACCAAGTATTATAAAGTAGCAAGTAGAATAAAATAAAATCTGCCAATAGAGCCTAAAAGTAGGACCATAATCTTTCACTATAATATGTTCAGAATGTACAAAGTACTGTTATAGTGCCTTGTAAAGTACTGTACATTAGTACTGCAAATTAGTAGATAATGTTATATGTTGTAAAGTAAGGTGCAGGATTGTCCTTGGATATTAAAAATAGAAATAACTGGATAATTAATTGATTAATGAACACAACAAGCAGTACACGGCAGATCAAACAATATATCTATAGTCAGAAAAATTCCTTTGAATGTTATTTAAGGACATTGTGAGACAGATAAGCTGTGTCACTGTAGCCGTTTTTGCAGTCACTGATAGGGGAAAAACAACCACAGAGGTAGTTTGGTCAACCCTTGTTTACATGCCTTGTTGATGCCTCTTTGATTTGTTTGTTTTGCAGACTATTGGGGAGTTATTCCTCATCCTCAGTGAGATGGGTTTCTCAGAGGAACAGATCCAGGCGGCTGTACAGGCGGGGCATTTTTCTGTGCCAGATGCAGCCGAGTGGTGAGTCGTCCCAGCCCTTTTCTTAAATCTTTAATAGTTAGCATTCATTAAATGCTATAATTTCCCTTCAGTTTCTAACAGACCGCTCCATTCAGTAAACTACTTCTGTGTCCCGCTCTCATATGTTGACAGGCTCTTACAAGGTCAGTATCCACGGCATAGGTTGGTCAAGCAGTCATCGCAGCCAGCTGAGACAGCATTTTCCGCTTTCAACCCACCCAAAGAGGCAGCGAGCACTTCAGAGACGCGTACATCTCCGTCTGACAGCAGAGGTATAACACCAAGGAGATTGCTGAAGACTGTTTGCTCTTAAGGATAGAGAGTCATATAGAAGTGTAATCCATCATTGTAATATCCTGTAAATATCCTGTAAATATTAAATATTTCTTTTTAACCATGCAATTGAAGTTTTTAATAAAACATAAAAATAATAGTTTAGGGTGTAACATTAAGTGTTTGTTTTGTTGTTTTTTACTTTAAAAGCGTCCCCTTCATTGGTGCTGAGACCATCACAGTCAGGCACCCTGTCCCCAGACCCACTACCAGTCGAGTCCCGCATCAAACAGGACAAGAGTGACTTTGAGGAGCAGCAGAGACAACGTGTTGCTCAGGAGGCCAGAGCAGAGAGAAGACAAAAGAAACAGGTCAGCAGTGCTGAGAAGAAGAACTTCTGGTACTGAACAGTGCCAGCTCAGCTGGATGGGCAGTTTCTTTGTTATCACACAGAGAACAAAATCTTTTAAGCCAAGTGTCTGATTTGTAATCTCAGAACAGAACAGAACATCTTGTGTTATGTGTGTTGGTCTGCCAGGAGCGAGAGTTGGTGTTAAAGCGGATAGCTGAGGATCGAAGGAGCCTGCAGGAGAAGATCCAGACCAGCGCTGCCACAGAGACGTCTCCTCCCAGTGCTCAAGGACAGAAGCTTGGAGGAAACATTCAGACTAATGTGGACAACAACTGCATCCTCATGGTGAGGCTGTGGAGAATTAGAGTTTCTGTGTGTGCATGAAGTAGATGCAGTCAAATTACAGAATTGCATTTGTTCAAACATCCTGTGTTTTGCTGCAGATCCGGCTGCCGTCCGGTGAGTCGATGCGTGAACGCTTCCCAGCTGATGCTCCTCTGCGCAGCGTCGTGGAGCACATCACCGGCCGCCACCCCTCCCTACCCTCCTTCTCCCTCCTCCAGGGTTTTCCACGGAAGCGCTTCGGGGAGGCAGAGCTTGCTTGTTCGCTGCGCTCTCTCGGCCTCACACCCAACGCTGCGCTGTGCATTCAGACCACTCCTCCAGAGACACCTCAGGACGCACAGAGTCCTGCAGATCCACCGCCAGCGGGACAGAATGAGCCGCCTCCGTGTGCTGCGTCTCCTCAGCCACAAATCCCTGTCCTGGAGGGGGCGGGAGGGCAGGACCTTGTTCTACCTCCTCCACTACCCAACCAGCTGTGGGAAGAGGCAGTGAATTATGCAGGAATACCTGGAGCTGGTCCTTCACTGTCTGGGGTGTCTCACTTCTGGGGTAAGTACTAAATACTATTTAAAAAAAACTCCTTACACATTATAAATTTTACACAATTTAAGCAGATTTGCTGTTGTACATCACAAATGTTTATTCATCAAAGCTTGTTTGTTGTGTTCAGTTGTATTACTGTTGTGTAGCTTATACAAATTATTTATTGTTGAGTTGCAAAGTGGAAGTATTTTCCCCTAATCTGAATTCCCATTTAAATTTTTCTTTTAATGATTTCCTCAATGTTGAAACATGGGAGTGTCCTGGATGATGTTAGAATCCTATAGGTTTATGTTATGACCATTAATTTTAATTATTTCAGCCTCATTTTTGAGAAAACATGTTTTTTCGGTCAGTTTGGCATGTCGGACTGCTCCACATGCTTCAATACCCATGAGTCTTGGCTGCAGTTGCCATGGAGAACAAGCCAATCAGAGGCATGAATCAGAACAGGTACAAATTGAAAGCGCTTCCTTGTTGCAGTTGGGAACAAAACACAGCGCCATAGTTGCTGAATTCATCCAAAATTGACCCAGAATTTGTGTTTTTCAGTTGTCAGTACAATCTTTGGCGTCCGCTCGCCATTAGCGGTGCATCTTCACAGAATTTTAAGCTCAGTGATTGGATGTTTCTTACAGAAATGCACATTGGGAATCGTAGTTAACTTCTCACCTTATGTTTTTATGTTCACAGATTTTTTACCTTTTTATCAAAGAATATTTTCACATTTTCATCGTTTGTACTGATCATTCAACTGGGGGACTTTCATGTTAATCCAAGCTGTGAAAATGCTGCAACTGTGAATCACCTTACATTGTCTGTGGAGAAAGTCCTCCCACTTTGCAGCACTACAGGCTCGATGTTAATATAATTTAAACTTGATTTAAATAGCTGTTTAGTCATTAGTCGACGTTCGTGTTGCTGTTCAACAGGGCGAGGCCAGAGGTTGGTTCCTGGTAACCCTGAGGAGGCTGCTGGCATAGAAGTTGATGAGGAACAAGAAGGAGAGGAAGAACCACCTCACATACTTAACGGTACTGCTCCTTGTGTCTGGGGTTGTTTCAGACACCTCATCTCTCCTTTGACCTACATTTTGCTTGCTTTCCCCCCCTCTCTCCCCCCTTTTTCCTGCCTCCACGTGTCTCCATTTATTCATCCACGCAGAACTTTTTGTTCTCCCATGCCAGAAACAGATGACCCTGGCCGCTCACTTTCAGCTGTTACAGATTCATTCAGTTTCATACTGCATGTTGCATAAGTTTACAGAACGTTAGGCCGACTGCCCTAGTAACATGTGTCATATGTAAGAAAGATTAGGATTAGGAAATATGTAGGTGAATGCCCCTTTCTGTCAAACATACAGCACACAGGGTCAGAACTGCTGAGTCTCACCAGTGAGAACTGAGTTCCCAGAGTGCTTATAGCCGGCCAGCCAATCATATTCAGTCTTTCAGAGCATGTGGTTGTGATACAGTATTCTGAATGTGTGCCAGGCCAGAGAGCAAAAAGAGCTCAATCTCAGCTGAAGCTAGTAAGAGGAGAATCAAAGATCCAGAACTAAAGATGTTGATTAGAGGTGTGGATATAAAACCTTTTTTTCACTGTAAAGACAGTAGGACTAGATAAACGAGGTGTTATATTAACAGGCTTGTTACTTATACTGTGTATATACTGTATTACAATTGTTTTCACAGGAATGCCGAGGCTGCCTTTCTTTCCGGAGAACAGGTTCCGTGGAGAATTTGAGCCCAGGCACCACTGGCCAGAGCAAGGCAACCGACTCAGGTGGGTGTCTAGACAGCATGGCACTAATATAATGTAGGAACTGTAATGCACCTACGTTGATGCAACTTTATATGTATTACAATTGTAGTATTTTCCACTGGACAACAAGTGTTCTGCAGCTAGTTATAATGAATCATTCTGAAGGCGCCTCTGTACTGGGGGCGAGGCGCTGACAAATTTCTAATCAAGTTCTATTGTACAGTATTATAATTGACAGTCGATCGACAGAAATTTAATCAGCAACTATTTTGACAACTTTTGAGTCATTTTTCAAGCAAAAATGCAAAACATTAGCTTCTTCCAGCTTCTCAAATGTGATGATTTGCTGCTTTTCTCTGTTTTATATCATATGTAAGTATGTAAATTGAATATTTTTGGGTTTTGGGCTGTTGTTAGGACAAAACAAGACATTTGAAGACGTCGCCTTGGTTTTTGGGAAACTGTGATGGGCATTTTCTGTTGTAACAAGTAATCGAGAAAAACGGCAGATGAATTGATAATGAAAGATAATAAAAGTAATAAAGTTGCAGCCCTAATTGTATTGTTATCGCGATTAATGAAATAAAAATCTGTTCCAGTGACCTGATTTTTTAAATATGTTGTTATGTATTTAACCATTTAAACAGGTAGGTTAGCTGAGAGTCATTATTACACAGGCAGGTAGAGAAAGATTATTGATAACAGTCTTGAAGTTATTTTTAACCAGACTTTTGGTAATTGAAAACGAGAAACAGTAGGGCGAAAATGCAGTTTGGGTGTAAAAGACAGTTGTGTTTGTGTTTCAGGGAGGCTCCAGAAGAGGACCCAGCAGAGCCTGAGGATGCGGGAGGTCGGGTGGCGCCTGTAGCTGCAGGTCTGGCTGCAGTGGAGCGTCTTCAAAGAGCTGCACAGCAAGAAGACCCCCGTGCCTCCCAGGGACAACCATCACCCCCTAAGAGACCCTTCAGGACACCCAGTGTGCCGTCGTTATGTGCCTTGGCCACCCGCGCAACTGTCCACCTCATGACTGGTAAGAGACGATGAATATTCAGTTGTAAGACTCGCTGATTTTCAGGAAATGTGTCTCATTGCTTTGTTTACTCACTGTTGTCATTCTTGGCCCTGTGTCTCTACTCTCTCAGCTCCCAGCATGCAGTACAGCAGCAGTCTGGCATGCCTCACCCCAGAGCTAGCAGAGCTTCTGCTCAACCACATGTCCCGAGAGAGGCTCCTACGTCCACGCACCCTGGAGCTCTTCTTCGGCTGCCCATTGCAGAAGTTTGTCCTAAACTGCTACCCTTACTCCACCAATGAGCTCCTGCGGCAGTTACGGGCCTTCACAGCTCTGAAGCATCTGAGTCTGGTCAACTCACCTCTCATCACGGGTAAAGAGTTTCTAGGATTTTCAGATATCAATTTGGCTGTTAACTTCTGCAGTATGTTTGCTCAACGTCTGTGCTGTTTCATTTTAATCTCCTAAACTTGTTTTGTCCAGACTCTGGGCTGTCAATCCTGTCCAGCCTGGTCAAACTCCAGTACCTCAACCTGGCCTCCTGTAGCAAACTGACTGACTCCTGTCTGCAGCATATCACAGGTTAGGCTTTCTACAAACCCTCTTGTGAACAAGGCTCAGACTGTTGCTAGAGGGGATAATAAACTACAATTACGTGCATGAACGCCAGATCCCAACATAAGCTGCTCTGTGTTAAGTACTCGTATTTAGTGTTGAATGGGTTTTCCTTTTCCTTCCTTTTTTGTCACGTATAAAAATATTTTCCTTCTTTCTGTGTCTACAAGGTTTAAAGAGCCTGTGTTTCCTGTCCCTGGACCAGACCAAAGTGACCGATGCAGGGATGGTGCTGTATCTCCAATCAGCTCCGTCCTGCCTCTCTCAGCTCAGCCTGAACCAGACAGCTGTGACTGAAGCCACACTGGTAGTCCTGCCCACCTGTGTGCCACAACTGCGGCTCCTCAGCATCAAGCAGACGAAGGTACTTCAGCTGTACAGGCACACCTGGCATGTGAATCATGCCATCATGTTTGCCTCAGTGTTCTGCTTAACTCGCAGCCATTTTTGAACAATTTCTCATTTTATTGTTTTCTCATGACATCTCTTCATCTTGTTCTGCCAGGTCAGGGATGTGTCAGCTTTGGCAGAGCTGTCCAGCCTGCAGACTCTCAACCTGGATGGGACAGGTGTGACAGAAAGCTCTCTGGAGCACCTCGCCACCCACCCTGCCCTGTCGTCCCTCAGTTTGGCGGGAATCTCTGTAGCGGATGGCAACCAAGCCCTGCAGATCATCTCAGGTTCGTAAATGGAAAGGAAACATTTAAAAATAAGCAGACAGATGGAGTGAAACAAAATGGCCCAAGTCTGTAGTGAATCAAACTCTTAAAGAGGTTCCTGTTTTCCTCCCAGGTCTAAAGTTGACTCAGCTGACCCTCCCTGGACGCCACTCTGTGACAGACAGCGGGTTGACATTCCTCTCTAGACTGTCTCTGCTCTTAGAGCTGGACCTAACAGACTACACACAAGTCACAGACCAGGGCGTCAGCCAGCTCTCCACCATGACCAGGTCATTCTCACTGTTTTTTTTCTGCACTGTACAGTACATGCAGGTCATTATAACAGTTGTTAACTCAGTATGAGTACGACAGGGATATTGACAGGAGCATTGTGTGTGCTTTGTGTAGGTTGAAGAAGCTGTCACTTAGCAACACTCAGGTGACAGATGCAGGGCTTCCCTCTCTGCGGGGCCTGCAGGAGCTGCAGGAGCTCTGTTTGGACCGAACGGCAGTCACCAGCCGAGGAGTGGCCGAACTCATCACCTGTCTGCCGCACCTCCAGGTGATTTTACTGGGGACATTTGTGTGTTTGTCCATCTGTCAGTTGTCTAGCACAAGCTTAGCTTAAGAAATGGTAGAGGAATAATATGTGCTGCTCTGTAATAAAAATAGGTTAACTTGCATCATATTTAATGCTGATTTTATTTAACCTATTGGTCAGAAAGGGTGTAGCCAGGGGTTAAAAGTTGTTTGAAAAACCTTAGTCATTATCTGTCTTTCAATATACTGTTTTGTTATTTATAAAGTGGATTTTATGGTGCCTTGATTCTTGAAAGGAAGAATTTTTCCAGCGTTTATGGAGTTTAGGGGACAGGTTAACTAGTATGTCTTGTAAAAACAGTCTCCATGCAAACCTCTGCCTCTGTGGTTGATAAAAGGTTTCAGTAACTAGTTAAAGTATCTGGAATTATCTCATTTTATATGCACGATATTTTGCTGATGTTGTCTTTCCTGTGTTTTTCAGGTGTTGGGGTTAGCCAGCACTCAAGTGGGAGACACAGTTGTGAGGAGAGGTCTGATCCGCTGCAATCAGCTTGTTAAACTTAATCTCAGCCGCACGCGAATCACAGACCACGGTAAGGTCAAACTCTAAAATCACTGGCTCTTTTCTTCCTCTGACTCGACCACAACAGACAAATGTAATCTTTTCTTGCTTGGCTGAACAATCTCTATGTATTTTAATATGTTTTCTCAGGTCTGAAGTTCTTGAAACACATGCGTCTGGCTCAGGTGAATCTGGATGGCACCGGCGTGAGTCTGATGGGTATTGCGAACCTCCTCTCTTTCACCAACATTAGCAGCATTCGGGCCAGCAACACTCGCAGCATTCCCCCTGATGAGGTCTCAGATGAGGAGTGGGAGGCCCAGTGAGCATCGGTACCTTCGGTTGGTCCACACATACTGTACACCTGAGTGCGCCTCTGGCTGCTGCGGTCCCCTTTTAGCCCCTGAAACATGCTGCTATCAGGAAACTCTGAAAAAACAGCATAACTGAAACACTCCTCCTACTTGCACTGTTTCAACAGCAGCTAGTGCCACTAATCGGTCAATCACGCACGCTACCAAGTTGAAACCTTAAATTGGAGCCTTGTGTTTAAAAACTCGGCCATTTCTAACGTTTACGTCTATATAATCAATCCGTATTTACTTGCATACACTGCAGCCCTTTGTCTCTGGAAAACTCCACCTGACAAACGTTACGGCTTTAAAGCTTTATGTGCAGCCTTATAGGTTGGAGCTATCTGTGTTTCTCCTGGTTGGCACTTTTTGAGCCGACTGGCAGGAACATCTTAAATGTTGGAAATGTAACTTATAACACAGCATGTATTTTCAGACTGTAATGACTAACAGACTGATATATGTAGGAATTAAATGAAAATCTAAATAACAAATGGTCAATTCAACCAAATATGGTTGAGGATGTTTTTTTTGGGGGGAGGATTTGAAGGCAGAAAATGTCTTCCAGTCACTTGTTTTTGAAACTAACATTGAATCCTGAGCTGTATTCATGTCATGTTGGATTTATTAGAAGAATAAATTCAGTTCACGTCAACCTCCTGATGTTTATTAGAGCTAGGTCCAATTTTTCTTTTCTTTATTAGCTTGAATATTTGGCACAATTATCTGTACAGTGTTTGTACAGGCAGCAAACACTACTGCTGTCCAAGATGATAAAAATGAATTTCAGTTTATTGTTGTAATGGTTACCTCCTATGTACCCAAGAGTTATCAGCTCCTGTTAGTTTATGATTGGCTTTAAACCCATAAAAACAAGATGAATACCCATTTTGCCACCATGACAAAAACATATTTGCTTAGTTTCTCTTTAAACGAAATGTTACCGTTGACATTTTGTCATTATTACCACAGTAGATACCGAATTATTGTTTTAAAACATCCTGCCAGATGTCTAGATCCATTATGTTACATGATTGATCTAGGGTAGGCATTGATTGTAGATTTCTCATTTTAACAACATGGAAGTGTTATAAGAACATACCAGTTTGTCAAAACAAGAAATGTTTCTTGTTGAAACAGAAAATTCTGATATGTAGTAATAACAAGAAAAATGTTAAGTTAAAATGAGAATTTTGTTGTGAGAATCTGAACAAATATTTTGTCATGGTGGCAGCAAAATGCGGCCATACTTCTGCATTATGTTTACGCCGTGCCAGTTTGACATGAACACAGCTTTACTGTAGGAGCCCATGAAGATTTTATTACGTGTGATGTGACCTGTATGTTAGTTTACAGAAAACCACAAGTCACCTAAAAACTCAAATTTTTTCCCTTTTAATTGCATCCTGGAGATGCATTAGATTTAGTTGATACGTTCTATAAATGGCTGTCATATTACCTTATTTTGTTAGCATTAGGTATATCAAGAAATGCCAATATTTTTTGGACGGCCCAGCCATTTTCAGTTACATGGAAGACAGGGTGAGCAGCGTACACAGTGTAGTGGCTGTAAGCTGAGGTAGGATCTATGCAGCCATGGGGCTCACAAGCCAGAATCCAAAGCAACTTCTTTAATCACTTCAAGTTTTGTCCTCTTGTTTACAGAGATGTAAAATAGTTTATTTTCCCTAATGGCTTTTGATTTTTGGATACGAGCACTGTATTCATTAAGTTTAAAATGAATAATAAAGTCTTCTCAATCTAAATGTGCTGTTTTTATGTTATGTTTATTCAGACAAACCTTTATTGCATTACATTGTTAAATAAGGCAGAACTGCTCTTTTACACAGAAGAAAA
>NTHP01000018.1:769989-793181 GCA_003416845.1 Oplegnathus fasciatus | reverse complement strand
AAAAAAAAAAAAGTCAACTTTTAAATATCATAAAATATGACCTAAAAGCTGCTGCATACATGGTGGGATAAAACAGAACATTTGGAAAAATAAAACTTTTCTATGAAGACAGCACAATGGAATGCATTCCAAAATGCACTGAGATGCTTCAGGTGAATCAGCCAATCAGAGTGCAGCCTGAGGTGAAGGGAGAGGGGAGGGGGTTGGGTTGGGTTGGGTCGGGTTCAGCACGGTGCGGCACTGTTAAACCGAGATGGAAATACAGTACAACATGTACAAGAGACGTGTCCAATAAGATGCATAAGAGATCGTTTCAGTTCTACTTTAGGACATTTCCTGCAAAGCGAACCCTGCTCGTCTCCTCAGGAGCTTGCAGGTCAAATCCATGATGCAAGATAAAGGAGTGGCTCAGAGTGGGATGTTTCTTTAGATGTCATGCGCTTGCTTTTCGATCTTTGATTTCAAGTGCTCCTTGTATGCCAGGATGTCTCTGTTCCACTTTGTGATGGTTTGATTCTCACACACCCAGATCTCCTGAGCCACCTGGAGAAAAAGAGTAAGATTATAATGATGTTAGGTACAGCTGGTTGGATAAAATCATCTGGTTTATAGTGCCATTTCCAACCAAATGTTAAATATATACCTGTTGAATTAGCCTGAAGTCGTGGCTAACTAGCATCATGCCGCCATCAAACTCGTTGACTGCTTCTGCCAATGCGTCAATGGTCTCAATATCCAAGTGATTGGTGGGCTCGTCAAGGAACAACATGTGAGGGTTCTGCCAGGCCAGCCAGGCAAAGCACACCCGG
Organism: Oplegnathus fasciatus; assembly: GCA_003416845.1. NCBI lineage: Eukaryota > Metazoa > Chordata > Actinopteri > Centrarchiformes > Oplegnathidae > Oplegnathus > Oplegnathus fasciatus. The sequence goes on along the minus strand of NTHP01000018.1, from coordinate 792,372 downwards.
CACTTCTGACCATCGGACAAGTTCCTGATCGGACTGACCTGGAAGAAATTTCAGGCGTAAATTTAGAGACAAGTTTAGCGACAAAAAACTATACATTTTGGATCATCTGGAAGAGTATCCTAACCCTACCTGCTGTTTTCCTGTCAGCCCGTAGCGACCAATGATCTTCCTCATCTCCTCTTTTTCTTTGATCTCAGGGAAACACTTCATCATGTACTCCAGAGGAGACAGGTCCAGCTCCAGCTGCTCCGTCAGATGCTGTAACATAAGCAGATACATAGAGACATTTAATTTTACAGTAAATATACCTTCATCTTAATCGTACTTTTGAAACACGCAGGCGTATTGAAGTGGCTCAGTGTTTTACCTGGTGATATCTGCCAATCTTGACGTGAGAATGTTTGCGGATCATGCCATCGGTGGGAAGGAGCTACGAAGAGAAAAGGAGAATGAACTTGAACACTCTGAAGACAACTGCAGGTTGTTGTGGGATGATGAGGAAATATACTGTACCTACCTCTCCCATCAGCAGCTTCAGCAGTGTGGACTTCCCTGCTCCATTGGGCCCCACCAGAGCCACTCGTGTATCCAAGTCAATACCAAACTCCAGGTTTGTATATATGTGCGGCTAAAGGAAACATTAGCAGATGAGTTAGACTGAGAAATGTATCTATATTTCAGTGAACAAAGCTCTGTCAGTGCTGTAATATCAACTATACTCACTGTGTTGTCGCTGTACTTGAAGCTCACGTTCTGAACCATGATAACCGGAGGAGGAATCTTCCCACAGGGAGGAAAATAAAATGACAGAGTCTGTGGGAGACAGAGGCAGGTATTAGTACCATGACAATATTATACATGTGCCACAATTCCTCCTCAGAAGTCTGAAAACCACTGCCCAACTGTACAGCTACTGAAAGGTTCCACACCAGCATTTATAGTCATTATAGTACCTTGTCATTCACAACTTTTTCAGTCAAGCCCGAAGCCACCATCTTCTGCAGCGTCTTCTCTTTGCTCTGCGCCTGTCGTGCCAGCTTTGCAGAGCCGTGACCAAACCTGGCTATGTAATTCTAGAGGAGAGGGATGTAAAAAGAACAATGAGTCTTGATTTGGCTAATGATAAACAGAATAATGAATGTTTGTAAAACTTAAGATGTGACTGCTTAAATAATAATAAAAACAATTTAGAAAGTGTGCACTTGAAAGTTTGCTCAGGAAATTGTTCAGCTGAGGTGGTAAGCCACACAGATTCTGACATGTGATAAATGTAGTTGGTGACAGCCAAGCTCAATAGCACCAGGTTAATGTTACATCATAAAATTTATTAATTTATGATATTAGCAGATGTGACTTATTGTTTTATAGTGGAAATGAAGCACCTTGTCTGAAACTGGCTTTACAATATTTATTTTAGTTATGATATGAGATAATGTGCAGCAAGAGTTCACTAAATCTCGTCCAAAGTCAACCTGAGATGAGTTTTCTTGGTGAAAACTCTTGTCTAGAGTGGGATTCATGGTGTGACACATTTCTGATTGGGGGGGCCCTGGACGTGGACTTGTTTTAAAGGATCTGTGCAGTAAAACCAGTACACCACATGGTGTCTCTCATTTACCTTCATGTGAGCTATCTGGTCCTGTTCCCAGTTGAAGCGCTTCATCTGGTTCTCTTCCAGCTCCTCTCTGGTCTTCACATACTGGTCATAGTTACCCTTAAAGCAAAAATAGATTTGCATGGTCATTCAACAGGGAGGCACAGACAGAATTAGTAACAGCCTACCCCCAGTTCCCTTATTTAGCGTCATGAGATCACATTCAAGATACTTTTAAAGACCTTCCAAGGGATGCCAAGGCTGGCACTGTGCGTCTTAATTTGCTTTAAGGCACCAGCCGTGTTCTCACCGTGTAGTATTTCAGTTTCCTCTGGTGCAGGTGGATGATGTTGGTGCACACACCGTTCAGGAAGTCTTGAGAGTGTGAGATGAGCACAAGGATTCGCTTGAACCTGTCGACAACGAGCATAATGAGCAATACGGATCAACTGCTTGGACTCATGTAAGTGATGAAGTAGGATGTGAACTTACGACTTGAGCTCCTCCTCCAACCACACACAGGCATCCAGATCCAAGTGGTTAGTGGGCTCATCCAGCAACAGCATGAAGGGCTTGATGAACAGGGCTCTGGACAAATATAGGACAGTCATTAAAATTTAATTTACAGGAAACTTTTTTTCTGTCTATGTTAATAACTACATTTCATACTCCATTATCCCCTTGTGTTTCTAATGGGTGACTGAAAAGTCAGGCAGTTTCAAATTACAACTCAGGAAGTTATCCAAATATGGACAACTGCATGGGTGTTGCCTTTAATGTGTGACCAACAGCTTTGTTAGCTTCCACAGTTAGACTTACAAAATGTTGCCCTACAACCTTAAAAAACCCAAAAAAACCCAAAAAAACCCCACACACAACAAAACACTTTGTCTTTACCTGGCCAGAGCAACACGCATCCTCCATCCTCCACTGAAGTCTTTCATTTTCTTTTGCTGCATAGCAGTGGTGAAGCCCAAACCGTGGAGGATCCGAGAGGCTCGCACCTCTGCCTTGTCTGCATCCAGCTCCTCCAGACGCTCATACAGCTCCATCAGCTTCTCACACTCGGCTATGCAGGGGTGAGAGAAACTTAAGTCAAGCTACACTAAAACTAGGGTGTGTTTTGTTAAATTTATTTCAGCATTCTGTTTGTCGTCTCAACTGTTTTTACACGGTACATCACATGTAACTCACAGTCCTCATGGGCAAGTCTCTCCGCCTCCTTCTCCAGCATAATCCTCTGTTCATCCACCTCCATGACACAATGCAGAGCCGTCTTGTCGCTGGGGGCCATCTCCCGGGTCAAGTGGTAAATATCGATGTGCTCTGGAATGGGAATCTCGCGATGCCCAATGGCTGACAGCAGCATGGATTTTCCTGGCAGATACAAGTAGAGAGGAAAATTAATTTTGCTCGCCACAGTATGGGACATCAGAAATCCAATCTGTGCAACATTTATCCCACTTCTACTTAGAGGGAACTGCTGTAAATGAGCAAATGTGTGTACGTAGGTGCTGTTGCTTTTAGGATGCCCAAATTCCCAAAACAGCAAAAGAGAAAGTGGCATCAGGGCATGGGAAATGTACAGGCCACTGACTAGACCTTTTACCTGTGCCGTTAAGGCCAATGAGCCCATAGCGTCTGCCTGAGTTGAGCTCCAGGCTGGTGTCTGCCAGAAGCTCTTGGCCATGGAAGGTGAGCGACAGGCTGCTAATGTGGACATCAGTGCTGTTGGGGTGCGAGGCCAGGACGCCCGTCACTGCCCGCGCCTCGGTCTTCGCCAGCTCAAATTCGTCCAGCTCCTTTGTCAAACTGGCAATACCTGTCAAATGGAAATCCAGTTCACTATTCAGCTCACATTTCAAGATACACATGAACCTATTTGACAGAATCTCCCCCTCTCACCATTGCTCTCTGCTCCATTAAGCTGGGCCTCTGGTTGTTCCCCTTCCTCATTCACCTCATCGGGTTTTTTGGTACGCTGGCGGGCTTTAGCAGCCTCCTTCTTCTTGGCTGCCTTCTTCTTGGCTAAGTCGGATGGCATGGTTGTACAAGGCTATTCAGAAAGAGGAAAAAAGAGACACATAGATCAATCTTATTGTTTAATAACACCATGTTATATCAGGAAAAAACATGACCATACCCAGATTCTCAGTTGTTAGAGGATTTCTTCTCATTTTGGGGATATTTTCATTATACTAATCAAAAAAATCAGAGTATAAATCTGGGTAAAAGTGGCTAATGGCTTACAGAAAGTGGCGTTAGGAGATTAACTTGTGTCAAAAATGTGCCGGTAATTTAACTCACGGTGTAACTTTAACTTACAGCTGATTTTACAGAAGGACTAACGTTTCTAGAAAAGGCCCAACATGGTCACCGGTTCGGCCTGCCGGGCGGTGATGATGGTGGTGGTAATGCTAACCAAGACCGCATTTTGGTCCCTTCCAGTCCCACCTGCTCGCACGTTGGGCTCTTAACATTATAAAGCCTGATAGCCCAGCTGTTGCTAACGGTAGCGGATGCCGCTAACATTAACGGCAAGATTTGTCACTTCACAGTGAATTACCCGACGACAGCACCCAAACAGTAGCTTTAGCTGATTAACACAGAATGTCATACAAAGAAGGATCAAATCCAGTTTGATTATCTAGCTGTGTTAGCTCTCTTGCTAAGCTAACAACGGTAGCTAGCTAACTGCAACTGACAGGCCTGAGCCGCTAAAGCTAACTTGACGCAAGGCCCAACTAGCTGAGAAAAGGCGGCTAAATCGGCCGTTAATTAGTCTTTTTCAAGCCTACAGTTATTTAAACAAACACCCGTGTGTGTTATCCATTCGTGCCGTGGTTGTCAGTCGCGGTAAATGTCTCTCTTACCTTGATAAAGAATTACCGGTCTCGGGAGCACACCGACGTCTCGTGTCCACTTTTCGCCGGGTGGATGTAGCCGATCGCCAAACCGCCAGACGGACCATATATGGTCAAAGAGGGCGGTGAGAATGGATGTACCCTCCCCTTCTAGTGGGGCTGCAGTGAAATATCATTTTACTTCGAAACTAGTAGCAGATTTAATTCATAAATCGGTAAAATAATGTAATTTATGACTTGGACTCACTAGACAGGGGCTAAGTTAAAAACCCTGACAGTAAAATGACAGGCTAATGTTAGCGTGATGGATACATGGTAATCTTACTGAGGTGGGACCTGACTGAAGAGTATGGAAGCTCATTTCTGCCAATATGATTAAAAAAAAAAGATCCTGTAAGTCATTATAATGAGAAACTTTCTCGAAATATCATTATTTCGAGAAAGTTTCTCATTATTTCGAGAAACTATCATTATTTCGAGATAAGTCATTATTTTGAGAATGTTTCTCATTACTTTGAGACACTAATTCATAATTTTGAAGTACTGTGTCATTATTTCGAGATAAGTAAGTCATTATTTTGAGATACTAATCATTATTTTAAGATACTAACTCATCATTTTGAGATACTAGCTTATTATTTTCGGAAAGTTTCTCATTATTTTGAGATGCTATGTCATTATTTTGAAATACTATGTCATTATTTTGAGAGTCATTATTTCGAGATAAGTAAGTCATTATTTCGAGATACTGTCATTATTTTGAGATACTAAGTCATTATTTTGAGATACTGTGTCATTATTTTGCAATACTAAGTCATTATTTTGAGATACTGTGTCATTATTTTGCAATACTAAGTCATTATTTTGAGATACTGTGTCATTATTTTGAGATACTAAGTCATTATTTTGAGAAGGTTTCTCATAATTTTGAGGTACTCATTCATTTGAGATACTGTGTCATTATTTTGAGACACAAACTCTGTTTTTAAAAATATGTATTTATTTTATAAGAGTATAGCAGGAATACAAACAAAAAAAATAGAAAACACAAATTGACACAGCACAGCCTAGGTAATAACAAAAACCACAGTTATAATTAAATTAAATACAAAGCAGTTTTTCTTTAAAAAGTACAAAAGTGTATACATGTACACATAGTAAAAAAAAAAAAGGAATATACACAGCAACGTGCTTTACTGGACACAACACATTAGCCCTTACACTGAAAATATTTCAGTACAGGGTACCAGATCTTATCGAACACACCTCCTCTATCTTCATTATAAAATCTCAATCTCTCCAGATGTAATATGTTTGCCTTTTCTCTCAACCACAAATCATACCTGAGTCCATTTTCCACATTCGCAATATTAACTTTTTTGCAGTCACCACTCCAAACAAAACAGCCATTTTTTCACACTTACTGGCAAAAGATAAGGAGCTTGTTGCTCCAAGGATGGCTATGAGCGGATCAGGTTCCCAACGCTTCCCAAAAGCCTCCAAGAAACAATGAAAAATGCTTTTTCAATATGTGTTAAGTTTACTGCATGACCAGACAGAATCGATTTACATCGACTTACATCGATTATAAACAGGTGAAACATCATCAAAAAAGCTGTGAAAAACTCATTATTTTGAGATACTAAGTCATTATTTTGAGATAGTAAGTCATTATTTTGAGAAAGTTTCTCATTATAAAGACTTACAGGATTTTTTTTCCATCACATTGGTGGAAATAGGCTTCTATAGAATTAAGGTTGCGAAATAAGTAAGTCATTATTATGAGATAAGTAAGTCATTATTATGAGATAAGTAAGTCATTATTTTGAAATAGTAAGTCATTATTTTGAGGTTTCTCATTATAAAGACTTACAGGATCTTTTTTTTTTTCATCACATTGGCGGAAATGGGCTTCCATAGTTTAAGGTTGCGAAATGCTCCTTTTTCACATTATCACAAAGATCCATATCTTGACATTGCCCTACAGTAATCACAGGTTTATATAGATATTATATAAATCTAACATGTTGTTGCTGTGGTGTTGTGTATTCAGTTTTAATGGATCCTTATCGCGCTTACAGGCACCGGCCCGTTGAGTCAGTCAGAGGTGATGATGCTGCGGCGGCTCAGTCACTGATGATGAGGCTGAAACCGACGTGAGAGGGACGTTATTTCTACAGTCTGTGTGTGTGTGGCAGTCAATGTTTGAGGAAGTCAAGAAACTGAAGAAAATGGACGACACATGCACGGCTCTGCTTGTTGGCTTTTTACCTGCACCAGCGAGGAAAAACGGGACTTGTGCGTTGAAGACGGCGGTCGCGGAGATGGACCGAGGAGCGACATATCTGCACTAAAACAACGGAGGCGATGCTAGCTGCTTGCTAGCTTGCTCTTTGATGTTTGTTCCTCCGACTCATAACGTTACTCTTGAGCTTATAATTCCAGATATCAAAACTTTTGACTCCTCCTGCTTCCATTATTTAAATCACCGACCACTTGGATAAAACGTAAACTCAAAAGGTCAACTTTAACCAGGTGACATTTAGCGTCTTGCTAGTTAGTTAGCTGACTTTAGAAGTGGCTGTTAGCTAGCCAAAATTAGTTAAGCTAATTAACGCAACGTTAGCTCAAATAGTTGCACAGTTAACATGACAGTGGCTAATATAACCAGCTTGGTTTGTTAGACAGCAGTTAAGCCGCAATAAAAGCAAATTGTTTTAAGCTATTTGCAATGATTTGTTCTTAAAAAAGGGCAAAGTAGTGCACGTTTACAATGTGGGACTCTTCATTTGTGAAGTTGCAGATTAAACAGCATTTCTGACATCTGCAAAACTTGTAATTTGCTGCTCTGCGAGGTCACATTCAAATACAATCTTTGCTTGACTACCTCACCGGATGGGACAGAGGAAAGAGACATTATGTCAGAGACATTATTACATTTAAGGCATTTTCTGTCAGTGTCGACACATTCCTTTTGGGTGAAAATGTGGTAAACTAGGACAGGAGGGTTGGCACAGCTGTAGGTAGTCAGTTTTTCCAGAACAGCCTCATCAAGTGCCAGATATGCGTCTTTCCTCCTTCTTGGCCGTGTTCAGGCCTGCTTTACCCCTCATCCTCGGGCTCTCTCTGGGATGTAGTCTGAGCCTTTTGATGGTGTCGTGGACGCAAGGGGATACCGATGACTCCTGTGGGGATGAGCTGGGCAACGGGAGGCTTTTCCTGGGCGGAGGAGATGCCCAGAGAGGCTCAAGGGACGGAGACTCTGAGGACTTCCAGCCACGTATCGTGCCCTATCACAGGGACCCCAACAAGCCACACAAGAAAGTCCTCAGGTGAGTGTGGAAGTCGTGTTTTTGTCATGTTTCCAGATGATGAACCACGATAATGTGCACAGCTATGGTCTCCATATTATCTCAAAGTTGATGGTTTTATATAGATATATGTATAGATATAGGTATAGTGACTTTCTGCAAGAACATACATATGTGGCAATTAACTTCTTTATTCAACACATTTAAAGACAGATTTTTTGAAGAAGCGACACATCACATTACTTTATGTCTTACCGGATTTGTTTTAAGAAACTAGAGACAATTTCCAGAGGATTTACATTTCTTAATTCTGTGTTTAATAGGCTTACATTTAAATCTCCTCTGCAATAATCTAAATGCACAGAATGGGATATGCAGTATAGGTGGCCTATAGATTAGAGATTACATCAGTCAGATCTCTTTGTGCAGATATACTGTACAGTAGCTCGGATGTGGAAAGCAGACCTGTTTAATCCACAGATTTTATCCTCTTTTTTTGTGTCTTATTTCAAATCTTACAGTTGATTATTGGCTGGAAAAAGCTTCACATACTCAAGAATCTTTTATCTTGCCTTTCAACATAATGTTTGTCTTAAAATAGTTTCAGAACTTCATGTAAATGAGTTTGAGTCTGTCTTTATTTCTTGTGATGGAAACAAGTTGACTGTTTATTATGACCTTTATTCTGTTTTGTTCTTTCCATTCGTCTTTATTTGTCCACCTCTCCAGAACTCGGTATATTCACACTGAACTGGGCATCCGAGAGCGACTGCTGGTGGGTGTGCTGACCTCTCGGGCCACCCTCAACACGCTGGCCGTGGCGGTGAATCGCACAGTTGCCCACCACTTCCACCGCACCTTTTTCTTCACCGGCCTGCGCAGCCCCAAGGTGCCTCACGGCATGACTGTGGTGGCCCACGGTGACGACCGTCCGGTGTGGCTGATGTACGAGACCGTGCGTCACCTCCATCAGCACTACGGCTCAGACTATGACTGGTTCCTCTTAGCCCAGGATGACACTTACATGCAAGCAGATCGCCTGTCAGAGCTGGTGGGCCACCTCAGTGCAGGTCAGGACCTGTATATGGGCAGGGCGGAGGAGTTTATTGGTGGGGAGGAGAAGGCACGCTACTGCCACGGAGGCTACGGCTACCTGCTGTCCCGCAGTCTGCTGGCCCGCCTGCAGCCGCACCTTGATACCTGCCGTAATGACATCCTCAGTGTGAGACCTGATGAGTGGCTGGGCCGCTGCATTATTGACTACCTGGGTCTCAGTTGTGTGGAGGTGCACCAGGTAAAAAAACACAGACTAATGCATGGAAACCAATAGAAATAATGAAACAGAAGAGGTTTTTTTATCAATCTTATGCACATTTGACACAGTTTTATTGGCGGAATACTTATTCTCTAATATTTCTTCTCTTTGTCGATGTTTGTGTGGCTCACAGGAGATGACGTACCGTTACTTTGAGCTCGGGAAAAACGCAGATCCAGAGCGTGAAGATAGCATACAGTTCAAAAATGCCTTCACAGTCCATCCCATATCAGAACCAAATCTCATGTACCGCCTGCACAAACGCTTCAGCCAGATTGAGCTGGAACAGACTTACCTACAGATTCAACAGCTGCAGGTTTGTAATACTTAACAACTGCTATCTCTCAACAAGTTTCTTTGTGGGCTGCTTTGGTGACGAGTTCTGTGTGAAGGTATACTGTTTGTTTTCCTCTCCACCACACCCACTTTTTTAAGCCAAGTCAGAAATTCCTGACTAATACAATATTTAAACATGTCAGACAGCCAAGACAAGGGATCGGGTGTTTTGCTGAGGCATGAAGTGTTACATTCCAGCATCATCATCTTGTGAAAATAATCTGCCTGAGAAGCCTCATCATGTAATTAAAGTAGCTGCTAATGATAGTTCATTAGCGCTGTTTTGACTTCTCTTGAAATATATCTTACACCACAGAGCAGTTAAATATGTCATGAAGGCAAATGTTTACACAGTGTGTTCCTTTTTAGCACTAATTTTACATTTGACTGATTTTTGTGTATTCATGTGTGCACTCCTCAGATGCAGATCAACAACCTGAGTGAGCTGACACCAGAGGGTAAGGCCGGAGTCACGTGGCCCATTGGAATCAACCCTCCCTTCAAGCCAAGAACCCGTTTTGAGGTTATAAACTGGGAGTACTTTACTGAAGAGCACATTTACTCGTGCATTGACAGCTCCCCCAAGTGTGAGATGAGAGGGGCTGACCGCGCGGACGTGAACGCGATTCTGGAGATTGCAGTGGAGCGTCTAAATGAACGCTACCAGCCTCAGCTACGCTTCCGCAAGCGCCGTCTGCTTAACGGTTACCGGCGCTTTGATCCCACGCGCGGTATGGAGTATATGCTGGACCTTGCACTGGAGGCCTATACCCAGAAAGGCCACAGTCAAGTCATTGCCAAACGGGTTAACTTGTTGCGACCTCTAAGTGCAGTTGAGATTATCCCCATGCCCTACGTTACAGAGGCAACACGGGTGCAGATCATCCTCCCTGTCACTGCTCAGGATCAGGACTACGTTGGTAACTTCCTTGACATGTACGTGATGAACACTTTGGACACCCATGACAATGTTTTACTCACGTTCCTGTTCATCTATGATCCCTTCGATGCACAGCGAGTCAGCCAGACTGATGTGTTCGCCGGCATTAAGGCCATGATTGGGGAGGTGGAGAAGCGCTACGGAGACGTGAAGATCCCCTGGATCAGCGTGAAGACGGAGGTGCCCTCGCAGGTGAAGCTGATGGACATCATCTCTAAGAAGCACCCAGTGGACACGCTGTTTTTCCTGGCCAGCGTGTGGACTGAGATCAACTCTGACTTCCTGAATCGCTGCAGAATGAACGCCATCAGCAACTGGCAGGTCTTCTTCCCGATCCACTTCCAAGAGTACAGCCCTGCTGTCGTCTACCGCGACCAGCAGCCCTCTGCTGCCTCCTCCTCTTTTGCCTCTGAGTCACTGCGAGATGGCCACTTTGACCGCCACGTCTTTGACGAGGCCTGCTTTTACAACGCGGACTACATGACCGCGCGGACCAAGATGGCTGCCGACATCTTGGACAACGAGGAGCTGCTGGAAAGCATGGACGTGTACGACATATTTGTCCGTTACTCGGGGCTACATGTGTTCAGAGCCGTGGAGCCGGCGCTGATCCAGAAATACGTGCGGCGAGCGTGCAACCCACGGTTCAGTGAGGATATCTACCACCGCTGTGTCCTCAGCAACCTGGAGGGTCTGGGGTCACGCTCGCACCTCGCCATGGCTCTTTTTGAACAAGAGCAGGCCAACAGCACCTAGACGCCTGGACTTCTTCAGAGTGTTGGGGCCTCAAACGTGCTGCCTGGACTAAAGGATACCTGCGCAGAATAATGTGAATTGTAATATGGTACTTTTTTCTATCCATACACTGAAATGCTGGCCTTTGTATTTGGCAGAAAGAAGTCAGGATCAGCTAGAGGACGGCACCGTCTTGTTCATGGACTCTTCGAAGGATGTGTGCCGGTACACAAGTTCCTAGTTGTATCCTCTGCTTGGTACTTATGAGTACGTCTGACTTATGAGTCTGTAAATCTGTCATGTCTAGACAAACCATGAGTCAAGGAGGTGTCTTCTCACACCACTCCCTGAATGTGGACTACACAGGTGTTACTTGTATTCCTGCCATTGAGCAACAGTATTTATACTCCAATTATTAAAAAATATAGGAGGCTGTGTCTTGAAATAATAAACGAACAAACGCCTTCATTGTTAATAATTGATGGAGAAAAAACTTGAGCCATAAGTCTTCCTTAGTGAAGATAAAATGATACTGGAAACAAGCTGAAGCCATTGGCTGCCTTTCCTTTAAGATATGTTCGTTTTTTTAAGAGGTATTAAAGAGTGATATTTCTGCTCAGAGTTGTTTCTTCATTCCTGCTGTTCAGAGTGTAAAAATGCTTGTTTCAGTCTCATTAGACAAAAAGACAACTGTTTACAGGATCTGTGTGCAGCATGCTTGAACAGCTCCTCCTGGAGGTATCTGTTATCTGCTTGGCAGAGCTGAAGAAAAGGCAATATGGCAGAAAAATCTTATTGTGATGGCGTGCTCGCATTCAGAATAATGCCTCTTGTTGTCTTCCCGGTTTGCCTAAAAGCTTTACTGCAGCGCCTGGAGGCAGTGAACAGTTTGTTCCAGCCGGCCCCGCCTCGTCTCCTCACATTAAGTCAGTAACTCTCCACCCCGGCCCGGGCCTCCCTGGGATTTGGCGAGTATTCAGTACACATGTGTCTTTGGGGAGAGAAGTGAACCCAGTGCCCAGAGGGAGGGTCGTGTCTACCTAGCCAAGGTCCGGCCATGGCGTGGGTGGTTAACCTTCACAGCGAGATGGCTGAACAAGCTGAATGGCTTGCTTCACACAGCCTCCTCCTCCTCCTCTCTAAAGGGGTGAGACGATCGCCCCTAACCTCCCCCACCCACAAAACTTCTCCATGCGAGGGTTGTCGGCTCAGGGGAGAATAGTGGAGCAGCAGAGTGAAAGAGGCTCTTTCTGAGGTGGGAGCGGGGCAGCAGTCGGCGTCACAGCACTGCTGCAATACGCCGTGGAAAGGCCTCCACCTGCTTCCTTGTGGTGAGGTCAGTGAACAATAAAATGCCTGTCTGCCACCTCTTAGGAACGCCTTGCTCATGCAGGAAATTTAACTCACCAATGAGCTTGAGCACAAAATCAACACGTTACTAATGCAGAGTTTGAGAGTGTTCTTTTAGTGAAGGGTAATTTAGCAGGGCTGCGCAATTATTTGCATTTTCAGACCCCACAGTTGATAGCAGTAATTTGGAATATGATAAAAAACCTTCATTTGATGTAATTTATGGAGTGGAGTTCTGCTGTGGTAGTAAAGATTTGAATATCAGAGGGTGCATTAGAGTAATAACTGTTTATTGAAGTCACAACATTTTTTTTAAATCACTTTTATCTTTCACCCATAATTACAGAGCCCAGGTAGGCTAGTCTCTGTGACTGCAGGTATCTGTTATTGCAGACAGGTCAGGGAGGTGTTGATTTGATTGTAAAAGCACAAGCGTATTCAGAACGGGAATACCAGTAAATGTGCTCATCTGATGTCCTCGTATCAAGGCAGCTCACAGTGAAGAATTGGTCCTACACAGAGTATAATATCTACAGCACACTCAATATAAAGCTGAAAGATTGATAGATAGATGAAACCTTTTGCCCATTGAATAGCTAACAAATTTAATAGTTTTGGATTTCAGCTCATAAAATGATGCTTTGTGCCTTGGCTTACAGTGTATATACTATTATATGTATATAAAGGTAGTATGAATAGCTACACTTGTTCCAAATTCATCTGTTTACCCTCCAGATGTTCAGCAGGCAGAATATTTCTGTTCTTAATTAAAATGAACAAAACTGCATTAAGACCCCAAAACTCCACAACATGCAGCTACAAAATCCTCTTCTGCTTTAAAGCTGCTGTAACGTCGGCTTTAGATTAAGTAAAATGGAAGGATGTGCCCATTAATTCTGTGATTGCTGTGTTTATCCATCGGTAATTAATCAAGTGAAAGAGTAATTTTGTCACTGAATTCGTGCAGTTTGTGTGATGAATAGGGAGAAACACACCTCGGTGCCAGAGGTAAAACTCAGCATATTGAAAAGAAACATGTTCCTTGGTGAATTACTCATCAAACATACATTTTTGATCACTGCAGCAGTGTTATTTCTGAAGTCATATAATAAATAGCTAAACTCTTCCCTGATGTATTCCTCCTTTTTTTGTTTTGTCTCATGAAATGCAACCCAGTTCACTTTGTGATAAAACTGCAAAAAGTATCTTTTATAACCTTTAGAAGTGGAAACACTTGAATTGCTTAATATCTTGCCTTAATCCAAGTGACATTTACTGTGTAAATATACGATCACTGATTCACTGATTCCTAGATAATACTTCTGTGCTGAGTCATCACTATAATCCAGCACTGTTAAACCAGATATAAACCAGGAATCAAGCCTCATTTTGAACTCAAAGTTTACGTTTCCTGTCTTTGTCTACGTATGGAGCAGTGTCAGAAACGTCACATATGGAAGGATCAGTTCTCCAGTTTGTAGCTTCACGGCCGAGGATAAAAAACATCCCGACACTTCTCTGAAACGAGATGTTTGAAGCACATTTAAGCATTTCTTTGTAAAACATTTAGAAGTTATGTAGCTTTAAGCAGTTGAACACATTAATATGTAAATGTTTGCAGCAAAGCACCAAAACAAATCTAATGACATCATGTACCTACAGAGAGAACCTGTGGTCTAAATACATTATGTGCACCAATACTCAAGTACTGCACTGAAGTACAAATTCAAGGTACTTGTACTTTACTTGAGTATTTCCATTTTAAGCAACTTCATATTTCTTCTCCACCACATCTCAGAGGGAAATATTGTACTTTTTACTCCACTACATTTGTCTGACAGCTTTAGTTACTTACACATTACAATTGTTCATACCATTGAGAAATGGTGTTGAGAAAATTCTCCTCCTTCTTCAGCTAAATAATAAACTATTTAAACCCTCCTTGGATCAGCTGGAAAGCACATCATCACAAAGCTGAAAACAGGCTGTTTTTCTGAGCTCATGAAAACGTTTTAGAGATAGGTGATTCTCACGGGACGGCGACGCTACAAACGTGATAATCTTATAGTCCATGATGCATTGCTGTAGATTAAACTACCCAACAGTATATAAAGTAGTTGAAATGAGCTCAACCTGAAACATCTACAGCAGTAAAATGCAACATACACATTAATGCAGCAGTGATATTAATCCAGACAGGGACAATTTTACTGCATAATGAGTACATTTACTCTGATGTTTAAGTACATTTTGCTGATAATACTCTCATACTTTTATTTAAGTAAGAATGCAGGACTTTTACTTGTAGTGGAGTATTTTCACAGTGTGATATTAGTACTTTTTCTTGAGTAAAGGATTTGAATACTTCGCCCACCACTGTCATGAAGGTGAAAAAAAAAAGACACTTCAGATATCGTGGCATTTACAAACTTTGGCAAGCGCTTCTTTATTTACATCCAGGCTGTCTCGCAATGTCACAGCTGTTTTCCCTTTTTTTGTTTTCTTCTTTTTTTAGTAGAATGTAATCACCACACGAGTTTGCTCTTTACAGATATACAGTGTTATGTATACTATCATCTCCCTGTTGGTGACGCTCCGACAGTGTAAACAGAGAGAAAGAGCAGTTCCCACTCTTCACTAACACATGCAGGGAGTGGGACAAACATGTCAACAGTATGTCAGGGTTTAGTAACAGTAGACGCAGTAGTCTGTCAGTTATTCTGATACTGTAGGTCACCCAGGAGTTGCAGCTTCTGGTTTTCCTCCACAAGAGGGTGCTAGTGAATCAGTGACTGTATGACAACAATGTGAATGCCCCGGCCATACAAAGACAAATCACTCCAGGTCAGACACAGGACTAAGATACTACCAATGACTACCGTTTCTCCTCTAATGAGTGCAGTTAATATAACTTAGTAACAAAAAACACAGTTCAGAAAAATCACACCTACAGTTAGTTGCTGGTAGGGCATATCATTTTTGGCAAAAAAGTTCCCAGAAGGCATTTCAACAAGTCTTTTGCTCGTCACGCAGACTGCTATGCCAGCTTCTTATATGTACACACACTGTCTAGTCAGATGTATTAGTTAATGTCCATGGAGCATGCATAGGTCATCGTGAAATCATCCAATCACTTTTTGTGTATGCTGGGATAATAAAAGAGGGTCTCACCCGTGAAGAAAGAGAGTCCCGACAAAGAGAGTTACAGCACAGTGCAAAGAAACCCAGAAAAAAGGTTCCAGCTGGAAACTGACTGAAAAAATCCTCCATCTGACAGTACAACATATACATACGAGTCAAGTGTCATTAAAAAAAAAAAGTGTAAAACCGATCGGTGCAGATTATATCATGTGTTACAGCTACTGAGACTGAAAGCGAGGGAGGTCTTTCTTTGTTGCGGCTTCTAGCTCCCACGATAGTAACGGGATGGACCTAAAATAAACCACCCCAACCCAAGATAGGACACAGAGGAACACTAACATTCCTGCTCTACTAATTCAAAACTCATGGAGCTCCCATACTGCACCATGTAACTCACCCCCACCTCCCCACATCCCCCCCCAACCCCCTCCCCCAAAAACAAACACACACAGATAGTCTGTCGTATACTGTACAGTTGGCCCTCTTAAGGGGAAAACAACATATTTACATTCACATCTCTAGAAAAGAAAAAACACTTTTTTTCTTCTTCATGTAACATAAAAAGCGTAGAAATGGACACAATCCTCCAACCTGGGCTTAAGTGTTCACTGCAATAACAGTTTTAATGTTTGTTTACAAAAACGTGAGGCCTAATTGGCTACAAAACTCCAACATATGGGTAGTAAATTCTCTCTGAAACGACCCAAACTGTTCAGATTTGTTAACCTGTTAAACCCAGGTGAGCATTTTTTTTGCCCGCTTCTATTTCAGTGATCGTGTTCTCTTCTTCTCGTTGCAACCTTTGGTAACACCTTCAGGACATGAACCGGCAAAACACCACACAAGGAAGAGGCAGTGAGTGACTGTGACAAAACAAATCAGTCCACGAGTCCCGACATGTATAGGCATATTTGTCATTTTGCTATGATTAAGGGAAGAAAAAAAGCTATTATTATGATGATCAATACTTGTTTCTCCTTCATTAAAACACTACCCTTGCTATAAACAGACATGGAGCTGATAATGTGATAACATTTCAGTTCAGGTAACTAATACTGCTGCAGGAATTACTGCAAAAAGACGCCGAATTAGGCTAACATGAGACACACTGGAGGTTTTCCTAATTAATTCACTCAAACCTAGATAGCATTGATTCCCTGCGAGCCAACGTGTCACACTGTAATCTCGACTTTGCTGGTGTAATTAATCAGTCTTTCGGCGGAAATCACTCTCCTAATGAGAATAAATGAAAACACACACAGTCACGCATACAACCCCCCCCACCCCCCACCCCCCCAAAAAAAAATATGAAGAGTCATCCAGAGTGCTGTGAGGATCGACTGCGACACCGAAATGCACATCGTGGACAAACTCTTTGAGATGAGAATCCAGCGGTGCGTGAGCAGTCAGTTCAGAGTTCATCTTGTGACATTATTTACAAAGCAGAGAGTAGAGGATGGAGAGGAAGTTCTGTTTATTAGGCAGTGAGTCTGAGGAGGCCTGTGGTCTGAGGGCTTGATCTCTGGGGGGGCTGAATACATGCGGTTGTTAATGATGATGTCCTCACAGTCCTGCACAAAACGGAACAAAATGTGCATCCAGATCTGGCTTCCGTACTCGCACATCGCTGCCGTCATGAGGAGAACCTCCTCCTCTAATTTCAAAACATTGGAAAAACCTCTCAAATTGCATCGTCATCACTAAAACAAAGGGTTTTTTTAAGCATTTTTAGAGGTATAAGGTTTCACCAGACGACAGCGATTGCCTCACACGCATCCAAACACACACACTCACACGCAGCTCTGAAATCAGAGGGAGATTCAGGACTTGGTTTAGGTGTTGCGGACAGCTAAGGCCTGTTCCAGCTCCTGTCTCCTCTGCTGGATCTGTCGGGGGGGAAAGGGGAGAAGAAGAAAAAAACGTGAACTCGAGTATCAGGAGGCAGAGATGGAGAGCTTGTTGTGTAAAAGATAATTAGATGCTGTTTCCTCACCTTGCAGTAGAAATAGCGGCTGACGGCCTCCTGGGACCAGGGCTCGTGGTAAAACGCCGCCCTCCTCTCCTCCTCAGGGTTCCCCACCACGTCTGTCATTAGCTACAGCCAATGAGAAGGGACGATCATTAATGATGGGACTAAATAATAACCATTATTAATATTACATGTGACAAATGTGGAGTATGAATACTGTGATACTGCTGGTACCACCATTCTTTTACTCATATCACACTGATATTGCCCATACTGTACACATTTTCTGTGTATATACGTGTATAAGTACACACACACATATATATATATATATATGTATATATATGTATATATGTAACTGTATCTCTTCCTTGTAAATATAATTTAGTTTCCTTTTTATTTCTTCCTCTAATGCTACTTTTCTATACTTTGTTCAATTTTATTTCCTGTTTTATTATTTTATTTTATTCTAATTTAAATATTTGAATATTTGTTTGTACATGTCCTGCGTGTATAGCATGGAGAGGGCTACAACTGCATTTCATTGTGCGATCCCGTCTTGTATAATGACAATAAAGCTGTATCTTGAACCTTGATATGGAGGGATACAGTTTGAGATACTGTATTTTAGTTAAGAGTTGGGAAAAAAACTACTGGCAGACATATTTGTGTTTTTTAATAAACAAAATATTGCACGCAGTTTGCAGCAGGCAGTGTTTCAAACGAATTCATTATTTTTCTGAGGAGGATCGCTTTATTTCTTTTATTTCATGTAACATCATTGTCAGCTCAACCTTCCCTCTTGAACAACAAGTTGTAGCCACTAGGCCGCTAGCTGGGCTTGGGGCTTTTTTTTTTTTTTTAGTTTGTATTTCTAATTCAGGGAAAAGCCTGACTTTGTTTGTCCTTATTGGTTACCTCATGCTCTACTCAGAGGTGTAGGTGTAAAAATGTCTTCATTGAATTTTCTGCCCCAACATCCAGATCATGCGTCAAATAAAGGCAGCAATTTCTTTCAATGTGCCTTTAAGTTACGAGAGCATATGTGCATATAAATAGTTGTATCGAACCTTAAGGTCTCGGCTCTGGGATTTGAGCCAGTCCTGGATGTAGCCCTTGGGATCTCGGGAGAAACTGAGCATGAAGTCCCTCTGGATCTTCAGCTGGTTGATGGACTCGATGGTCTCGTGGATCTGAAAGAGGAACAGCAACATACTATACATCAGGAAAAAGACAGAAATTGAAGAGTTGCCTTTATTCATTAATTCATTTATTTTATTTATTGTAGTGTAAACACTGAATTTCCCCGAGAGGGATTAATAAAGTACTAATTAGTATTATTATTACTGTTCATTTAACTGTCACAAAAAAGAAGGTACAGCTGCAAAAACTACATCTGAATAATCCACGTATCCTGATAAAAACATCCAGATTAGACAAAATCGAGTAAAATTGATTCTGTATCAACTCTCAGAACTAAAATCTAAAAAACCCTCATATTTACACTAGCTAATGCACAGTTCCTTGAGATTTTTTGGCTGTCTTATCCTTTAGTATTGTGTCGTAAGTATGGTGATCTTCTCAAAAGAGAGGGTGAATCACACAGAAACAGGTATACCTCTGCCATCATGCAAATGTGAAATGACAATTAACAGTGCCAGAGTTTAAAAAAAGAGTAGAATAAGAACATTTTGTGTCCACACATTTAATAAAAGCAGCAGTAATTGCTGTCAGTGTATATATTTGTCCTTCCTGCTCACCCACAGCAACCTGCTCTCGACACAAATGTCTGTTTAAAAGTTATAATGTGTCTGTTAAACATAAATCTTGGTCAAACATTAATAATGACTCCCACATTTAAAACAGAAGGGCGTGAAATCCACTGCGAGCAAACTGCTGCAATAAAACAAAAGCTCCCGTTAAAAATATATGCCATAAAATTGGTTGTCCCCACGAGGCAGCTTACTTCTCGCCTCAGTGTGATTTACAGCATCAAAGGTAAAGCGGGATCAATCCAGAGTTTGTGTTCTGTGATGTCGGCCGGTCTCACCTTGTTGTCGAGCGTGGCGATTTCCTGCTGGTTGGCGGTGGAGAGGAGGAAGCTGCTCATCTGGCTCTTCAGGGGGTCTTCCACCTCCACGTCGATGTCGTAGCAGGCCGTCTTCTTCTGGTCGTTGGGATCCACGCTGACGGGGAGCAAACCGAGAGAGAGCTCTTTCAATAAATCCTCCTCTTGGTGCCTGCGAGATCACTGAATCCATGAAATATTTCTGTTCTCTGATATTATTATGTTTCTTTTCTTTTTGCTTTTCTTTCGCACAGTGAATAATAACAGTCCTGAGTAAAAGTAAGTCTGCGAAACGAACCTACAAAACACATTAATTAGATTCTGACTGTACAGTCAACTGCTGCCACATGTTGTTCGTGATGTCCAACAGCCACCACTTGTGGTGCAGCAGTGGTTTATTCATTTGAGTTCTTATTTTAAATGATTCTATTTTTATGTTTCGTAAAAAGTCAATTGAAAATAGGAGAAAAACAATACATCACTACAACTATTGAGAAAAAGCACATATTCTCCCGAGGCCACACTGAGAAAACAAAGACAACTTTTATAGATATTTTAATAAAATGTGAAATTAAATCGTCGAGGCACAAATGTCAAAGAGTACCTCGCATTCAGTACGAGATAATATGTGCAAAACATACAATAAAAACTCGTCTTTATACATACATCTTCAGATTTGAATCTCGATGAGGCTTTCCTGGTTAAATAGGGTTTAAATACAGTTAAACATGAATCTACCTGATCACGTGGTTGATGACGATGGGGTCAGGGGGCAAGAGGAGGTTGGTGAGGCGCTGAGGGATCTCAGAGAACTTCAGCCGAGGGCAGTCGAAAATCTGTGGAGGAGGGTAGAAACAAACACAAAAACACATTTTTTACAAGGTGTATTGATAATTATGGCTAATACCTTAATAGGTAGGTAGATTTTGCTAAGACAGTAAACACAGTTTTCCTTCAGGTGTTAAACGTTTATTTATAAAATGAAGGGCGGAAGAGCTCATTGGATCATTTTCTTGAGTTTTGACTGAAATGTGAAGTTTTTCTCTGACACAACTTGAACTGTGGAAGACTACTTGTTTATAAAGTGGAGTGTGTATCATATATTATTTAGAAATTACAGAGGTCAGTATTGCAAGATAGATAGATTTCATATTACTCATGTTGTCCCAGTAATATTGTATTTTCAACAACACTGATATTAATATTCATGCAACAACAGTGTGATTTATGGCACATCGAGAGTCCCATACCTGTTGGAAGTACTTGTCACAGTTGATGTACTCCTTGTCATGGGAGTCCTGCAGCTTGTTGGTCTTGACGTACTGCCAGAGGGCCTGGATGATGCAGGAGCGGGTCTGAGTGTGAATGCCAAGCAGGCGAGCCAGGCGAGGGTCCAGCTTAAACTGGGGCGGCTGTGGAGACGATATAATCGCATTACAACACTTTTTTTTTTACAACCGCCCACCTCGGAGCCTTTACATCAGCTTCATCTGACATGCTTATCATGTCTCCCCCCCCGGCTTTGAAATGGGTGTCAGGATCAGGTCTTAAATACATGCTGTAATGTTTCCGCAGACTGGTGGTTATCAGCGACGTGAGGCCTGCAGGTTGTCACTACAACAGCTGATTTCATGGCACAGATTAGTCAGAGTTGTAACAGAGGCGAGTCTATTTCTGGACAGTTGTTGAGTTGTGAGCCGCTGTGAGACGGCGTGGCCCCCTCACCTGGTAGTCCAGCATCAGCAGCAGGGTGCAGCGCACGCTCACGTCTCCCGGCCTCTTCACCTGGAAGCCGTCCGTCTCCTGGGTGGTGGGCGTGCGGTGCCACTGAAAGGACAAAGCACCACACATTGACTGAGCTGGATTATTCAGACTGTTAGTTTCACACTTCATTTTCTGTTTGTTTCACACTTTATTCATCAGAATAGCTCATTAATTAATTCCAGCTTTAAAGGCTCGGAAAACCCAGCAGCTTATTATGATGAGCGCTGGGATCCTACAAGAACACATTTCTTTCTGCCAAAGTTCGAACAGTTTTGGTTATTTTACATGACAGATTTCTCTATTTTGTTTTTTTTCCTTGCTTTTCTCACCAATTTGAAGTGGGCGGGCACAGTTGGGAAAAGGTGATGTGACATATTTCCTGTTTTAACGACATTTGACTCAAAATGTGATGACAGTTGTGTGGTTGTTTACTTATGTTGCCAGCAGCGTGAGTCAAATGTGGTCAAACCACACAGTCCTGATGAAGCAGATTAACTTTTTTAGCCACGCTGGCAGCAGCTCGAGAAATGACGACGTCGATTAGTCAGTCGATCCACCATTTCGGTCCAGACTGAAATATTTCAACAACTTTTTTGATGGATTTCCATGACATTTGGTACAGATATCCGTGGTTTCTAGACGAGGAATCTTAATGACTTTTCCTCGAGCGCCACTATTTGTGTTTTTGAGTGGAATCTCTCAACAGCTATTGGACGGACAGCTGGACAGGTACAGCCATTTGTGTCGCTCTCAGGATTAATTGTAATAAATTTGGTGATCCCTTTGCGTTTCATATCGCACCATCAAAATTTTAATTTATTAAATACTTTATGACCAAATACATGAAAAAAAACATATTACATTTCCAGCATGTTAGCATTGTCATTGTGAGCATGTTAGCATGCTGATGTTAGTCTTGTTAAGTGTTAAACTCTAAGGATGTTTCTTCCTGAACTCTTACTTTGATTGTTGCAAAATATCTAATGTCATAGAGGA
>NTHP01000018.1:752157-769981 GCA_003416845.1 Oplegnathus fasciatus | reverse complement strand
GAGATTTGGCACAATTAACAAATGTGCAAAAAGAAAACAAAGAAGTCACTCGAGTGCGCCTGTTTCAAGCAGCCTTGATCTCGAGCGCCAAGTCTGTGGTTTGGTGAGAGGTTACATTTCTGCAAACTAACCATGCACAGTGTGCTGAGAAACTAACATACCAAAAGGTTGACCATGTGGCCGTACAGCTGAATGTTATCACACAATCAGCGGAGACTTGAAGTGAAATAACAGAAAAACTAAATATCAGCCCGGCCAAATGCAACTATTTACACAAGATTCTTTGTGTTTACACTCATCAGAACCTCCTCTGTATTGCACTGCAGATTAAACGCCATTTATTTCTTCATTTTATCTTAACTGCTCAGAAATTGAAAAGAAAAGCACTTAAAATACCTTCTTCAGTACAGTGGATTGCAGTAACTTGGCATGCAATACAGAGTAATGTTTTCCTCCAACCAATGGCTGACTCGGAACAGATTAAGTACTGATTGTACCTCAAGGTAGAGAGAAATTTCTTTTGACGAAAAATCATTCAAAGCGGAGCACCTGAGTGCCTTGCTAAAATACCCTCTTAAAAGGAGGAACCTTGAGAAGTCATAATTTTCACTCTGAAACTCTTAAAGTGGGCTTTTTAAATGCAATACATTTTGTGAAGACACAAAGTGAAGGGCAGCTAATGACTGTTTTTTAATAAGTAAGCACTTGTTTCCTCCAGCTTCCACACCTGTAATGTTGAAAATTAAAATAAAACCAACCTCTCCTTTATGTTCTTATACAAAGTCAATGTATTAAAAAGGAGAAAGGGCAGTCCAGTCTGTTATATTTTGTATTTATCCAATGGGGATGTAAAAAGGAGCAGGTTAGTTGGGGTGACTAAAGACTCAAGACTAAACCAGACATCACAAAATAACAATTTTCAGTGAACGTCTCTCCACTGATATATGAAAAGGCCGTCACTGACCCTGACTGCATGGCTGAACAGTCTGATTCCCTGATGTGTGCAGCGTACAAAAGCTCTTTATTACTAATAGATGTGATCTCATGAAATGAAAGCGCTGACCTACAAACTGACCAACAGGCATGTTGTCCACATGTGAAATTTTATCTCTTCAACCCATTTAAACCCAAGTTTAAATGGGTTTAGGGGGTAAAATGAGAAAATTAGCTTTCTTGCTGAGAGATAGATTATGAAAATATCCATTATAGCCGCTTTAAGAAAAGGTCTAATCAGGCAGCAAAGGTAAAAACACCTGTGTGGGTGGGATTTAATGCAAATGAGCCATCATTAATGAAATTAGCTTCACCTCTGCTTCTCCTTCCTTGACAAGTCTGCTGTGAAAAACAGATCCATTAAAGCTGAAACTCGGCACTTTACCCCAGTAATCATTGTTTCATTTCAAATCCAACAGAGACACGGAGACAAAATGCCAAAAATTGTGTCACTGTCCAAACACTTAAAAGAAAAGGTCAACATTTTGGGAAATATGATTATTCTTTTTCCTGCAGAGAGATAAGGAGAAGATTGATCCCACTCTCATACCTGTCCCTTAAATGTGAAGCTAGTTTAGTTTAGTTTAAAGACTGGAAACAGGGGGAATCAGCAAGCTTGGCTCCTCCAAAAATAAAAAAAATCGCCTCTAAAGCTCACTAATTAACATGTTATGTCTTGCTTGTTTAATCTGTACAAAAGCCAGAGTGAAAAAACTAAAATCTGCAGTTTTACGGGGAGTCTCACGGTGACAAGACTACAAGGTTGAGTTTTTATTGCTTAAAAAACGTATTTTAAGTTGAAGGTTTCATTTAAAATCCACTGTGTTGGAGCAAAACTGTGTCCCTTTCCAAATACTTACAGCCTGCCTGTACCAGCACTGTATTACGTGTCTAGCATGTGAGCATTTGTGGCTAAAAGTATCAAATTAAATACAAAGAAAGAAGAGCATGCAGTGATAGCACCATTTTAAGGGTGCTGTTTATGTGTTAGCTGACATTCATTCACTTCAAAAACACTGATTAAGGTGACAAACACTAAAAAGTCTGCAGTCATTTTGCAAAAGCAGGTTAAAAGTTGCAGTTCTTAAACGAGTCCTCTGTGCACAGGGTGCAGCGGCCATGTGTGAACTGACCTCCACCAGGTGGTTGTCAGGACCGTAGAGGTCTTTGTCCAGCTCGATCACCAGGCTCTTAAAGAACGAAGAGAACTTCTTCTTCTGCTTCCCCGGCTGTAAAAACAAACAGAGGGAGGTGGTCAATTCATGTCTAAAATCAGATGCATCATGCACAGACAAATGCAAAAGCAAACACTTGTCCCCATGTCTTTGCTTATAGCAACGTTACTTGTGACAAAACCCACAAGAGGCCGAGCGAGATCAGAAAGAAAGTGAGACATTCTCAGGGTCCACTTCCTCCGAGCTCAACCAGAAATATTTGTGGTTTGTGAAACCTAAATGCTTCCTACCACTGTGAAATGACGGCCTTGCCCCGGACTGCTGAGAGCATCAGAGCTTTTTGAAGGGGAGCTTACGGCACAAAAACAAATGTAAGATCATTCTGCTTTTCATGCTGCATCTACAGTCTCTCTCAGCACCCTCTTTACCACGTCAATCATTCAGTTCATATTCCGAGGCAGCCGATACTTTTCTGTCCGAAGCTGTTTGAGCACATCATTACTGTCGGCCAAAAACAACCCAGAGCGGCACACTTTTCATACTAAATGGGAAAGATTATGATCTCAGTTATTTTTTTAGACTCACAGTGAGTTCATCTGCCAGAGATGACATAATACTACACCCCCAGCAGGTCAGTGTCACAGAGACTGTATTTCTTTAAAGTTACTTCACTTTTAAATTGACCATGTAACAATTTTAGATGAGCAAAACTCACGTCATCCAGCAACTTCCCCTCTACTCGCAGTTCCCATGATGCAATGCTGCCATCTGAGTCATCTGCGTCTGGTCTGGCGGGGTTGAAGGTGTTGGATATGTAAAGCCTCAGTTTACGCTTTTGCTGCTGACACAAGGGCACATAAAATAGCACAGTTTAAACGGACAGTTCATGAAAACTCGAATTGAAATGCTGCAGGTGCCCCATCTGAACTGATTAGCTCAACAGCAGATTAAAAAAGTGCTTTAATATAACAAGAGACAAGAGTCATGAAAAGGGAGTTTTTGTGTGTTTTAAGATGAGACAAAACTAAAAAAGGTGAAAAATATAAACAATTATCAACAATTTTAAGACCTGTTGAGGTGCAAAAATTACTTTAAATGACATTTTTGTCCTTCTAGAAATGGATAATTGGTGTTTTAGACTGATACCTCAAGGACAGCAGGGCACGCTGGCTCCTCATTAGTCTCGTTTTCTTGTCCTTACCTTCATTGGTCTCTTCAGTGCTTCCTGGATGTCCACACGTTTGCGCATGATGGTCTGGTCCAGTTTGCGCTCAAACGCCAGCAGATCCATGTAGGCCTGAGACTCGGGGACCAGCTCGCGGATCTGCTCAGAGGGGAGACAATCGGACGTTGAAACACAACCACAATATTTCACACACACAAGATTAAGAAGTCAGACTTTCTTAACATCTACTATCAGAATATCACTAAAAGGCTTAAACAGATTAGCTGTCTTGGTGTCGCCTTGGTGCTGCAGCGGGTCCAGTGTCTTGTTTCAAAGACATTTAGTCCCATAACATAATTTCCTTTCAATATATAGAATAACAGGGAAGGAATAGTTTAACTTTTTGCCAAGAGTTAGATGAGAAGATTGATACCACTCTCATATCTGTACGCTAAATATGAAGCAACCGCCAGCAGCCGGTTAGCTTAGCTTAGCATAAAGACTGGAAACAGGTGGAAACAGCTAGCCTGGCTCTGTTCAAAGGTAACAAAATCCACCTGCCAGCACCTCTAAAGGTCACTAATTAACATATTATATCTTGTTTGTTTACTCTGTACAAAAAGCTAAAATGTTAAAATGACACATTCTAGTTTTACAAGGATTATGTGCGGGACTATTTCTTGGGCGGGAGCAGTGACGTCCTGGAGTTTCGTACCTTTGGACAGAGCCAGGCTAGCTGTTTCCACCTGTTTCCAGTCTTTATGCTAAGTTAAGCTAACCAGCTGCTAGCGGTAACTCTATATTGGACAAACAGATACAAGAGTGGTATCGATCTTCTCATCCAACTCTGCAAGAAAGTGAAAAGGCGAATTTCCCAAAATGTCGAACTATTCCTTTAATTTCTCCTTTAAGTCCACACCGACGGTATCACATATATATATTCTGTATCAACTTGTTCCAGGTCTTCATTGACACTGAGAGAAATAATCAAACCCAAGACTCAGCATTTCTATGGCTGTACCTTTCCATCAAATGGCATCATTTCATACCCATTTCCCCAAAATTCATCCTGACATATCTGCTATGTTCCACCAGAATTTGAAATAAAGTTCAGAGGATTTGAACAAAGTTTGGCTGCACAGCATGAGTTTGTGCTGACTGACCCACCGGCAGGTCAGTGAGGTTCATAACGTAGGTTAAACTCAAGGCAGCTGGTGGCCTTGAGGTTTAAGGTGCGGACTGTGAACTGTAATGTCCCCGGTTTGACTCCAGTCAGGGACTTTTGTTCCCCATCTCTCTCTCTCCTGTGATCTCTCCAGTATCAGCTATAATGCCCAAAAATATTTAAATACAAAAAAAGAGAGGTTTAACTTTTGGCTCCTGGTGGAAATAAACCTGAGCTGGAGGAGACTAAGTAATTTAATAACTTAATAACTTAAACTTAATAACTTGTCATCCCATAAAAAAACTTAATCAGATTCAAGTTATTACAGTATACGGAGTACAATTAACTGTGTCAGATAACATTTGATCTATATGAGACTTATTTTTCCTCCACTTTTTATTCTTTAACTTATAGGAGGCTGAAGGGAGTGCAAATGTCCCTTCACTGCTGCCCAGTCCACCATTAATACGGAGGTCCACACCATCCTGGGAACACTGGAGGATAAAAATGAGATGCAGAGTGTGCAGCCAACCAGCCAGGACTCAGACATTACCATACCGATGAAAGTCCGCAGAGCATCAAGGGCTGCTGCTTACTTACCAAACTGTGCACACACACTCCTCCAGTTTGCTCCTTCTCCTCCCTCCCTCTTCTGTCCTCTTTCATGTTTCTTCCTAAATGGCTGCCTTCATTGTTCCCTCTCATTCCTTCTCTATCTCCATCTCGCTGCCTTTCACCGGGGCCGAGGTGCCGAGCAGACGGAGGAGGAGTGTGGCAGACATTCCCTGTCCCTGACTCATTATTGTGGAGTGGCGCCCCAGCCATGCCTACTGCTATCTCTCCGTCTGGGTTATGTTAGGGGATAAGACCTGAGCCCAGACGCTCACAGTCTCCAGACCTCCGTAGTTTCAGTGTAAAAGCCTTCTGTGTGCTGGCTAGGACGTGGTGAGGCGATGGCGTGGCACAGGGCCGAAAACTCAGACCATGGGATGAAAATCACAACCTCAGCCGGCACAGACTCACCTGTGGCAACGCAGTGATTCTGCCGCCTCTTTCGGTTCTACTTGTGGTTGCGTCTCTGCCATATCCCGCTGACTATTCCAATTTAAATCAATGAGCCCCCATCCAAATAACAGAATGAAACCCTGAAGAAAAACCCCTAAAACCTCCTGATCGCTCCCCCTCATCCTCTCTCTTCTCATTTGGAAATAACACATAATCATCTGGCCCTCTGCGCCTTCCAAGAACCCCTGACATCAAAAACCCACCAGGATTTTTCTGTTCACCACACAAAAGATAATAACACACACACACACACAAAAAAAACAGAGCAACAAAGGTAAAAATATGCAGCCTCACCCTTTGCGGAAGAATCTTGTCTGCCATTTTCCTTCTCTTAGCACTAGAGAGAGGGAGAGAAAGACAGAGAGAAAGAGGAAAAAGAGAGCATGTTACTATGGTGACTGATAGCGTAGCACCCAGGCCATCTGCTAAAATGCTGGGCCATATCCAGCACCCCAGCATCCCAGCTGTGTGTGTGCGTGTGTGTGTGTGTGTGTATGCGCTCATGTGTTTGTGTGAAATGCAGCGGTCCACCTGGAGAGTGAGAGCCTCCAACAGCCAAAAAAGTGTCACATCACACATCTCTTGCACACACACACATACACACACACTCTGCAGAATCACTGGGGCCGTTGCAGCAGGACTCGGATGGTGACAGGATGTGTGTTCAAGAGCTTTTAGGAATGCAGAGTCCTCAAGATTAGGAGAATGTATGTCCGTGTGTAGATGTTTTCATTCATGAATTCCTGGCATTTCCTGCTGTGTGAGAACAACATTTGTTTACCAAAACCATGTTTTTTTTTAAATCTTATACTTACCACAAAGGGATTAAGAACAATAAGACAACCTGTGCCAAGTTGGTGCCTCTGTCAGAACTTTATCACTAAGTGAAACTGATTACAAAAACAACACTGCAGCTTCCTTCTCTATTCAAGTTCCCTTAAATATTCAATTAACATCTGTGGACAGCTGCGATATGTGGAGCACCCATGTAAATTCATGCAAGCGTTCTTGTTGTTGGTGTCTGTAGAACGACACTGCCTAAAAACACCTAGATGGCACTACACTGCAAAAAGAACAATTCAAAAAAAAGTCAGAATAACTTATTTTAGGATGATTTAATCGTATTTTTCTCATCAAAGATGAATAATATTGGCTTGTGGGCGCCATATCCTTCTAGCAATCCTCCGAAAGGTGGAAAGAAGCAACGGGATTCATGTCTTATTTCAAAGATTCTTCTCTGTGGTCCTGTTTTAGGATATTAACTCTTAAATTGAGCTAAATTAAAAGACAATCTACTTTCAAGCACCTTTGTTGTGAATTTGTTAAGTTTCACTGCTTTTATCAAGTCTTTTTGCAGAGAGTTAAATGAGAAGATTGATACCACTCTCGTATCCGTCTGCTGAATATAAGGCAACAGCTGGTTAGCCTAGCTTAGCATAAAGAATGGAAACGGGGAAACAGCTAGCCTGGCTCTGCATGATGGTAACAGAATCCACCTACCAGCAGCGCTAAAGCTCACTGACTCACACTCACAGTTGTGGTTTTACAGGAGGTTAGTCACCGCTCCCAGCCAAGAAATAGTCTGGCACACAACTTGCTGTACAACCACAACTTTTCATTTTCACACTTTGTTTTTTGTACAGACTTAAGAAACAAGATATAACGAGCTAATAAGTGAGCTTCAGAGGTGCCAGTAGGTGGATTCTGTTACCTTCCAACAGAGCCAGGCTAGCTGTTTCCCCCTGTTTCCAGTCTTTGTGCTGAGCTAGGCTAACTGGCTGCTGGCTTCATATTTAGCTCGATAGTGTAGTGTTCCTTTTAAGCGTAGATAGTCTTTTGAATGATTTCTATGCTAGTTCAAAATCTTTTGCTTACCTGATTTTTAGTTTGATACTAGAGGTGGGTGATATGGATAAAATCTTCGGTATAGGTCATAATTTATATGGCGATATCAATACATTTTGTGACTGAATTAAATTTTTAAATAGTCTAGAAAGAGAAACATTGGCTAATCCTAAATACCTGAAAAAACAAGGTGCATGTTGATTAACAGCATTGCCCACAATGACTTAATAGAACTAGAACTATTACATATCTGACAGTTGACCATCCAAATTTACATTTCTATCGTCTCATGGTATATAACGTCATATTGCCCAACCCTATTTGGTGGTAGAAAATTTCTTTAGATTACATCATATTTTTTCTTGTTTGTAGGGGGGGATTTTTTTGCAGTGTAGAGGAATTTTCTATCACAGAGCACTGCAACTGTCTGCGAAGCAGTATGTTACATCAGCATGCCAAATACTGAAACAAGCCTGCTGCAAGGAGAGTTGAAAGATCCGGGGGTGCATTGCAAAGGAAAACACAAACCTGCATCACAACAATCCGCCATTTATAACTGTTTTAAAAGGGTTTGAGATTGGACTCTACTTTATTTTTCTGCTTCAGCTGAAAAAAACTGTTCCCATCATGCCATGCTCCAGTCCAAAGCATGCACCACTACATTTTAGGGGTCAACTTCTAGGCCCGTACGTATGGTTGGCCAAAAATCATTCAGGGAGTGCTGGGCTCAGGTGAAAGGCTAAATAGGCCAGAGTCATCAAACGTAAGAAAATGGACATGCAGCAGAATAAACTCCTACTTTGATCCGAGCGTGGGATCTGATTGGGGCTCTCTCATGTCCATCTGCCTCGCCGGCATCTCATTGGCTCCGGGGAATCCGACTGGCTTCCTAAGAATTGGTGAGGATTCGAAGGTTGTCCGATTAGAGTTGTGGCGAGACACACACTCAGTGGCAGCAAGTACGATGTCAGAGGGGAAACACCTGGTGGTTCTGGCTGTTTGTATGTGTTGGATGTGTGTTAAGTTCAAGGGTCTGTTAGTGGGTGTAAAATCTAAAATTCAGACAAGGGCAGGCACAGGGATGGGCGTGTAACTGTGTCCATGCACGCACAAAGTGCAGCAGAGGAGGACCTGGGAGGCCTCCTGCTCATCTGAGGGACACGCTCATTCAACAAAGTTTCTCAGTGAACCAAAACAATCATGCTTCACACACACAGACAGACAATACACTGACAATGGACACACTGTGAACTCGTGTATCACAGGGAGGGGAGCAAACAGGCAGTGTGCGAGTTTAGCTCTTTTGTTCGGCTCTGAATTGCAAATATGGACGCTGCATTGATGAAGTAATGTTCAGAGGGTTCTCAGGAGATGAAGACAACATGCACGCTACTCACACCTTTTCGCTCATCTCCCCAAAACAAATCTCA
The DNA here is from genome assembly GCA_003416845.1 of Oplegnathus fasciatus. Classification (NCBI taxonomy): domain Eukaryota; kingdom Metazoa; phylum Chordata; class Actinopteri; order Centrarchiformes; family Oplegnathidae; genus Oplegnathus; species Oplegnathus fasciatus. The sequence goes on along the minus strand of NTHP01000018.1, from coordinate 761,143 downwards.
AACCTTTCTAAGCTTTCCCACTGCCAAAAAAACTAGCTCATGACCAGATAATTCAGCTCCGGTCCAGCTCCTTAAACCAGCTGGTCTAGCACCAAGAATCCCGTTTCATTATCACATGAATGTTCCTAAGCAACTACTAAGTGTCCTGGGTAACCTTGTCTCATGAGCAGCAAGGAACATTTTTAGGTTACTTCAAGGACAAAGATCAGAATTAACAGCAAAAATGCTTTCAGAGGTTCATACAAAAGATCAGGGATTTATAAATAAATAAATACAAGATGTCATGTTTGAGGCAACGTTCAGTTTGTTTGTTTGATGACACACTGTCTGAACAGCTTCCTTATATGACATTACAATATGCTGTGTGTTTGTTTTGCGAAGGAACTCCCAGATTCAAAAAATGTGAAATTACAGAACAGTTTCGTGGAAAGTTTTTAACTAATTTTATGCAACTAAAGAAGCGTTTCATCCTCGGCCTTTGTGATGCAGCGGCAAACCGTGAGAAAGAATTTCAATAATAAGTAACTGCATGAAAACGATCCAAAATTCAGGTTGTTTAAAAATGCGATGAGAAAAGCTAGTCAGGGCACATTTCCACATTTCCAAAAATGAGTATGATAATATGCATCTGAAATGTTTTTGACAGATTTTTGTCACTTTTAAGAAATATTTTAAAGCACACTTGAGATAAATCCACACAGAAAACTTTGCTTTAAGAAGCTTTTTAAGAAGCACTGTCCAGAGTATTCCCTGCTACGAGACACACTTACCACAGAGTATATTAAAATCTACACTTTTACCTCATTGTGTTTTGGTTAATACGAATGTTTTCCAACCCTCTCTCCTAGAAATTACATTTATGCACAACTAATTTGCGACAGCTAAGCATGTTTTCTATTAACACAGCAAGAAAACGTTGTTGATCAGTGGATTTTCAAAGTCGCGTAACTGCACGTGGGTCTTCAGTGCCCAGCATCTGTCTCGGAGTTACGAGCGGTATATAAATGTAGTCCTTCCTACAGTACACATTATTTAGGAAAACAAATTAGTAGTATATAAATGTAATTTCTAGGACACAGGGTTGAGTATTCATAACACTTTATGCAAAGCAAACCAGAATTAAATCCTATTTTTAGCAGCAGCTTTGCGCAGGACAGCGTTTGTTCTGCAGAGCGAGCGTGGCTGGGACCATAAGGTCTCAATGACACTGCAAACACAGGTGGCCCGCCCTCAGCTGGCAGCCGCGTGGGGTCTGAGCTGGATGGAGGAGAGCAGGGAGCTGGAGCATCAACTTGCTTGCCAGAGGACACACACACGCTCTCACAAAGCAACAGACACCTGGACGGGTCACCCTGGACCATCGATCAGACCCTCCGCAGCCAGCCGGGCTGCTCTGGGGGTTGAGGCCCCGACGCAGGACAACATTTCCCCTGACCTGTTCGACAAGCCTGCTTAATTGTAAGTGGATCAATCGTGCTGCAGATACTGAGAGAATGAGACAGAGCGAGACAGAGGTCCAATGAGTGCGCATATTGATCTCCTTTCTAATGACCATACCTGCCACACACTTGTCTCCTAATAGACATCCATCCACTGTGTGTGTGTGTGCCTGGTACTGATGTTCAGATCTTTTGTACATGGTAGTCAAACAGCAGACAATAGATAGTGTGACAATAAACCAAAGCACAAAAGCACTAGAGCCTGAACACCCGCAGACAGCAGTGTGGACGCCACACAGATGTGACCATGGGGCAAAGTAGACAACAAAGACACACAAAGAATGAACATTCAGTCATGGCAGCAGATCTGGATGGTGAGAGGTGGATGCACAGAGCAGTGAGCCAGGCGAGAGATGCAAAGAGTGGAGCAGTGGGAGACAGTCAAAACAAAAACTGAAATGAAAGCTGAACAGAGACGCACAAAGGTCATGGTTTCACTTCTCATCAATGTGATTTTTCAGATCTGATTCTGAAGCTCAGATTTGAAGAGATCACAGAGTGAAAACGGCTGCTGGTGTGTCCACTGTGGCTGTCTTGTACTGTAGGGCTACAACTCAAGACTATCTTTTTATCTTATTTAGTCATGATCATTTAAATGATATATCAAAAAATAGGGAGAAAAGCTTGTTGTTTTGTCCGATCAACAGTTTAAAATCCGAATATATTCAATTTACAATGATACAAAACAGAGAAAAGCAGGAAATGCTCAAATTTGAGAGGTTGGAACCGGCAAATATTTGGCTTTTTTTGTTAGCCATGCTGGTGGTGTGGAGCTAGGGATGGCAACGTCAGCTTGTGACTTGATAAATCACTTTTATGACTGAGGGTTAATCAAAATTATTGTCTGATTAACCTACTAATCATTTAAGCACTATTGTAAAATAATCTATACATCTTAACAGCAGGACTGTACATTGTTAGAAATGTTTTGATACTGGTGCCAGTACGATACCAAAGTTTTGGGAGCATTAAAGCTATAATTTTTACATTTCTTTTTCTCCAAAACCCTTTTTATCATTTAACAAAATAATCCAAACTTCTCAGTTGTATTGTGTGTAATCTTGTTTTAACACAAGCAGCTGCGAGAGAACGTTTTTCCTGAATGACACCAAAGTCTAAAATTAGCAAATCTGGAATTGTGTGATCAGGAAATAAGTAAAAAGCACCAAGAATCTGATTTTACACCAGCTTTTGGTACAGTTGGTCCTAAAAAATATTGTGGTTCGATGCCCAGCTCTAACTGCACTGCCTGCACATGATTCATGAACATTTCCATGTTTGGTTTTGAAGATGAATGCCAATTTGAGCAAAATCTGATTTCTTTTGTTCATCCAGATAAGTTAAATTCAAAGTGTAACCACAGCCGTTGTCGTCTACATGACCTCAACAGCAACACACAAAAGCAGACAAATAAGGAGTTCTATATACAAGCCATGCAGTGTTTAGGTAGGAGTTGGAGGCCGACTGGATTGAGACTCACTTTCTGGCCCGGTTCTGGACGGCCTGCTGCTGCTGCTGCTGCTGTTGCTGCTGCTGCTGCTGGACCTGCTGGGAGGGGGCAGGCCTCTTACGACTGGGCTCCATCACCGGGGAGGGCAGGCCGGGCCGCACCGCCGGGCTCCCTCCGTACGGTGGGCCGGGGGGGCCCATGGGAGCTCCCTGGTGGGGCATCCTCGCTCCAGACGGCATGCCAGGACGCTGGGGAGAGGAAGCAGGAGAAAAGACGGGTCAGATATAAGTAGGAAACATTCTTCACTGCGTTTTCTGATAAATTATAATCACAAATTAGTGCTTCTAAAAATATAACAAAGGAAACATTTGATCAAGTGCAACTTTTATGCGTTTTCTTCTGATGGACTCCAGGTGGACTAAGGAAAAGTTTTATCTGACAAAATCACAAAGTAGAGCTGCAACAAAGAGCGACACGTCAGCTCCTAAACCAGACCTCACAGATTTTTCCTATTTAAAATGAAAGTCTGGTGTCTGTTGTGGTTCTTTTGAAACTGGAGAGTCTCCTACCTTTTATAACCTTTGGTCACCTTTCAGTAATCAAACAACAACGTAGCTGGTAAACATGAACACACATTAACCAACTTTGTGACGTCAATCTTGAATCTTTTCCATCTGGAGCTGCAGACATGAAAGAAACCGTCCAGTGAAAGAAGTGCCATCCAATGTGGGATTTGTGTTTGTCTGATAGCTGACATCAGAGACCAACATGAAATATGGAGCATGTACTTTAGGCAGCTTGTGAGGCCTAAAAGTGTCAGTGAAATCAAACCGCCAATGGTGTGAGATACAGTTAACATTAGAGCAGCGATCTGCCTTATTTTGTTCTTGTTTAAAGATAACTAACACTGATTTCTAGAAAATGCCAGAAACAAAAGCAACTGTATTGAGAACAAGCAGCATTGTTTTGTCTCGGTCTTATTTTCTCTCTTGTTCTCTTGTCTTGCTTTCAACAGAAATCAGGTTTGACGGCTGAAAAATAGACTAAATGAAGATTGCTTCGCAGTGTGCAAACTCAAACACGCACACACACACACACACACACACACACACACACACTCCTCCTAAACAATGCAAACAGTGTCAGAGTCCACAGCCCCACAGTCTCGTCTTGACGCCTGGGAACAACTGGGGAACTCTCACCTGTGCTTGTCACTCCCATGACAACAGCTGCGTCCCGCCTCGGTTTATTGTCTGAAACCAAATTGGGGTTTGTGTGATAGAAAGAAATCCTTTGACTCCGACCAGAGCGCAGACCACCTCCTGTATGTAAAGAACCCCACGTCTACAGAGAATAACCAAACCTCTAATTACACTTTCATCACTTTAAATGCATCAGTGGGGGAGGAAATATTCAAAGTACAGAAGTATACATATTAAAAGTGCATATAATGCAGGAAAATGGCTCCTATGAGTGTTACAATCTCATATATTATATCACTGTATTGTTATTACTAATGCATTAACATGATGTAGCCCTCAGGGACACAAAAGCTGCTCCAGGTTATCTGTGTGGCAGCTACTTTGTGGTAATTTAATTAATTTGTTTGTTAATATGCACCAATAGCGTACATCTGAAATAAAATACTCCTGCATTATTTTTTAATGCTGAGGCCCTCTCTTGAAGAAGGACCTTGTATCAAAACACATTTTCCATGTCCTATTCATTCTGAAATACGTCACATTACTGAAGGTGAAGACGCTCTAACTGAAGCTTCACTGTGACTTTAACACCTTTAATATTTCAGTTGATACCAGGGGGTTGGGCGATAGGGCCAAAAACGATTTGAATCTGGGTTTTTATTCCTGCAAAACTCAGGAAAACTAAAACATCATTGAAACAAGAGAGATGAGCAAGAATACTAAAAGACCTGCACCACCTGCGAGGCTCTCGTTGTAATGCATTCACGGAAAATACACACCTACAAACTGTCACTACCAGATAACTAAGTAGAACACAGGCTTTAACTTTAATAATCAGTTTTATTACAGTCAGAGCAGAAAAGTCTACACACTGATTCATTTGCTCTCACCGTTTGTTTGATATCTGCAGACTGCTGGACAGCGAGCTACACGGCAGGTACGGACAGACTTACTACCGCTGACTCCACCTCTCGTAACAACAGGTAGCACCTCGTCGACAAACACAAACCGAGAGCTCAGGTCAGTGTGCACAGTCTTTTTTCAGTCTGTCGCTCTCGTCAATGCGAATGTTAAATGTTAAATGTTAAATTCACTACGAGATAGCCAGAGCCAGTTAACCACCTGGAGTCAGGACAGTCCCGTAAACTGCACAACAGTAAATATAAATCATCTTATCATGTCACAGTTTACGGGACTGTCCTGACTAAAGACAGCTAATGTTGCCAGCTATCATTTATAATTTACTTTTCGACTGAAAATAACCTTTTTGTGCACGTTGTAATAACTTGATTAGACAAATTCACGTCATTTTTCACACTGTCATGAACCAAAACATTTGAATAATCAAATTAATCTGATATATTGCGCAGCCCTAGTTGATATTGTGCTCACATGCTGCATGTTTTTGAATAATTCTGCACTTAATCAAATTATAACCAAGCTAACTTGAGGAGCCCAGGGGAAAAAGGGAGGGAGGGGGGTTTGATTAGGGGCCAATGGCTTACTTTTGCCCTGAGGGCCTCCTAGCAGGTTAATCCAGCTCTGACTGTTGTATGATTTGATCTATAACAATGCATATTCCATGAGCTCATCACAGGATTTGTATATAAAATCTTAATCTGCAAAGTACAGCTGTCAGATAAATGTAGTGCAGCAGAGTGCATGTACCTCAAAACTTCGTAATATTCCACCAATGAAAAGCATTATGAGCACGAATTGATCCAAAAACATGACTGATGGTTTCTCAGTTAATATCAAACTATAAATACTCTACAAAGGACACACAGCTTGTCTCATTGGACATTTAAAACCATGAAAGATGTCTATTCTTCCCTCTCCCTCACTATTATTCAAAAGAAAATCTAAACCTTGTTGTTTAGCAGAGCCGTGACTTAATAGACCAAAATGTTTAACCATCACCTTGCAAAAGAAAAAAATAAAAAGTCCTTTTTCAAATCGGCACAGAAAGTGCCCGCTACATTCTGTAGCAGAATGGGTAAATGCTGGAGAGAGCAGGACAGCTGAAGGATACAAATCAGGAGTTTCATAATATGCTCACATTTTCCCAACATTTCACGCTGTTTGTCGCCTCTAAATGTGGATTACTGCACGTACAAACACATATCAGATTTGATCTTTAGACTGTCCACAAACACAGGGGAAAAAACCCCAGAAAACAAACAAAGAAGGAGGTAATAAACAGCTGAGGGAGGGCACAATAAGAAAACTGGATATCCAAATGTAAATGAATTCACAGATTTAATAAGAGTATGACAGCATGCGACTCAGGCTAAGACTGACGTATTATGTGCCCTTTGAAATGGTGACCAAGCAGAGATCCTGTGATAAGAAGCCCGAGCAGGCGTTGCTGTCACTCTGGCTGGGAGTTTGGTCGGCAAGGGGGAGGGGATGCTGGGGGTAAGAGCAACTGAGAAGGGCCTCCAAACGGGAGAGGATAAGCCAACATATGGTCGGGGCCTCCTGCTCGAATGTTGTCACCTTGCGGAGTCTTAAGAGACCCCTTCTTCTTCTACCTAAGCTGGACAATAACACCCAAACAGGCACCAGACTAGACTTCCAGCAGCCAGACCGAGACTTCTGTTACGAGAGTCTGTCTGGAGAATTTGAGCCTTTCAGATAACAGATACAGAAAACCATAGCTGGATAATGTGTAAGATGAATTTCCCCTAAATCCACCACACACACACACGCACACAATGAGTGGTACTCTATAATCTGACCTGCTGAACTGACTCCAACACTCTGCCCGGAGCTCTGCCAGCCAGCCAGCCAGCAATCGAATCTGCCATGTGGATGGATATCTGAGAAGTGTGTTGGCATCTCTGGAGGGATTTGGAGAGGCCAAACTTAACCCACACTGTACTAAACATATGAATCTGTGGGTTGTAACATGGACGGTCCCTTTAAAGGCTTCGATTGGAGCCCTGAAATCTATTAAAAACTGAAGATGAGGCTCCTTGAATTGGACTTAAGATCGCTTATTGATTTATCGTTTAGTATATCAAGTACCAAAAAGTTAACATACTCAAAATGCTTGTTTTATAAGATATTCAGTTTACTTTCATATCAGAAATCATTCGTGTTAACATGTGTTTTAGATGTAACAGTTACAATCTCAGTTTTTATTATCACAGTCAGTCATTCTCTGGTTTCAGCTGTTGTTTTTCTTTACATTTTTTCCATTTTCCATTTATTTATTTGGCAGACACTTTTGTCCAAAATGATGCACAAATGAGGTAAAAGTATAGACGTTCTCTGATTTATATGATGGTAATCTGAATATCTCTGGGTTTTGGACTGCTGGTCGGACAAAACAAGGCATTTAAAGACGTCGCCTTAAGTTCTGGGACCTCGTGAGGAGCAATTCTTTCACTATTGTTTGACATAAATTAATCGGTTCATTGTGAAAATAATCTGCAGGTTTGATGTGATAATAATAATACATCCATTTGATACGTTTTTAATGAATTTTACATGTCATTTTGCTGATATCAATATCAGAAAGATATTCCTATTAATATCGTAATATTGATTTCAACCATATCGCCCAGCCCTAATCGAGATTAGCTGACGCTTATCTCTTGCAGAGGTGTCTGTCAAATAGGGCTGGAACATATGACTACACAATCATAGTATCTTTATATTTATGCAGATGATGTGCCTTTATTTGTTCAGTATTTAATTCACTGGCCACAGGAATATAACAATATCATGTTCTGTGATAGAGGATTTCAACCACATTGACCACCCCTACTATCAAATAAAGGGTGATGGGATTCATTTAAGTGTTGATTCACCAAAGTAACACACATATATATATATATATATATATATATATATATATATATATATTTATATTATTATTTCTGTTACCTCCAGTGGAATCTAACCAGATAGTTTTGGTTTTATGTGGTGAGATTTTGAGATATCTGTCTCTGAGATGTCTACCTCCGTCCCAGCACAGAAAAGGTAAATTAATCATTGAAAAAAAAATAAATTTAATGAGATCCAACAGCAGCTTCTCTTTTCAAAAACAAAGCCCCTAGTACTCTGAATCCAGTTTTCATATTTCTATTTCTATTTCTTTGGTAGAAAGTAATTTCAATGAGAACTTGTCATGGCAAGGTCTGTGGATTATCCAGAGTAACCGGGACATTGTGTTTTGAAAAGACAAGTGTTGAATCTTTTAACTAAACTTTTCAATGCTGTGAGCACCACAGGCGATATCTCCATTGCATTAGGGTGGAGGCAGAAAAATCAGTTATCTTAAAATCTGGGCAAATAAAGCCTGCGTGGATGGATACCACTGGGCGAACTAACCCTTTAAGCAAGTGATTCGGTTTTAACGACAGCCCAGATTTGAGAGTAAAGTTTACGTTCAGAGGTCCCGCCACTCGCTCTCACACTTACAGATGACAAAGCTACAGTGTGTCGTATTATGTTTTGGCTTATCGGGGTTTCCCATGCAGAGCGCTGGAAGGCTTTTCTCATCGCCACGGCCCTCGCTGACCTCCACACACACACACGGGCCAGAGAAGTAACACAGCGGGGGGGGGAGGTAAGGCAGATAATGAGAGAGAAAGAGGAAGAGACCTCAGCCAGGCCTTCAGCCCACCCATCAGTCCTAGAACCAGACCTCGTCCAAACCCTCTCCCCCACAGCACACACACTGCTGCTGGGAGGCAGGAACACTGCGACCTTCGGAAACCACAACAATGTTTGCATACAGTGTGTTTATATATGTTCTTGTTCACATCTGTACATTTATGAGTATATAAAAGCTTCCTTCGCTTCATTTGCCCGTGAGGGGGGGG
>NTHP01000018.1:724498-736193 GCA_003416845.1 Oplegnathus fasciatus | reverse complement strand
TTTTTTGTAGATGCACAATAAATTACAGCTACACGAGAGAGAAAAAACTCCAGTGCGCACTAATCCCGGATACAGGATAAAGAAAATATATAAAGAATAGTTTTAATGGTGGATGCGGATCCTGAGCAGCGCAGACTCAGCGAGGAGGCAAAGTGATGTGGAATAAAACAAATGTGCTAATGTATCACAAGGTAGCATGAGCATCCATACCTTTCTCTCCATCACTATGCGCTTTTTTAGGCTACTCAACAACAGGAACTGTCGGATGCGTCTCTGTGGAGGTGTCCGGGTCCGGCGCGGAGCTTCCCCTTCACTCCTCAACTTCCTCACGGCTCTTCAGACAGCAGCGTCTCCCTATCACTTCCCCATTACTGGACAGCTAGGCGACTTATTAGCACTGGCCTGTGAGACGCCGAGCCGGGGATGGAGCCAGAGCCAGGATTGGTGAAGCCTTGTTCGGAAGGGGAGCAGGGGCGCAGGCGCGGTCTCTGCTGGAGAGTCGATAAAATGAAAAATTACCAGAGGCAGGGAGTGTCACCAAATTATCCTCCTGAGCGGGGGTACACCGTCCGATGGAAGATTTAACAAAAGGAAATGATGACCACAGGTTATTTCAGCTAAATTAATGTATATATGTGCACTGCAACAACAAAGACTTCTTATTTTGGATGTTAGGCCTCCGCCATGCACTGAATAAAACCTGTTTACTACAGCAGCACCATCAGCTCCCTAACCAAAAGAACTGTACCATAAGGCACCCTTTATAAATGGGCTGTAAATTGTAACTATAAACCCTTTAATTAATAATTTACAGATGCTTTATGGAGCAGTTATAAGCCATTAATAAGTGGATTGTGGAAAAAGGACTGCAAAGGATCAGGACAAAAATGAATCTATTAACAGATTACAAATATTTATAAGGTTATAATATTAGTGTATATCGATAGTTTGTTGTCCAGCTAGTTATATATTTAAGTTTGCTTATATCTGTTTAGCCTTTTTATATGTGTATTGTCCTGTAAATTTTAGTTTATTGAGTCAAATTCCTTGCATGTGTCAACACACTTGAACAAAGGGATTTTTCACAACCTGGCAACCCAAATTCTGTTCCTATTAACTGATCTATAAGGCATTATTAAATGATCTATTATCCATGTCTTATCAGACAGTGGTATTAGAAGGGGAATATGAAACTTGGGATTTTGCAAAAATGATTGCAATAAACTACAAGAGCACGTAGGAGTGCTCCACAAATACACTGATACCACGAGAAAATGTATAAATATTAAGCAAGGAAATGTGATTATGAACACTGAAAGGATATTTAAAGACAAAATGTGATTATGAGAAAGCTACTATTTAACTTTCCTTTCACAGCATGAAAAATGACTTATTTTAACCACAATAAAATGAGAGAAAATGTAGTCAGCTGTAGAGTATGAGGGGTTTTAGGAAATGTTAACATGTCACTTCTAGGTGAACTTAAAGTCAACCAGTTCATATGCGTAGGTTTCTTGAATGAGGCATAAAAACTGCACAAAAGAAAAACAAAGGAAAGAACAGGCTTCATTTTATATTAAGTCTCTTGAAAGCAGCAAAAACACACACATGGAGAGGAAGGCAGAGCCCAAAATGTATGTGTGTAGCGGACTGTTGTTAATGGTTTAATAAAAGGACAAATGTAAGGAGGAAAATTATGAGTGTTTGCGTGTATGTGAATAGAAAGTGCACATCTGGAAGCGTCAAGTCAGTGCAGGACAGTCTGTCATGCCAACTCAAGTAGTCCAGAAGTTCTGACACTGACCTCACAGCTCCTTGAGGTTTAACAGAGGAAGAGTTTTCAGAAAGTGCAGCACAACATCTGGGTCATCGCCGTGTTTCAAACAAAGCTTTCTTTCCGCAGTGCAGCCCACTCCTACCCACCCACAAACTCAATCAGCAGAGGTTTACTACTGAAGCTTTGGCTCGACACCAGCACGAAGAACAAAAGATATCCCATGGCTGGAAATCTTTCTGGCGCACTGTTTGAGAATCTTAAACTGAAGCATCTACTGCTGAGATATGAGCTATTTTTATGAGGAGTGATTGAATATTGAAGCCGAGGCATTAAATTCTCATCAACAATTGTCCTTTAAATATGGAAGAATTTGCTGTTTATTAAGTTGGGTTCAATGAGGGACTGGTTGCATACAAAGGAGGCAAAGAAAACAATCAGGAGCTTTTGCAAAACAATTCATTTTCAGAATCTTGATCGACTCTAATATCTAAATTCAAGAGGAACACTTGACTCAGCACTCATTTAATTCATCCTCCAGAATATATCAAGTGTGGGTGTTCCCGGGAGGCATCTTCAAGATATTTCCCAACAATTTTATTTGATTAATGAAGCTAGAAGAATTCTTATTGATCTTTGATGAACACAGATGAAAAAGGTTATTCAGACTTTTTTTTGGCAGATGTAGACTGATGTTTGTGAGTAGATCCTGAGGTTTGGGCCTCATTTTTAGTCCTGGACATCAAAATAATCTATCACAGGCTCTTCCTTAACCATCTTCGACCAGGTGCTTCCACTGACGGGCCTGGGAGGAGGATCGAGAAGAAGAGAGCGGGTTAAATGATAAAAAGTTGATAATTCATCTTATTCTAAACAGCTTAAAATGAGCAGGTGACATTTAGGGACATTTCTGTGACATTTGGCTATTGAGGGGTTCAGGTTCGTGACCCTCTAGTCTCTTTAACCACAGAAGAAGACTTACTTGCTGCTGTGCTGTTTGATATGAGCGATGGGAGGAGGGGCCCTCGCAGCCGTCTCTCGCTCTATCAGTGATGTGAGCGTTGAGTTCGGACAGGCCGACTTCCCCCTGAGAACGAGCACACATCTTAAAATCCACACTTTTATGTGTTATGAAGGTGTCCGGGCTGCGTGTATTTGCCAACACATTCATGTTACTGTTTGAGTGAAGTCTTACTTTTGGGCCGTGATGACCACGTTGCGTTTGGGCTCGCTGTCGTAGCTCACGCTCTCCACGCCGTAGACCTCGGCCAGCTCGTGGATGATCTTCCGGTGTTCTCTGTTCATGGGCGGGAAACAGTGGCTCCTCTTTGGCTGTTTTCCCTGCAGACATCAGTAATGCATGTCCATCAGGGATTGATACCGAGAGGCAATTCTAACAGCAAAAATCAGCTTTTTGTTGGCGAGCTAACGAGCCAGAAATTAACATACCAAAGCAACAGATGTTATGCTGAAAGGCTCTTACAGCCTTTGCATCAGCATATTTTGTTATTTTTTCTATCACTCAACTACATCTAAAACTCATTCTCTAATAAACTGGATAGTCAGGACCACTGGGACAACTGGATGCAACACAAATCTGAGGGGTCACAAGATGATTAACAGGACGGGAAATTAGATAAAACATTTCTGCTACACAAAATCAGATTTATTTTTTCAGACTCTCTCACAAATTGTTGCTCTTTCTTTTAATAAATAAATCAATGATGAATAATCTCCCTTTTGTTGAACTGGAAAAAACGTACATGCAAACAGTGATGACAGGTGGCAAATAGCATTATCTTTGTTTTAAGGGGTGGGAACGACTGCTCTGATCTGTTAGCAGTGTATCTCCCTCTTCTGTCTCTTTCCTCCAAAGCTCATACACAGGCGCAAATGCTGGATTTGAGCCTTATATGTTATATTTTAGACGATACTGTAATTACAACTCTGGGGCAACAGTTTGGGGAAGACCCTTCCTGTGTCAACATGACAACGCCCCGCTGCACAAAGCCAGGTCCATAAAGAAATGGTCTTCCCTGTCTGGTGTGGAAGAACTTGACTGGCCTGCACATGACCTAAACCTCAGCCAACACCTTTGGGATGAACTGGAACATCTGACTGTGAGCCAGGCCTCATCGCCCAACATCAGTGGCCGACCTCACTGATACTGATGGTGTCCACATACTTTTGGGCATGTAATGTATGCATTTTATACTTTTTATAGTACACAGTACAGAGTACAGCGGTTGTGAAAACAAAAACTGGCATAAAACTGATCCTCTTTCTCTGCCAGAAGCTAGTCAGAAAGCATTACAGCAAAATTTCGATAGAAAATAAGATTTAATAACCTCAGCCCACACAAGAAGGCCGAGAGTCAGTATGAAGTGAATGAAGTCAGTATGCAGCAAATTTATGACGGGAGAAAATATGATAAAACCTTTCATAAGCAGAAAAGCTTTCCAAAAAGAGAGTCAGCGGGTGATAAACAACTCTTTACATTTGGAAAAGGAACCAAGGCAACAGTTACCTTGACAGCCACACCCCTGATAGCCTTGATGCATCGAACAAAGCTGAAAAAAGAACATGGAGGCTATTTTTCCAACTGCCCCATGAGGTACCTACTAATTTAGTCTGGCTTAGAAACAGTCACTAAAGAGGCTTCGCAGTCCATCTACAAGCAACCACAGCTCATTCCATCTTGCAGGTCCACTGGGGAATTGACCGAGCTCAGAAATAGCTGAATATACAACAACTGGGTCAGAAAATCATAATATTATGCAAGTTGAGGGTTTAGAGTCGTACATTAACATTACAGCTAAAAGTAAGTAGCCTAATCAAGTAGATGTAGCCGTTTTTTTCTAAATTGACACTAGTTCCAGGCCCATGCAAGTGTTTATATTTTGTGCAGAACCTGAGGCAGTTTATTAAGACAAATGTAATGTCGATGTGACTGCTCAATTATCGATTATGATCGATATTCTTTTATATGTTACATGTTTAAGGTTGTCAGTATGCCCTAAACTGTATACCCTCTGAATTGTTCCTTTTAAACTAAGCAATACGGATAAGAAAATGACCATCTTTTGTTATAATAGTACAAGAAAAACATACTATAGCCAAGTTTTGGAAATCAGTTACTGTAACAGACCAAGCCTACAAATCTGGCTTGAGGGTCCATCACGCTCTCCTGCTCTTGGAAAACGTCTATGATGATAAAGGGAAGATACCCTGAGAACACATGGAGATCTTTTCTAGAGGGAGGGAAATCTGCAGAAGCCTGTTTGTCTTGAATATTTGCAGATATCATAATTTATGTACATTCTTCTTATTGATTTGCTTATATTGTACAAGTTTTATGATCTTTTTCTCTCTTTTGAACGTGTAAATGTTTTGCCCTGTCCGAGTACAATTAGATGAGGCCTTCATGTGTTCTTAAGTGCACCTTACTTGTTTGTAAGTTGAAGTACTTGTGCCGTTATGTTGAAAATTCAATAAATACAAAGACAGATGTAATGATTTTATTTTATCAATCACATGAGTGTTGAAATGTTCTGTCTTGCTGGCAAATGTGAACAGCAAAAATCACTGGGATGCATCTGAACTCCATGGAGCCTATCAGGCATGCCTTTCAGAGTAATCTATCATAGAAAATGATGCAGCACTTCCTTTAAACAGCAAATACTAACTGAAGCCCTCATGCACATGGTACTGGGTGCTGCAGCTTAAACAAACTGTGTAAATATTTCTTATGCCTGTCAGTTTATTACTGTATCTTTGAGCATCTTCTTGTGTTAGGAGCTCATTTTGAGTTATGTTTTACTTTACGTAATGATGCACCTGCTGTTCCAACTCTGCCTCACAGTGTCGTATGTGAACTCACAGCCTGGGACATGCAATTAATTTCCTTGGAGACAATAAAGGTATCATCATGAACCTGGTAAAAGTGATGTTGCATTAATTTGAGTGCATAATAAAGCCATTAAAATGACTGACAGCTGACTCTGCCATTATGTAAATGTAAAATCCGTAAGAAGCTTCAGTATTTAAATGTTCAGCACAGAAGTGAAGGTTATCAAGGTCAAACTTTTCAACATTTTATTAGTTTTTCCTCAGTCTTTGTTGCCCAGGAGCAGCTGGCTTCCAACACAGCCACCAGAGGGAGCACCACATCACAAGAGGTCACCCAAACTGTCAGGACCTTACTGCCACAAAGCATTCACTTTATCATCTTACCTTATTAGCAAGTTCAACAAGATTCTTGATCTCCTCTTCTACCTCTGTGACAAATTTCAGGTCTTTTCTGAAAGAGAAGAGGAATAGAGAGGAGTTTTTTTGGGATTATCTGTATTTGTGTGGGAACAAACTGCACAGACAAAATCAACCAACTTGTGTAATTAATAAACGTGGCATACCTGGCATCCTCTTTGAGGCTGTCGCTGTATGCAGAGGTAGAGCGGACGTTGAAAGGGTCAGAAGACGGGTCTATCTGCAACGCCTCCGCCAAACGCCTGTTTCGCTCCAAAGTAGCACACTCTTGGTCACATTCAAGCCTGAGAAAACAAACATGTTGGCAGATTTTACATCAAATCTTTACGTTGGATGCAGATTCACACCTCTTTTGTTTCAACTTGCTGCATTAAAATGATTCTTATGAAATGGGCAATTTTGGTCCTCAGCTCAGAGCAGCTGCTGTAATCCATTAAATGCTTCCCTTTGACTGATTTATTTAAATATTAATGCACAAACAACAAGTCATCATTCATTGTGAGCAGGAAATCCATTTCTATGCAGACAAACATTTAAATAATGTTTCATTATTGATTAAATTGTGCCAGGCCTCGCAGCAGCTCCTCACTGTGCTAAAATCACTGCAGAGAACGGCCTCTAAAATCATTTCGTGTGCGTCACTTTCAGGAAAACATCTTCATTGCGACAGCAAATCATCAGTTTCCTCCGTTACTCTACCTGGTCTGCTTCAGCTCCTTCTTGGTGAGGAACGGGCCGATGTCCATGGAGTCACCGAGCTGCATGTCGGACAGTTTACTGGCCATGGCGATGGCTGCATACCTGCAGCACAGAGATCGAAGGACGTTTCAACCACTTCATATTCAAAACTCAAACAGCTGAATACAGTAACAGTTCAACTGACCTCTGATATGAACTGGCCGCCTCTGTGCAGCCCACCATTTCCTTTCTTCGACCACAATCACACTGAACGGCCACCTATGAAAAATATGAAGAATTAGACTCCACAACTACTGGGAAACATACGAGAGACTAGACTTCAGTCTGGCGCAAAAGGTTTTTATAAGCAGACAAATATGTTGCTTTTTTAAACGTTTGATGCCGCTCATGTGAGGAATTCCTGCAGCTGTGAAAGGTTTCATTGTTCGTTGAGCTCGAGTTTGGAGGGCTGCCACTGAAATGTTATTATTTCATCCAAGTTAAATATTTATGATAGTCACACACTGTTACAGCAGATTTCATGCAGTGCTGGTAGCCCACGCGTAGCCAGAGGGAATAGAAAGAATATACTGCACTACATTTATTGACTAAAAAACACTTTTCATCAGGGTAATTTGTTGTTACAATGAGCAGAAGCTGATGTGATAAAGACCATCTGCACAAACTTTGTAACCCATATTTCAGCTACTGGAGGTCCAGCTGCTCTCCGTGGCGGTGTGTTGTACCTTGGCTGTGCAGTTGGTGCGTGGGCAGCTGCCGCCCTTATGACAGGGAGCGGAGCACGGGTGGCCGCAGTCTGGACGAAGCAGCATGCAGGGCTGCTGGCAGCCGCCTTCTGCCACACACTCACCCCGGTGGCACAGCCGTCTGCAGCGGTGCATATCACATGGCAGCGTTTTATTACACATCAGGCCGCAGGAAATGTCTTGCAGATGACATGGGATGTTGCTGCGTTGCTGTGGTGCCAAAGAAAAGAGCGTCACTTTAATCACAGGAATTTAAAAACAAACAGAAGTTATGGAAATAGTCAGGTCAGGAGAAGTTACCTCGTGCTTTCCCATGCACCATTTCTGAGTGAGGTATGTGCAAGGTGGGCACTTCTCTTCACTGTGGCAGTTGTGAAACACTAAACGAGAGATAAATGTTAGGAAACGTTCTCATTCACAGTTTATAACTGTAGTGTGAACATTTACCGTTTTATCTCACCTGGGTGGTCGCACTCGTGTCTTCTTGTACACATGTTTTTGCACTCTGGTGGCTTTGTGCCACAAGCGATGGGTGGGTACAAGACAGTGAGCCCGCAGTGACACGTCAGCTCGTCGAAACCTGCAAGCAGAAGGAATCATGACACCACGCAGGATATGAGCTGTGTGGCAACAACATGGCACATTAATGCCAAACATAATACCACAAAGGGGGAAAAAAAATGACAGTGGCAGGATAACTATATGGTACTTCTGAGACTTGGCTCATAAATACAGCATCGTGGGACTGAAGGAAATGACTGTTGGACTCACTGGACTGCCAGCAGGGCTCACAGTTTCCACGGTGACAAGGGTCCTGGCAGCGGTGGAGGCCACAGTTGAGCTTGTAGCTGCAGATCAGGAGGCACTTGTGCTCCACATTCTGGACGGACAGACAGAAACCAGTGACACCACCTCCTTTAGCCTAGCGCTGTCCCGATAACCAAACTTTTATTACTATTTTGAAATATTATAAGTTCAATATATAAGAACTTAAACCACTTTAATCAAATGTGTGCAAGCTGAAATTTCATTTTAGTGTCACCTCCAGATGTGTATAGGTGCAAAGTGGAATAATTTAAAAAGAAGAACAGGCAGAGCAGTGGTCTGGCTCTTGTCAAATTAAACAAAGTTCTGGTCTAGTTACACTGGTGGACAAAATATAAAAGCTATTTCAATTACACAGCAGGTTTCTTGTTTACATGGTTTGAAAGAAACCAGGTTAGTGCAGAAAGCTGAGAAGAACCAGAGTGCTCACTGGAAATACATGTAACATACATACTAATAAACCGGCAACTGAGCGTATATATGTGACCATCACATCGCTTTACCAGTGCAACGTTCCTGCATTCTACTTTCTTTGAAGTATTTGTGATTGATGCTGTAGGAATTCAGACTGTCACTATCTAGCCTCTCTGTGTGTAGGTGGCATGCAGTGCTTGAAGTGGAAAAAAATAAGTGCGAGTACTCCCCTTATTCACATGTTGGTGTGTGTATCGGCCGCTATCAGCAAAGCCTTAAGTATTACATTCTGAATTTCTACAGTGAATAAAAGATGTTAGGAGATATTGCTGATGTTCACAACATAAATGTATTTATAACCAAGGGGACAGCCATTTCACTTACAAGAGTGACAAATAATTGACTATGTACACTAGCTTTAGTGTGTGGTGCAAAGAAGTCATCAGGCCGGGACACCCTTAGTTCCTCATATTCCCGGGAAATCCCTGAATACTTTGGCCCAATCCCTATACGCTTCCAGGCTTCCCCTGGTAAACCCGTGTTTAACCTCACAAAGCTATGAACTGTGGGTAATTCCCTCAGGCAAAGTCTGCAGACTTATGGAAAGTCTGTATAAAGGGCTCAAAAAGTCTGCAAGAGAGCCCGCGCGCGCTTGACGATTTGACAGTGGGTCAGTCCTAAACCCTTGCGGCCTTGCCGCCAGCAGACAAAAGCAGGCAGGCAAGAACAGGAACAGGTGAGCGTCACATAGCGCCCCCTGTGTAATGTAGTTTATTTAGGGCCATGAATTGTCCAGAGAACCTGATATGGAGAGGGCAGAAAAGCGTACCGGCAGCTCGTGAGAAGTGGCGGTGCGCAAGAAAAAGTCAAGGAGGGCACCGGCCCACCTCGAGCACTGCTGGCATAAAAATCTCACATAAAAATGATTATAAGACCTCTGTTTGAGCTGAGAAACTGCTAAACGGCATTCCACTGTGCAGTTTTATTTGTGTGCTTTATTTATACATATTTGTCAGGTTAACATTCCTACAGTGCTCATGGTGGAAATAAAGCACCAAAGTTGTTTTGTGACACAGTTTGAGGTTTTTTTTGCCACATGTTCAGTAGTATTAAACCCTTTTATATTATCAAACTAAGTATCACTACTCAAACTTTTGCTAACATTACAACACCAGCATTGTCTCAGCTCTTTTGCCACTTTTAACATCAATCTGTTTAATTCCTGGTGTTTGGGCAGTTTAAACTACACAACACTGACGCGGAGTCACTGAATACTCACCACACAACACAGCTCGCCACACTTGTGTCGGCCACAGGAGCGTTTCTTGTTGCAGCGCTTCTCACAAGTGAAGACGAGCTCATCTGGAATAGAAAGAGTCAGAAAGTGAAAAACCAGACAACGTATGCAGGCGGTGATTTGAATTTGAATTTGCTTAAATCTCACCTTCTTTTTGGATTGTTGCACATGGGACCTCCTGAAAAACAAAAGGTCTGTTTAACTCTTTGGTATCATAAATAAAGCACAACAAATGTCAGCGGCACCAACATGTAGACAAATGTTCTGCTGGTGTTTCTGCCTACTTTGGTCTTGGAGCCACATCTGCATCTGACAGAAGAGGTCAGGGAGCAGGGCCCGCAGCTGCCCTCATGGCACAAATTCTCACACAGATGGATGGTGTCTGAAATAACACAAGTTCATTAAGTCTCTACAAACAGTAAGTAACACAATGTACATCCTGTCTGAACAAACAAAATAAAAACCCTCATTGTCTGGTGGAAATTTGTCCCTTTTGTCCCTCCTTCCTTACCGCTGGAGCCACAGGCCAGAGGTTTGTTGCACGTCTTTCCACAGGAGGGGATGGGGTCAGAGCAGCTTTGCCGTTCAGAGTAGCCCAGTTCCAGGAGTTTGATCAGTGGTGTCTGACTGCAGGGACACGTCTTCACCAGACTAGGGGAGCGTGGGCACGGCTGGCACCGACCGCGGTGGCACACCTGCTGGCACCGGTGAGCTTCACAGTTTAACATCCTGAATGGAGAGAAGTGTCAGGCAGTGGTGGGAACTGTCTAACTGGAATAAGACCTTTTTTATTAATGGATGACGGACAGACTTACTTCCCACATATCTTTTGACAGGAGAAATGCCCCAAACCATCAAACCCGTCTTTATCTGTACCACACGGGACTTTACGAGTGGTAACGCTACAGTAGCACACTAAAGACAAGAAAAACAGACAAAAATGACAATGAGTTGATTCTTAGACCACTGCAGGACACATTTTTACGTGTCAGAATATCATATGGAGCCGTGCTGGAAAAGTGAGACTCACCCTGCTGAACTTGCAGCTGGCAGGGTTGGCAAGCCCCATTGTGGCACACCTGGGCACAGGTGTGTTCAGCACAGTTGAGTAAGGCACCACACACCTTGTCACACTGGAGCACTGAACCCTGACCACAGCGCATTGGTTGACTGCAAAGATATGGTTTTATCAATATCATGGTGTCAAAACCCCCAGATAAAGGAAGGATAAAGGATCCAGTCTCTTTGGGTACCACATAAATACACAATATTTAAAAGTTACAAACAGAGGATACACAGATAGAGATGCAGACATGATTAAAATGTAGAGTACCTGGTCTTCCCACAGATGCAGGATTTCGTTACAAAGGCAGGACATTGTGGACAAGGTCCAGGGTGACATAAGCTGAAGGGAGACACAGAAAGTATTGTTTAACACAAATACTCCGGAGGATTTTGGATTAATGACGTTTAAAGACACTACATTGTAATTATTGCAAGTTTTAGTAGATTGCAGTACTTTTTACTGCATATTTTACAGATTTACTTCTCGTTGTATCATTGGTGGACCATCTACGATACAATCACCAGTTTCTAACAATGTCTCACTCCTCCTCAATCATCTAATAATAATAATAATCAGCAACTTCACAACTTGGGATCGATTAATGACAA
>NTHP01000018.1:674673-724305 GCA_003416845.1 Oplegnathus fasciatus | reverse complement strand
AAAAAAACCTGGACTGGCAAGACTGTCCCTCACAGTGTTACATCCAGGCCCAACACAAACACACAGAAAGACACCATCAACACACAGTTTTCTTGTGATTTTCAAGGCTCACATGTTACAGGGGTGGTTGCAGTCCACTCCGCTCCTTTTCTTCCCACACATGTCACCACAGCTGTGGGGAATCTCACTGCGCTGCCACTCTGGGTTTGTCACTTTACCTGCCAATCAAATGTGAAATAAAGAAGAGTGACGACCTTGTTTCACGCCCTTCTGGTGACAGACTTTGATAGGTTATAGGAATCTTAACCAGACCAAATTATACATTAAATGATCTAACCTGACAACAAATAGATTACTATTTATAACATGCATTTAATAGCATGAATGAAGCAGTCACTCACCACAGAAGCAGGTGTAGGAGGTCGGCTGTTTCAGTGCAACATTCTGGCAGGCCGGACAACGCCAACCTTCAGCTGAATCTGAAAAACAATTTGTTTTAGTATAAATGCATTTTTTTTAAAAATATAAACTTTACATAAAGAGAACAGCAGATATCCCCACTGGCCTCACAATGCAACACAATACACTGTTGATGCAGCAGGAAATTCAATGCCTGCGAGCTGTGTTTTGTTTTTTGTTAATGGGGCCACAGTGAGTAGGTATTGTCCATCTACACAACAGTATTATGCATTACAGTACATCATGCTGAGGACATCTTGTTTTGTAGCCTCACAGATATAACCATACTGAGCGTGGGTCAGTGCTGCTGATAGTAAACATCCAGAAGTTGTTTAAGGGTTGTACCGTCTGCCTGAGAGGCCGGGGATCGGGCCCACTTCTTGATGCAGTTCAGGTGGAAGACGTGGAAGCAGCTCTGGCAGCTCCACACCGGGGCCATGAGCCGGATGACGTCACAGCAAACCATGCACTCATACTTCTCCTCAGACAGCTGCTCAATTAGACACCCTGTGGAGGGAAGAGATCAGAGTGTCAGGAGACAAGAGCGAGTCAGATAAATAACCCACAATTAACTCATAATAATGATGTGCCGACAAGCCCCACAGAACATTATCAAAATGTTTCTTAAGATACCAAATATATAATGCGAAATTAGAGGGTAATTAGTACAGAATGAAGCACAAACAGAATAGACTATATGTGACATTGTCAACCAGTGTTAGACAATAGTTTTATGTAACTTTGAAGCTACTCGATGGGAAAATTCAGGAGAGGTGGTTAATTATACAAGGTGTCATGTACGTAAAGTTTCCAGGCAAATGTAATTTTGGACCATGAGCAAGTTAGGTAGAGGGGAAACCATCACTGACGCTTTGGTCTCTATATAAGAGTTTAAGGGAGTTACGGTCTAACCTGTCTGCGTCTCTTTGCTCTCTGGCATCTTGTCCCAGGTCCTCTGGCTGGGTCTGTGGTTGTGATGATGTGGTCTTCTTCCCCCTCTCGCCTGAATGGGTGTGTGTCGTCCTGAGCCTCGTCCAGCTTTACCGGCAGGATCCTGAGATGATCTGCCATGGCCAGAGTCTTCTTGGATGCAGGCCCCCCTCTCTGAGGCGGTTTCCTCTTGAGATGGTGGTTTGGGCGGTTTGATTGGTCCTTGCCGTCGCTTTGCTTCAGTGTGTTTCCTCTGATGATCATCATGTTGAGGGTCTGGACCTGCTTTGCTCCTCTGAATTCTTTCCCTGATGTCTGAAGGGGGGTTGTCTCCTTGGGTGTCATTTGACCTTTGACCCCTTCCTGTAGTGTTGTTCTCCTTTAAGTAAGGACCCTTTTCATTCTGTTGTCCTCTCTTCTGCTCCTGGCTAAACTTCCTGGGTTTTTTAGCCCGGGCATCCTGGTCTTCATTGGTTTGCTCAAAATTCCTGCCCGCATCTTCTCTTCTCCAGCTGGGTCCATCAGGTCCATCCATGGGATGTGCCCCTGAGTGACAGCCCCCCGCACCTCTGTTGTTACCACTGTAGGGGCCAAAGTCACCTCCAGGTCTTTGCCACCAGGAGCTGGAGCCACCAAAGTTCCCATTTACACTTCTATTCCCTTCTCTCCTCCCTCTACCTCGGCCTCGCCTTCTGGCTCCATCCTCTCCCTGGTAGGGAGGATACTCATGAAATGCATAATTTGAATTATCGTGGCTAAATGAGGGTTTAAATCCCTGATGAAAGTGTCCATGTTGTTGAGAAGGATCGTAAGTATTACTACTCAGGTTTCTGTCATTGTTGTGTCTGGGTCGGCCTCTTCTGGATTTGTGCTGATACGGTTTTTGATGTGACGCCTCATCTGGGTTGAGGTCAGGTGGGTCTGCAAACAGAAAAGTTCAAGATTCAAGATCTTCATCGTCATGTGCACAACAATTACATAGAAGCAGTTGTTGGCAATGAAATTCTTAAATCTCAGGCTCCCTCCAACAACGCTCAAAATATGTTTAAAGAAAATCACACAAGTAACATAAAATAGAGCAAAAGTTCAAAATATAAGATACATAATATAGTATGTATAAAGTAAAATATAACACAATAAAATAAAATAGAAATATAATACTGTGGGAGGAAGGTATGCAGAAGTGATAAAATGAATAAAGTCAATGAACTGTAGTGTAGACAGGTTATATGGTTATTGCACAAATAAATATACACTCTGGTGGTTAAACAATGTAAATATACACCCACACTATGATGTATGCAGGTCGAAATGGTAATAATAGATTTATATAAATAT
Source organism: Oplegnathus fasciatus (assembly GCA_003416845.1). Lineage (NCBI taxonomy): Eukaryota > Metazoa > Chordata > Actinopteri > Centrarchiformes > Oplegnathidae > Oplegnathus > Oplegnathus fasciatus. The sequence goes on along the minus strand of NTHP01000018.1, from coordinate 721,578 downwards.
ATATATATATAAACGGAGATGTAAACGATATAAACAGAGATGTAAACAATATATAAACAGAAATATAAACAGGTAACAGGGATGTGAAAGTGACTGTTAAAAGCCTGAAGCTGTGTGTTTAATATAATCAAGTAAATAATACAAGGAATGACAACAACAATGACTCAGTAATTTTCAATTACTGTCTTTAATCAGTCTATGACATGTCAAACATAATGACCAAAAACCACCAGAGCCCAAAATAATGTCTTACTTACATAATCTAGGTCTAGTATGTTCAAGAGTAGACCTGCAACCGTTAGTCAATTAATCAATTATTTGATAGACAGAAAATTAATCAGCAACTATTTTGATAATCAATAAATCGTTTAAGTCATTTTTCAAGCAAAAATGCCAAAAATGTGATATTTCCTGGTTCTTATATGTGATGATTTGCTGCTTTTCTGGGTCTTACATGATAGTAGATTTAATATTTTTGGGTTTGGAAATGTTGGTGGCACAAAACAAGACATTTGATGAAGTCACTTTAGGCTCTAAGATACTGTAACAGGCTTTTCTCGCTGTTTTCTAATGTTTTCTAATCGATTAATCGAGAAAATAATCTACAGATTACTTGGTAAAGAACAAAGTTGCAGCCCTTAAAACAACTAAAAAACAAACGTTATTTCTTCTTGTTTTTACTACTAAATCACTAATGTTATTATCAATTATCAAAGTTTGGATCTACATATTAATCTATTCATTCACATTATGTAACTCGCAGTTATATATTAGGTAGCTCGTTAGCTTCAACACAGTTTAGAGGATATAATCAAACTGGTGCTCCTCCGAGCTAACAGGCTAGCTACGTGTGTGTCAGATCAGGTGTAATGTTTGCTTTCAAAGTTCACTGACGCGAGTTGTCAACCCTGATCACACTGAGATGAGACAGGCTAAAGGCAGGCTAACATTAGCAAGCCAAGCGTGTGTCATGTTAGATGAGGAATCAGCTGGCTAATGTTAGCTCAAAGTTCATGTTAGCTAACAAAACTAGCTAATTTAGCTACTTATCACACAGACAGAGTGTGTTTAAGCAGGTTTAAGTGGGCAGTGAAGCATCAGTTTTGATAGTAAGAACTTGTTTATACACAAGCTGACTGTGTGGTTGAACTATTTAAACAACATGTTGGTTACCTGAGGAGCCCTCGGCCATTCAGTTCAGCCTCTGGTTGTTGTTTCTCCCCCGCCACAAAGTTTGAGGACAACAGGCTGTTTTCAGAGAGATGACAAGCGTGTCCAGGTACTCAGCGACAACGTCCACTTTTCCACCTGTGTTCTGGGTGTTAAAAATGACACCAACTCCCCTTAAAGCGCCAACTATCTCCTGCTTCAACTCACGTTATCAAACACTAGCTCAAAGCTAACACAAGCTAGGCTAAGCTAGCGGAACTTCCGGTCAGTACTTTAAAAATAAAACGCGAATGAACCCTACAGAACCCCCATCTGGTAATATTATACTTTTAAAAATATAGTTTGGACCATGGATGAACCAAACAAACAGGTATAATAATTATTAGTTATTAATCAGAACAATTCAGGAATCATTCGGCATAAAAAGACATTTGACAGAAAATAATACTACAGAACGACCACAAGGTGGCGCTCCATGTTTGGATTAGTATAGCGGGGAATATAGGGGGGTTTCTGATTGAGAATGGGGGGTAAATAATAATAGATTGTACACCTGTGCCACATGGTTTTGCATATGCTTGTGCTCTTTAAAAAGTAGGTATTTAAAACTAGTAGGGGGTGTTACCAGGCTGTTGTTTGAGTGTACATAATATATATAATTTAACAAATCATACAAGCTGAAAACTGAAGTCCTAACACATGATCCTGCCCCCATGTGAGCAATTTAAACTGGTTAAGAGAGGGTATGGCCTCTGGGTTGAGAATAATGTTGTAGATGTAATGACAGACAGCTGTGAGGTTGGTTTATAAAAGGAAGTAGCCTATGTTAGTTTGTGTTTTTGTATTATACACACACATACTGTATTAAATGTGTATTATAACCTGATTCCCTTGGGAAGAATTAAGTTTTTAAATTAACTGAACTGAATTTATTTATGAGGTCAATTAGCTGAACCATACACCCTCAGAGATATATTAAATATAGAGTTTAATCTGGAATTATATTCAATCCGTAGACAATGACAGACTTTGTACTATCATTGGACACCTGTATGACATTAAAATTCACTTAATTCCCAGAAAACTCATTGTAAAAGTGACATTTTTTCCCCCAAGTGGCAGTCAGCTGAAGTAAAGTGAAATAAACTCCTCTGACAGCAGGGGACACACTAGTGCAAAGCTCACCACAACCAACTGTTCTGTTATATCAGCCCATGTTAGCCTAGGAAAATGAATGTAATGACCAGTAACACCAAAATGATGATTCATCTGGTTAACTGTTACTAACTTTTCACCAAAACAAATCATAAATATAAAATTAGAACATGAAACTGAGAGGTAGTGTGGGACAATTGTTTGTCAAGGCATTCTCTAAGTGTTGTGGTTGTTAAATGTTAGCTAGAAGGCCTAATGGATGATTTTCAACCTTTAACATAGCAGATTAAAAGAAGCTTTACATTGAATTTTGCTGCTTTTGAAGGCAACTACAGGTCCAGCTGACAACACTAAGGTTGGCTCATATTCTTCTAATGATAGTCAAGGCTGTAAATATCCTGATAATTGTCGTTTCAAGTCAAACAAACACAAACATTGATGAGTTTTCTCCTGTAAATCGCTGTTTTCTGTCGAGCGGGGCTCTCCCTGCAGTCACAGACTCCAGATCACGCATGCGCAGAGCGGCTCCTCGGCCCCGAGGTGGGTGGGAGAGAGTTGCGTCAAGGTGCCACCAATGGCAACAAAAAACCGGAACACTGGTGATTGTGTTTTCAAAATAAAACCCTAAAAGTCTATCCTGATGAGAGCCTTCTGCTTTTTCTTGCAAAAACAGCTGTAGCAACTATTTGTGTACATTATGATAACATTTTTATTTTATATCGCTTATTTAGATGCTTGTCGTGTCCTAACATTTTGTTTTTAACTTCAAATAGACTCTCATAAATGATTAGTTGCTATATTACTACAATTAATTTACAATACATTCATGCACAGTTTTGAAACTGGCTGCTGCTCTTGGTAATACAAGTACATTTCATCTCCCAGCCTACACAGGCAGCACAAAGCAGTGCCTTATCAGGAGCTGGTACAAATCATGTGCTGAAAAATGCTGAGCTTCTCACACACGTTTTAACACACTTGCCATTTAGCCACGACACCTTGGGTGGTATTAACAAAATGTGACAAACGGTGGCAGCTATTTTTAGAAAGTGTCAACCTCATAAAACTCAACATATGAGTGTAAAATAATTACATTTTGCACACTTATGTGTTAATTTACCTACTATATGTGACAGGTTTTTTTTTTCATTTACAACTTCTAATTACTTTCATCATTCAAACATTCATTTTGGTACTGACAAAAAAAAGGGTTTTATTTTGACAACCGTGACCGGAAGGTGCGTCTCCCCTTCCTGCTAGCTTGACGGCGGCTGTGAGAAGCTCGAGCGCGGCCGAGCAGGAGAGAGTGGCAGTGAGTGTGTCTGCGGCAGCGTTTAGCGTTAAAAAACACAAACTACGGCTGAAGAAGAGAGGACCAAACCCCGCAGCAGTTCGAGACGACCTCGGCAGACCATGGACTATGATAAATTTTAAACAGAGGCTGGTAACGGTGGGCTGTTTTGACGACAGGCGGCTTATTGAACATCTGTAGAGCATAATGAGGGCATCCGCTATTCTTTACGGTGGTTTTTCCTCCGAGGTTTAGTTAGACGCAGAGTGACACTATTTATAAATGCGTCGTTTTTAGACATCCTCCAAAGGAATAGACACACCGAGGGGACACAGCCTGTAGAAATTTAGTTAATTCCCTCCTCCCATGGCCCCTGGGGAACAGTGAAGTCATTTGAGAAGTCACCGGAGAAGAAGACACGTCTTAATCATCTCGATAGTTTTGCACAGTTTTGCGAGGAAAATCGGCTTTCCCTTCCATCGGCTCGCACCAGACTCCCCCTGCTTTTCCTCTATTTTTAAGTCTTACATGGTTTTGTCTTTCTGAGCATTCATCGCCAACCCTCCTGTGGGCATTTTCCCCGTCAAAGGATGCCGGATCAAATATCGGTGTCCGAGTTTCTCTCGGAGACAACAGAGGATTACAATTCCCCGACAACATCCAGCTTCACCACCCGACTGCAGAGCTGCAGGAACACCGTGAATGTGCTGGAGGAGGTAAGGCCACGGTGTCAGCCCGCCTGCAAGCTGCACGCATGATGGATGGATGGATGGATGGATGGAGATGACTAATTAAACAACACAACCAAGGAGATTACATTATCACATTTAAATAAATCTTAAATGAAAATACAACAGGTTTTAATAGCAGGATGCAGTTTATATACAGCCAAGGCTACATGCAATCAACCTAAAATTCAACTGGTGATATTTGACAGCATTTCCAAATCCCATAAGAAGCCCAAATGCGTTATTATGTTGCACATCCACCACCCAGAAAAGAAAATAATTGCACCTGTTGAGCTGCAGTTGCTGCTAAAGTGCATTTTTTGATGCTTCACACTTATTCTAGCTCACTACCTGATGCAAAATGGACATTTCCCCTCACATACAGATAGTTGATGCAGAGCTGGTGTGTGTAGGTGAACTCTCATCTTGTGTGTGTGTGTGTGTGTGTGTGTGTGTGTGTGTGAATCTGCTGCCCTTTCTTGCCAGATATGTAGAGTAATAATAGAGGGGGTGGATGGCTTTGGTGGAAGAGTGTAGGGAATAGGAGGATGTGCACTCAGGCCTGCAGCTCTCTGTGTTCACTATTACATAACTCACAGCTTCAGAGCATGCAGCCAGGCTGTAGCAGTGTGTGTGTGTGTGTGTGTGTGACAGAAAGAGAAAGACCTCTAGTCACTGGCACTCAGATCTGGATTTAACGTTCAGGATTATAGAGATTCCCCACTCTCACACAGGCCAGATTACATTTAAAAACGATAGATTTCTTCTTTAAAGGGAAACACTGCACGGAAACGCACCCAAAGTCACACTCTGTGATGCTGTGTCACCTTTGATCATGTAGGGGGAGTGTAATCAGGCCAGGCAGGTGGGTTGTTATTTGTGTATGTGTGTGTGTGTCTGTCTCCCACCTCCCAACCCCCACCATCACCCTCCATTGGCATCCTTCCTGCTATGATTAAATGGAGCATCAAACCAGGGGAGCGTACACCTTCTCCATTAATGCCAAAATGTGACCTCATTTCCCACTTTAAAACACATTTAGCTGCGGACGTGAATGACTTCACTCACAGTATTTAGTGTAATCTGTCATGTAAAGCAGAAACAGTGAACATGATGCCCAACGTTTAATTTATGCTGCCCCTAAATGGAGTTTATTTGTGATGAAATAGCAGCACAGATCACATGTAAACATTAAGATGAGCAGGACAGTAACCAGAGATGGTTTGTTTAAAGATAAAAACACAGGCCTTGCCCTGCCTTCAACATCATAACAGCCACTACAGCACGCCGTCTGTGCCATCCATCACTTCTAATTTAAATCTTTTACAAGCGTATTATAACATAATGATAGAAAATCTACCAAAACACAACCAGGGTCGTGTTTATTCTCAACCCGGAGCACACTTTGCGTCTGCTGACTGTAACAAGGCAAAGGCTCGCATCATGAATCACCTCTCTGGCTCTGCGCCTCTGAACCGAGAGACTGCAGCAGCACAAACGAAAAACATCTGTTAGAAAGGGCCGCCATGTGCGCTGGGCTTCAGTAGCCGCTCTGGAATTTTTTTTTTTGCAGAGATCACATGACAAGGAAGACCATTATGCTGGTACCAAAGAGCGAGGAACATGCTCTGTAGTGTTTAAACAAAGGCAAGATGCTCCTGAAACATTTCGCCGAGGATAGTCAGCCTGTCGGGTAACTCAAACTGGGATACACCCATCAGACGTAGGCAGGCAGCAGACAGCCAGCCTTAAGCCATGAATACTGGTAGATTAGTGTCTGTTTTATAAAATTAGCTACCCTGTTTGATCCTTGCGTAGACATGTAAGGACTCACTTGCATCATACACCCAACAGAGCCGCTGCAACAGTGAAGTAAAACTGCCTCTGGCGTCACTTTGCCTGAAGAGGAGTTTGTTTAAAATGTCCCAGGTTTCTGCTGAGCCCCGAGTTTCTGTCATCTTTTTTCCTCCAAGTCGTTTCCCCGGTATGTTGACAAGGTAAATTATGCAAAGGTACGGCTTGAATATTTAATGCTGTAACTTGAGGGGGTGAGTTGGCCCACAGGAGGGAGGGTAGTCATTCTCTGAGTCATGTGGAGGTGCAAAGAAGGAAAGACAGAAAAAAAAGAAGTTGTCGCAGCATCGTATCGTCTTAATTCAGCAACACACATCAATTATTGATCAGTGCATAATGACACCAAAGTATTCATGACTCACCAGCCTCCGCCCTGCAACTTTTCTGTCCCTGTGGCGGCAGCAGAGCACACAAAGATGTTTACTGTTTACTGTTGGATCAGTGCAGCAATATGGCAAACAATGAGCAGCGAGATGGAGAGATAAAGTCTTAAAAATAACCTTTGTGGCTCGCTGTCTTGACTGCTTGAGACGCAGGAGATGGGGGCATTGTGTTTATGTGTGTGTGTGGGTGGCAGACAGGAAGCTGGTTGGTGTGTCTGGGTTTTATTTTGGTGTCATCTTGGGTGCCAAGCAGTCATTGTTGTGGCGTAAAATCACTGCATTTCCCAGAAAGCAGCGCTGGATTTTCTGTTCTGGGAATGTAGTTTGTTCATCCTGATTGTTTGTTGTTTGTTCATCCTGAGTGTTTTCATTATTGATTATTGTCAAAAATAACGGTAAGTGCTCTCCTATACTCCAGGAACACAAAGTCTTGGAGTTGGTTATCTAAGGTATTCAATTAACACTGATATGAATCAGAGAAAACCAATAAAATCTTTGGATTTAACCCAAAATTTTGCTGTTTTTGATCTGCTAGAGGTGGAGTATGATGGTAAGTCAAACTGCTTGGGCCAAAGCAAGATATCTTAACAGCTACTAATTTAATTTTAATAATAATAATTTTCTGTTAAACAATCAACTTATTATTTTGGCAGTAATGGAGACTGCTGATAATGGTAACCACCATTTTCTTCTATTAATTCTAGAAATACACCGGTAAGGTATACAAGTTGTATTGCTTTCTATGAACTTACTATATTACAGTATGTATTATACTTTATATTATATTATATTTGCCATTCCCAAGGTATATTTTTTGCTCCTTGCAGTAGTGGAATGCCTCAGTAACACAGTGAATTAGAGCTGCGACCATTAGTCATATAATTGATTAGTCAATAGACCGAAAATTAATTGGCAACTATCTTGACAATCAATTAATTATTGAAGTTATTATGTAAGCAAAATTATAAACCACTCTCTGGTCGCAGATTCTTCAGCTCAAGGATTTGCTGCTTTTCTCGGTTTCATTGTAAACTGAATATTTTTGGGTTTTGTTGTTTGGACAAAACAAGACATTTGAAGCCTCAACTCGGACTCTTGGAAACTGTGATGGACATTTTTCAGTATTTTCTGACACTGACAGACTTAACGATTAATCAAGAAAATAATCGACAAATCAGTCGATAATGAAAACAATAATTGCACTCCAGCTCTATAATTAATTTATCATAAAGTCTTTAAAAACACAAAATTATCTTAAGATAGTCTTGTCTGAAAGCCTTGATCTGATTTCCTCCTGTTCTGTTCAGACTTAAGCAAAAATGCACAATATATCAGCGAATGTCAATGTGGTATTGACATACAATAATATCTAAAATAATAAAAAATAATAAAATAATAATCTCTCTTTGTTCCACACAAAGTGCAGCCTGTAACATCACATAAAAGGCATCGGTATCTGGATCTCTCCTCCCAAAAACCAAAGAAGAGCAGCAAAGACAAAAACTGAACTAACTGTAAATACTGAGCAGATTGTGTCTTTCCACGCAGCAGCAGAGAACAGCAAATCTTGACATTTGCTTGTATGAAAATGTCACAGGTTATTACTCTACGACTCTCCCGCTTTCTCAAATTTGCTCTGATATGAGTTAAAATTAGCAGCAGGCACTTGTTATTCCCCCGAGGGGCATGTATTGTCTCCCTCTCTACCCCACAGATGGCACTTTGCGTCACTGGGTTTGCTTTCCTAAACCACAGAGAGGCAAAGCAGCGATACAAGGGAAACCCTCACTGCATTGGCATTCCTTTGAGCATGCCTCTCACACCACATCACATGGTGCTGCAGCAGAAAAATGTTGACTTTTCACAGTCATTCTATTCAAGCGTGGCCGGGCTTGACCTAATAGGCAGAGGCCTTTTATATTTTTGACTTTTATATAACGGCCTTTTCAGTCGCAGCATTTTAAGCTTGAGACACTTTTAGAGAGTTTGATGCTTTCCTGTATTTGAAAAAAGAAACCCTGGATGAGGAGTTTTATTCCAAACCACTGCGTATTTATATTGGAATGAAAGTCATCGCCTGAAGTCGTCATAGAGTAATTATAAGATTGCAAAAGATCTGGTTTATAAAAAGTCCCATAACTGTTGCCAGGAAAGGACTTAGCATTCCTGCCATTCTTTTAAAAGCTCTCGTCTTTATTTATGTCATTCATATGAGTCAGTGTCCCTCCAATCAAATGTTAGATGTCTCATTTTGGAAGAAGCTCGTCTTAAAGGTGTCCTGTGGAGATTGTGACCTCTAGTGAAGCTGCAGAGCAAGATAACGATCGGATACACATTTGTGTCAGATGTGGAAATTCATATGGGTCTGTTATGCGCTGTAAAAGCTAGCCAAGCATCAAGAAAAACTCAAAAGAAGCACAAGAGCACAAGACAAAATGAAGCAAGCCGGTTTTAAAACAAAAAAGCTGTTGCATGGCGGTGCCAAACAGTTTTCATAGGGGCCGTCAGGGTCACAGTTGGTGCACAGTTGGCCGAATGCTCATTATTTTCAGCCAGTACTCTTTCACTCACCCACTCAGACAACAGAGACCAAGCTTGCAAATACACTGTGGCTGCAATTAACCTGTCGAGTTTCTTTTCGGATTAGTCGGGTAACCGTCTCGTCTGTAAGATATCAGAGGATAGTGAAACATGCCCGTCACAGCCCAGTTTTCCATCCAAATGTGGCGCAAATTTTAACCTATTTTGAGAAAATCAGCGAAAGAAAATGTGAATCAATGTGCGTTTCCGTCCACATCTACTGTTATGAGTTGGTTCGTCAAAATAAGCAGCTGGTGGTGCAAATTTTCCAGTTGGATACTATTACAGAAGAAGAGGGCGCCACAAGAAGATGTAATTAAAAGGGGCGCCAGTCAAACCTCAAATGGTGATAAACAATGTAAAAAACATGATGGAACTGTATAGTCTCGTCGTCGCTGTGCACTGATGTGATGTTTTCGTCTCTTCAGTGGACGATGAAGTCACATGCTTCATGTTTCTACTCAGGTTTTGCATGCACAAATTGAAAATGTGCATCCGACCCACAGTCAAAAATGTGAATATATTCTGTTTACTGTCAAATAAGACAAAGAAAGGCAGCAAATCTTCATATTCGAGGGCACTAGGAAAATGTTGGCTTATTTGCTTGAAAAACGATTATTTGGCTATCAAAATAGTTTCAGATTGATTTTCTGTCACTTGACTAATTGTCTAATCATTTCAGCTCTAAAATACACCATTACTGATTATATAGTTTCTTATTTATAGAGCCCTCAAAAGATGAAACAATGTCGGATACTCTCAAAATAAAAGTTATCAAACGGAAGTTAGAGGATGTTGTTTACTGCCAAAATGTGGGTTTATTATCTAAAATAAGCCCAGAACAGCTCAGAAACTTGAAGTAGAAAAACAAATGGTAATGTCAGAAGAACACACAAAAATACAACGTCGTGCAAAACCTACTCATCAAAAGGATAGGAGACCCAGAAGGCAGTGCGTAGGAAACACATTCAACATGTTTGTAAGGAGACATACAATGGGTTTTGGTGAAAAATAAGTACACAACAAGACCGTGTTTGTTTCTAGTAAAACATCCAGGGACTTTCAAAGAAATCTATTGTGAGTTTGTGTTGTGTCTTCTTGGGTTCAGAATAAGAGTTTCTAGTAAAAGATACACTATTTGTTAATTATCGTAGCCTCAAGTTGTTTGTCTGAAAAGCACCTGAGGCCACGTCCTAGAAGACGCATTGTCATGTGAGGCTTCGGCCTCATCACATGTAACATCCAGTCCACCAACAGGGAGTCAGTTGTAACAATATCTTACACAGAAAACAGATCATTTCCTCACATATTTGGTCATTTAGCCTTAGAGGATGATTTGACTGGTTCTTCATCTGGAAAGTACTTGAAAGTTAGACCAGGGTGTTTCATTTTCATTTTTGTTTGTCACAGCTTAGTGTTTCGCCTGTTGGGGGATACACTCTGTCATATACTTAATTAACAATGAATACAGTGTTAATTGTATCGTGTGCCTGTCTGTAAGTGGAGTGTTGAGTACTTTAGAGGATTAAAAAGACTTCTTAATTGTTATATTTTGCTGTATTGTTGTAAAATTTGAATTATTCCTAGATACTGTTAGATAAATTGCATCATTGAGTTTTTTGTTTTTTTCTCCATGTCCTTGCTTGATTTGGCTCCACATTTTGGACCTCTTTTAGATCCCCCACCACCAGAAACGAGGCAAAAATGATGAATAATTCAAAAGGAGGAGATGGGTTTTTATCATACTTGGCTTTACATAACAATACTGAGTGCTGGCTATTTAAGGCTCCATTCTGCAACATTTGCAACCGAGGAGCACAGCTGTGTCAGATTCAATTATTAATGAAGTTATGGCTTTTTATTCATCATTTGTCCCTTGTGTCACCAAACCCAGTGAATCATATGGTGTGAGAGAATGGGAGCATTTTTCGTCCCTTGGCACCGTTACTCACATGACATCTTGTTCCAGTTAAACTGCACTGTAAAACAAAAAAAAGCAGTTTAAGTGTTTCATTTCCAAGATTTTCAAACTTAGTTTCTCAGTGCTGACTGAAAGGTGATTCAGAGATAACATTGTAAGATAACAGTGACACTCATGCTATGATGTTTAATTTTCTTGGATTTGAAGTTTGAATTTTGGTAGCTCAGGGTTTTTTGACCCTTAGTAGTAAAACTGACATGTTTTTGTATGGAAATGTTTCAGACTGCTTTAAGTTCAGACTCAAGCACATAGTTTTTTGTTTTGAAGGCTTACTGTAGTCAGAAAGGCTGAAAAACCCAAAACTTGAGTAGTTCCTCAACTTAATTCTTTGCCTGGAAGCGTTCATGTCATCAATGGAGCTATTGTGCAGGGGTCAAGTGATGCTTATTGACCACACAAGTGTGAAAATGGAGCAAAACAGTGATGAGAAGATAAAGGAAGTTAAAATGGCCGAAATTCTCAAAGTTTTGGGAGAATTTCAATTTGAAAACCGCTTCTGCGTCAAAGAATTAGCGGCTAATGCGATAGTGCAGGCTAATGGCTTTATTTAGCTACGGCTCGCCCTGCTACCTTGGCTACTGTACCACATAGCCTACACTTCATTCACGCCATGTTCTCAGAATGTGAAGAACTGGAAAATCTTCTATTATTCTGACTTGGAAGAGTTTTAAAATGGCTGCCCCCATTACTAGCCTTGTAGTCACATCACATAAATGGAAATGAAGCCTAAATTAGCTGTCTTTATTGTGTTATATATTGTTAGTGGTTTGCTATCAAGTGAAACCAGATACAAACAGACAGTTTAGTTCCTTTTTTAATGAGCAGATTGTTTTGGTGTTAATGTAGGATTTTATTTTGATGGAACTGCCAGCGATGGTGGCTTTGCTGCCATTTTTACACCAGTTTGACATTTCTGTTTACACTTTCACCAAGTGGGAGATACAGTGTTGTAGCTGTCAGAAATTCCTAATATTTCCAACTAGAAATTACAGCTAGGAGGCTGACAGGAACAGCTTTAACAGTCTGTACAACATGACATGGATGGGTTAAACATTGTTTTGTCTTTTTGTTCTGTTTTCTAACAATAGTATTTGTTTATATTTGAGTATACTGGCAGCCATGTGCTTTTGACATCACACTGTGGAATGGGATTTGAGAAATTGCAGTTTCATTTTATTTGACGTAGTTGGGATTACAAGTGGTTGCTTTATGGAAGGTATTTAGACCAAAGTGGTAAATTACAACACATCATCCCAAAATAACTCCAGGAATGCACTGAACGTCACAGATTGATGATACATTAAACAAAAGAGCATCCAAGCGGGGCAGTGTTTCTTTAAATCTCCCTCTATAAATACTAACAAACCTCCGAGCCATTTTCTGATTTGTTCTGTGTCCCACAGCAGGAGGTGAGACTCTGTTGTGTTGCTTGTTTGTCGGCTTGTTTGCCGTCTGTGGCTGAAATCTGATAATCGGTCTGTGGGCCACAGCTGTTGGCCTACCTTCCCGCCACAGCTGCACTGCGTATATCATCAAGGGCTATTAGCCTGCAGCGGATTAGCCCCGGACCAGACTCTGCCCCGGCACTCTGATCCCCCTGCTCTTCCCCAGATTTAGGCGAGGAAGAGTGGGTCAGTGTTCACATCTGTCTGCAGCCTTCCTCACACGGATAGATGGTGTTAAAGTCTCCTTCCATTGACAACCATTTTAATCTCTGATGGAAATTTAGTGCAGCTACCAGGTGTGATACATTTACATGACACATTTCCATAGAAATTATGTCTTATGTCAGCTTTCAAATTTTTATTATTATTGATTATTTCCATAATTGTAAAAGTATAAAGTATTCTCCATATATATATATATATATATATATGATTTATATCAGCGCAGTGGTAATATTGTTGTCCTCAAGGACTGCCTTGCAGAACCAGGAGACATTGTTGTCCTGTGATGGCTGGCTGTCTTGTTTGTGGCCTGAGGGATAAACAGTGCATCTCTATCTCTGAGCTTTGATGGTGTTTGGCCCTGGACTGTGTCTGTGTGTATTTGTGTGTATTTGTGTGTATTTGTGTGTGTGTGTGTACCGCAGCTTTTCAATGTCGAATTTCAATACTACCTTTCCCAGAACAGCCAAGTGCCTACTGAGGTCATTCAAGCCTGGAGGAAAGGCATTGACAGTCCTTCAAGACAAGTTGTTTACATCTTTTCCTGATGCTATTTAATGTTGGTGAAAAGCGTGACATTGCTTACTTTTCCACACCATGACAGCAGCCATCAAGGCTACGACTGTAAATGCACTCTGAAAGTTGTCAAATGGGGAAGTCCAAGTAGAAACGTGCATCAACAGTGGTTAAAGTCACAGAAAAGGCTTATTTCTGTTCCTCTGTATGTCCAGTTGCTCAAATATCTGCACATCCAAATGGCCTGAGGGAGTGGATACACCTGTGGTTTTGGAATAGCTGGTCTCTCACCCAGCGGAGTCCCATAAAGTGTGAAATTCGAGACCCGTCTGTAGAAAAACTTCAAGGAATGCTGTAAAGCGCTCTGCGGAGCCTGCGCCTGTGACTTTGGCCAAGGACTCATGACCGAGCGGTGTGCAGGGACGTTACTCAGAGGCCAGAAAAATAATGTTACTTCTGATTGTGCATGTTTGTCAAGGGAGCACATTCTTTGGCGGCGTGCCCTAAAGATTTACAATGCGGGCGGCTGGTTGGTAGGAAGCGGAGCTGGCAGGCTTATCAGCTGATCAATGATAAGTGAAAGATTAGAGATAAAAGCTCAGAGTAGTTTATTTTAGTTTTTCTTTGATCGACCTACACAGCGCCGGTTTGTTATACAAGACAAGGTCTTGGTCTGTTGCCAGCTCTTCTAGTGTAGTATTTCTACTTTACTGTGTTATGATCAATACTCAAACATTCAAAGTATTTGATGTTGATATAATAAGCCAGATTTTCTCTCATTGTTTGACCTGTATTGAAACAGCTTAACCACATGTTTGTTACTGGTTAACAATATTACAACACTTCAACACAAAAAAATCTCACCACAGGGGCCACTCACTAGTGTAAGGCCCCGAACAGTTATTGTTTTTTTCATTATCGACTAATTCCTCCATTATTTTCTCAATTAATCGATTAATTGTTTGGTCCATGAAGTGTTAGAAATGATCAAAAAACACCCATCACAATTCCCCAAGTTGACATATTGAAATGTCAAGTTTGGTCTGACCAGCAATCCCAAATCCAAAGATATTTAGTTTAATATCATAAAAGTCTAAGAAAACCATCAAATAATATATAATATATATAATTATAGCTTAAACAAATCAAAATACTTGCTGATTAATTTTCTGTCGGCCAGCGTATCACACAGTCTTCCCCTGCAGTTGGAGTTATGTAATAAATATAAATATTTAAAATGAATGTTAATGTAAAAATGATCTTTCATGTTAACTGCTGTTAGCAAGGTCAACAATGGCTCTCAACTTTGAAGCTAATGTGCAGCTACTAAGTGGACAGTGCTTGGACAATGCTTTGTGAGTCTTGAATCCACATCATACAAATGTGCGAATGTGGGGGAAAAAAAACATGTGACATGGTTTTCTTATCTTAAGCACCATCATTGATTGGTTTGCTCATGTGGAGTAGTTTCACATTTTTGAGGTTTGTGGGTGAACAAACGTCTTTCTGCTTCTGTTTTTGAACTGGAAGTTAAAATAAAGTGAATGTATCTGTGTTGCCAAAGATATGACACACCCTCTTGTCTCTTACTGTTTGATATTGGATGATATTGGGTGCTGAAATGATTAGTCAGTTATTCAATTAGATAGATTCCAATTTGGCTAAGCGATGAATCGTTTTAGTAATGTAATAACACCATTTAAATGTNNNAATGTTTTTGGTTTTTGGTTGTTGTGTCAGGAAGACACCACTTCAGTCTGGATCTGGTTATGTTGCGACAGACAATTAATCGATTAATTGTTTAGTCAATGGATGGAAAGTTGACTGTCATTTATTTTGATAACCTATTAATCATTTAAAGTCATTTTTTTAAAGCAAAAATGCCAAACCTTCCCTTGTTCCAGCTTCTCAATTGTGAGGATTTGCTGCATTTCTTATCTTATGTCATAGTAAACTGAATATCTTTGGGTTTTGGACTGTTGATTGGAAAAAACAAGTGAGCTGAAGATGTGACTTTGGTTATTTTTCACCATTTTCTTTTATTTTATAGGCCAAACAAGCAAATTTAATCGAGAAAAAAATCTTGTTGACAATAATAATCTTTAGTTGCAGCCCTATTTGTCATTACTTGGCATTTCAAGGACTAAATGATTAATCAAAACCATAATTAATAGAACAGATTGTTATAGTTAGTGGCAGCCCTGAATAGAAAGTGGTTTATTTTCAGTTTTGAGGTTCATATTTGTCAGGAAACAAACAGCCTCGCTCTGCTGCTGTGGAAAGAGGATGCTAGTTGTCATTTTTTAATCATCAGCTGCGAGTTCCTCCCACCATTCTCCTGTTGACGGCTGTTAATAGCAGCTGCTTCACATGAATAATGACTTCCTGACTGGTAAACACAATACAGATGAAGGTATGCTGATTGTTTGATGTTAGGTGAGTCCAATGCAGCAGTGTGTGGGCGTGATGATGAAAACATGCACATTGCTCGAAACAAGTGGTGGGCTGAGTGAGAGCGAGCATCGGCAGAGGGAAGCCGCCAAATGATGTGTGAATGTACCGCTGCTGCATGCATGGCCTGACTTACCAACCGGCCGCACACATGCGTATGATCTGCAGCAAAAACCCGCCATCCTCGCAGCTCAGCAAGTTGGCTTCATCCAGCGTGTGGCCTCACCAAACCCACCACAGAAAGCACACAGCTGAGCAGCTCATTTCTCTCTTTGAGAGCAGGACGCTAATAGCTAATAGCAGCGATACGTAATGGAGTAATCTCTGACTTTTATTGACTTGTCTTAGTGGCCTCTAACATCAGCAGGTCAAGATTAGTTTAATAGATATAAGTATGCAAGCTAATTAGAGCAGGTATCCAACATAAACTGCCAGTGAAGGAGGGAGTTTTGCATGTTTTAGCCCATAAACAACATATTGTGCATACTTCATATCACTACCAACCATTCATTTAAGTGCTAAATGTTTTAGTCCACTTTTATTATTTGATAAAGTAACATTATTATCACGTGGCCATCCAGTTGAGAGCAGGGACTGTTGAAAGTTCACTGTGGTTTGGACTTCGTTGTGGGACATTCAAGTGCTAATGGGAGGTTGCCACAAATGGGAATTGAGAGTTGGCTGCAAAAAGGCAATGCATCGACGAGCTGCGCTGCTGGAAAATCTAATCTGGAAAACAAAGAAGCATTACGGGAAAATGTGCTATCATGATCTTTTTGTTAAGTTTCAAAGTAAAATGATGTTTGGACGTACAGTATCGTTAAATCGGTCGACTACTTTTGTCCAGACTGAATTATCTCAGCCACCTCTGGGTGGATTGCCCTGAAATTTGGTTCAAACATTCATGTTCCTCAGAGGATGAATTCTACTGACTTTGGTGATCCTCTGACTTGCCATCTGGCGCCATCATCAGGGCAAATTTGTAAATTGTCCAATTCTTTAGTTTATGGCCAAATACCTCCAAAGGTAATGACCAGCCTCCATCAGCTGTATCTTGTGTTTAGTGCAAATGTTAGCATGCTAACACACTACAATAAGATGGTGAACATGGTAAACATACCTGATAAACCAGCAGGCTGACATAGTCATTGTGAGCATGTTAGCAGCAGACTGTAGACTCTTACTGATTGATCATCAGTTTACCTCATATTACAGCATCTTGCCAAAACATGAGTGGTATGACAAAGGATAAGGTGAGTTTGACAGTTTCTCGTATTAAGAAGTGCTATATGGCAGCCAAGCTGTCCCAGCAGCACATAAATTTACAGACAAGAATGACTGTTAAAGACAAAAAAACATAAATTCAATTCATTTTTCACTTTGATGGATCACCTACAGTAATTTCAATTCTCTGAAAGTGAATTTTTATACAAAAGGCTCCCTGAAAAGTAGGAAATTTATCTAAGTACATACAGTATGGCATGCTCAGGAGAATGGTCAGCAGTAATGTGTGCGTATGCATGATATGGGGCATGATGTTTCTGTTCTACCTTTTAGCCTTTTAACTGTAATGCTGGTCTCTCACTCATGAAACTGTCTTCCAGTAAAGAAAAGTGAGTGGGTGGAGGGAGGTGTAGAAAAAAGTACAGACTAATGTGAGCTTTGAATTGCAGGAATATCAGCATGTGGCCAGGTGGTTGCTAAATTATCGCTATTGATCGAGACCCCCCTGCAGAAATATTATGTTCTCTTTCAGTGTGAGGAGGTAAAAATCTCGGTTAGGGCTTTTAAATGTCTTCTGTCCATTCAGAAAAAAAGACCATTTCATGTTGATCGATGTTTTGGGATCCTCATTAACTTGAAAAAGATGTAGTCTCACTTGTCATTTTATTTGCCTTTTCAGATACACTACATCGGTCATGTGGTCATCCTGATACACCTCTTAACCAAAACCAAAACCACTGGCAGTTCATCACTCTCTTTCACTACCGTATGTGTGTGTGTTTGTGTGTGTGAGAAATAGGCCATCTGACCTCAGCTGCTTTTGGAAATGTTACATCCTCTCATTTTTCCCATTCCTCTTGGAGAGCTGAAGGCCTCTCCGGCTGCAGGCCCGGAGAAAGGGATGTGCATTTGTTTCCTGCCAATGAAAACGGCTCCCCACCCTTCCTGCTTGAGTCATGCCACATAGACTCAACAGACAGACAGACAAACTGACCGATCTCCTCTATGACTTCTTTATTTACTAGCTTTATATACGTAAAGATAAGATTTTGGTATATTTTTGCAGTAGCTGTTGAGGAAATGAGACCGCAGTTGTGAAAAAGGAAGCAAAAACAAAACAAGGTTGTGGTGAATTTAAAAAAAATTATGATCTGGTGGTCACTTTCCTTCTAAAAATGCCACTCCAGATGTTTTTTAGCCCCGTGTTCTGGCTCTGGGGAAGTCCTTTGATAACTGTGCCCTTTCCTGTTTTCTTCTTCTAGGAAATAATTTGCATATTAGCAATTCTGAGAACTCGGGTGTCCCAATCTGTGCTGGGTGAAGAGTAAAATCTGCCACAGTGGCACAGTTGAGTCCCAGTGTGCTGCTGACAAACAGACAGCTGGCCAGTTAGTCAGAGCAGCTTCCCACAATCTCCATGGCAAAGAATGTTGAGCCGGCGCGTGAGACGGCCAGATCGCATCTCCTCGGTAACCGTGCAGCCGTCCACCGGTGCGATGCCAAATGCCGAGGAGAAGAGCGAGGTTCAAGGAGTTGGGAAGGATGAGTTCAGGGAGGAAATGAGAAAGACGACTAACGTACCATGAAAGTGACAGAGCAGGAATCTCAAGAGTAGATCAGCGAATGAAGAAAAACACGTTCCCAGACAGCCAGAAAGTGTGTTGTTTTTATTCCTCAGCTGTCAGCGGAGAGCAGTTGGTGTCATTAGACGGAGTGCTGCCGACCCAGGACAGGACACTGACAAGCCTGGCCGCTTCCTGCTTCCTGTCAAAGGACGGCTGCAGGGGAAACGGCAGGGCTGCTGAGGGAGGATAAGGCCTTGGGCAGGAAGCGTGAAGCTGAGACAGCCTCCAGTCAGTCATGCCCAGTCACTTCAACCGCCAATTTCCCCCGAGGCTTTGACCTCCTGGGCATGACTGCGTGTGTTTGTGTGGTTGTTTGGGAGCCAGGAAGTCAGCCCCATTGACCCCATTGGTCACATGGGTCACACTTTAAGGGCTTTTGGTCCTTTTCTGGGTGTTTTTATTTTAAGTTGTGCTGCAACTAACAATTTTCATTTCCTGTTTCACTTTTTCTATTAATTTTTTAGTCTAAAAAGTCAGAAAATAGTGAAAAATGCCTTTACAGTTTCCTAGAGTCCAAGTTGACGTCTTCAGATGTCTTGTTTTGTCTCACGGAAAGTCCAAAACACCAAGATATTCAATTCAAAATGATATAAAACAGAGTATCTTTACACTGGAGAAGCTCCAACTGTTTGTCAATATGTTTGCAGATTAATTTTCTGTCAAACAGCTGATGGATTAATCGACTAATCGTTTCAGTTCATTGGCTAATAAAATCTCTGTTTGTTTATTTTAAACTTTCCCACCTTTTACGTCGCTGTAAACTGGACAGAGCTTTTTCTCCCACTCTGGATCCCAGATCAGTCCACCTTCCACCGTTTGGTTGCTGAGTTTTTTTATGGTATTTGTCGTTGATGAAGTGGTTTGTGTGACTGCCAGCTGCTCTTCAAGCTGCTGAACTGCAAATGATTAAAACCTGCTTCAATTTCACAGAGAGACCTCCGGTCATAAGCTTGAGGTTGGCGATGTCACAAAATTTGGTTTTGATCACAAGTAATAAAAGTGCCAAAATAACGAATATTGATACAAATACTTATATTTCATTATTAAAATGGCTAATGCACTAGACATTATTTATGAGGTTAAGTCATCATTAATAAGCTACTTCTGAATACATTTCCATTACCAACAAATGCCTTGTCAAGCATTAAGCATTTCTTTTTACTATTTTTTGTTTATTACTGTATCACATGGGTGTTAATACACAAGACAGTTTTTTTTAATGGTAAATAACAAACATTTATTGTGTGAATTAGAGCTAAAACAATGAGTCGATCGACAGAAATATTCGTCTGCAACAGTTTAAATAATTGATTGATTGTTTTAGTCATTCTTTAAATCAAAAGTGTCAAAAAATTCACTGCTTTCCAACCTTTAAAATATGAATTTATGCATATTTTTAGTCTTTTATGATAGTAAACTGAATACCTTTGGGTTTTGGACAGTTTTTTGGACAAAACAAGCAGTTTGAATATGTTAACTTGGGCTCTAGGAAATTGAAATGCATTTTTCACTATTTTGTCACTTTTTATAGACCACATGATTAATCAGTGAATCAAGACAATAATTGTAGATAATGAAGGTAATCATTAGATCCACTGTTAATGTGAGATCAGTGAATTAACAAGGTCACGGCTGCCACATGCACACAATAGCAGCTCTAAGAAGTGTGTTTACGTGTCCAGAACGAATCAAACATGAGATGGATCTATGTCTTGGGTATCAACCCCATTGACGTCAGTATTGATACTCAAAACAAGACTCAGTATTGATAGGCATCAATCCACCCATTCCTATCAAAAGCTCCCAAATATCAATTATGCAGCTCATGATTTAACTTTTTTTGGTTTTAATAAGTGAATATTTATCTCATAATATGTATAACAGGATGAAATTCCAGCTTTTGCTGCCTCCGGATTTTTCAACATTAGACATTTTATGAATTTTCAAGGACATTTCTGACCTTGGAGCTCACACTGGTTACAAAATCTGTTCCTGCAGAGGCACCATGCGCAGCCACCGCCCTTCACCTCCCTTAAGTTGGCCCTTGACCTCTTTGGCTCCATCTCTGACAGACACCCACTTAAAAGCATTCTGACACCGACATGTTGACTTTCACAGCACAAATGGTTCTTCAAGATAGATGTGTCTCAGTCGAATAACACACGGCCATGAAATGTACTCTCTAAAAAAAACGTCCACATGCATCACTCGCTGTTCGGGCGGAGAGACGAGCGACCGCAGATGTTTTGGCATTGTCACACTTGCTAATCCCCCAGGGTTGAGTGGGAGCTTGCCATTGGTTGCTGGCAGATAAAAACAATCCTTTGACTATATTCAATAGTTGTCGGCCTTTTGGAGAGCAGGGTTTGGATGCATTCTTGCCTGTTGCCAAGGGTTTGCAAAGACTGCGTGCCAAGACAGCGCTATTTCATTGATTTGTTTTTCTCGCTAAAAAGCTGAGAGATAACAGCTTTAACAAGCCGTCTTTCCAAGTTACATTAGTCACATTTACCACTGAAACACTGCTGGCTAGTGTGTAGATATTTATCGTTTATCCTCTCTAATATGTTGTTGGGATTTTGAATGAATATTCTCAGTCTTGTTATCTAAAACAAACAGTATAAAGCATTTATCACATCAGAATTTGACTTAGTAATGTATTGACAGCTAACTAATGTAAATACAAAAAAGAGCTAAGGAAGTAAATCTGTTAAAGCTTGTTCATGTTACAGCTGAATATTTAATTACGTGCACAGACAGAGTGGATTATGGGTGACCCTTGGGTGGCGGTGCCAGCTGCTCTCAACATGAGCACCACAAAAGTCAATCAGCCTGCTCAGCCTCTGCTCCGTGCTCTTCATACTAATCAGCTGCACTACAACCTCTGAATAATCACAGATTTACTTCGGAGGCGTTAAACTGCAGACTGACTCGAGCTGAGTGACGAGGGCGGAGTTTGGTGTGTCGCAGAGAGGTGCTTCGAGAGGAAACACGGCTCGTTAGCAAATGTGTCGGCTGTTATGGGGATCTAATCCGTGACTTTCGCTGCGTAAGACAATGTGTCTAACCATTTAGATGGAGTCTGCTTGGAGCCACTGTCATGAGAAAATGAATAATTCCTTTTCAGCTTGTAGAACAATATCAGTTATAGTTCTGAATTCAGTTCTGTAAGGACTCAGCTAACAATTATTTAATTTAAATTAAATGATGAAAAGTGTCTTCAAATGTTATGTGTCGGCCAAAACTCGAAGATATTCACTTTACAATAATAAAAAACACAGAAAAGCAGCAAATCGTCACATTGGAGAAGCTGGAAGCAGAGAATGGTTGAAGAATGACTCCAACTATTAATTTATTATCAAAGCTGCCAACAGATTGATTAATCGACCAGCTCTACATTTTTGAAAGATGAGTTTATTAACCAAAGACAAATCCATCATATTATGCTTAATTACAATATTTGGGACTGCAAATGGGATACTAACTGATATAAGTGTATAAATATGAATAATTATGTAACTTTACATCACACACTGTGGACTGAGGCGTACATACTATGAAACCTCCGGTCGTGAGCTGGAGGTTGGCGATGTCACAAAATTTAGTTTTGATCACAAGTAATAAAAGAGCCAAAATAACCAATATTGATACAAATACCTATATTTTATTGCTAAAATGGCTAATGCACTTGACATTATTTATGAGGTATCATTAATAAACTACTTCTGAATACATTTCCACTACCAACAAATGCCTTGTCAAACATTAAGCATTTCTTTTTACAATTTTTTTTCATTACTGTATCATGTGCATGTTAATACACAAGACAGTTTATGATGGTAAATAACGAACATTTATTGTGTGGATTAGAGCTAAAACAATTAGTGTCCATACCTGATATTTTACAACTACAAGGACACATTTTGGGTGGTGGTTTGCTGTCTGCCATGTTGAGGAAGCTTTATGCAGTGGTCCACATTTTTGACAGATACACTTATTCAATCTCTCGCTGAGAGTTAGATGAAAAGATCAGCCCCATTCTCATATCTCTCTGTTAAATATGAATATGAATGAGTTGAATAGCTGTTCAATCCCCCTGTTTCCAGTTTTTGTGGTAAGCTGAACTAACTGGCTACTCCTGGCCATAAGCTTATATCTAACGGGCACATAAGAGAGTTGTATTGATTTTTTTATCTAATTCTTGGCAAAGAAGTTATTAAACATATTTCCAAAAATGTCAAACTATTGCAGATTGGGGTGTTGGGGTCGGACAGTTATGGTGTTCTACATAGACCTAGCTAGTATGGTGGGTAGAGGTAGTACTATCTGGCTTGGTGTCCATTAGCAGTAGCTAACACTTGTTGAGCTGACAGCAGTACGACTTGTACGGTGACTCTCTCAAATCCTACTCTATAGTCAAGAGTAAGCTAAACGGCTAACAAACATAGTCCGTACTAGCGTCCTGTGACCAAGATGTTAGCTTGCCTTGTGTTGGGGAGCACAGAGGCCACACAAAGTGAGTTTTGAGTGGGGCTTTTTCATCATTTAAGTATGTTTTCAGACTGTTTGAAGATTTCCATTATAGTAATTATCAAGATAATATGATATACAGAGGCAATATTGGCCAAGATAATGGTACTATATTTTTTTCATATTCTCACAAGCCTGTTTGGAGCGACTTTTTAGCCAAACAGCCACTGGGCTGAATAATGAGGCAGTGTGGGGAGCTACTGGGCAGCAGAGTCTGTTCCCATGTGCAGGGGGATCAAAGGGCTCGGCCCCGGCAGAAAGGGCCCGCGGCGGCAAACTACCGCTGCCATAATTGGGGAAGAGCCATGTAAAGCTGTCCAAGGGAGGCCAAGGACGGCTTAATTATGTTGTGAAATTTAATTAGCCCGCTGTTGTGTGTGTGCGCCTCTTGCTCTTAACCGGCTGACCTTGATGTAATGGTGTTTTTGCTGGTGTTTATCATCTATTATGAGCAAACATGGCAGAGTTATGGGTCCATTCCCTCCCTCTAGTTAAGATGGGCTGGATATGAAATGTGTGTGCTGTCAGAATAAATTACTGTGAAAACCTCCAAGACTGGCTCACATTTTAAATCATTTATAGAGACAGGTAATTCAGGTGTGTGCTTGTGTTTTTTGTCCACTTTTTCTGAGCTCTATATGTCTCCCAGTTGTCTCAGCTTTTCCTGCAGTAAGTGAAATCATAATAGACGTCACACAGACAGATGGCGTTCAGTATGACAGGTGATTTTCATCTTGTTGCTCTGATGTGCACTGAGAAAAGTCTCCAGATTGTTTAGCGCGCAGCAGGAACAAATACTTGACGTCAGTATTCTCCCAACAAATAAACATCCTCCTTTCATGTTATCACACTGTGATTACAGATAGTGATCAGGAAAATACGGTTGATAAATCACTGCTAGAAACTTTATTACAGAGAAGGTGCTGTGTTGGAATACTCCAGGGACTTATCACTAGATTAAACATATATTTTGGACAGATAACAGTGGTGAAATTGAATGGGCTTTTGTATTGATACCAGCATGATCAATGTGTTCACTGTATTAATTGGATGTGGGGCAATTGTGGTTCCTGGATACAGTTTCATTTCTTGTCCGCTGCAGGATTTCCAGTAAGTGTTGCATGTTAAAATGGCTGTTATTTGGTTTATAGCTGAAAAATTGTGTAAAATGGTTTATACATAAAATTCATACTGCAGATCTAGCACCAGAATGCCTTTAAAATATTAGAAAAAGACATTTCTTAACAGATTACTTCTTATTTGAGTCATTTGGATGGTTTCTTTTACTGACAATCCAACGAATGGCAGTTCACCAGATTATCTGATAACAATGGTAAATGCGGTAAATACTGTAAATCACACTCTTTGGGTTTAAATGGGGAGTGACTGAAGGTGTCAGACACAGTCTGGCATCTCTTATACGGTTTATTTGATCACCAACAAGGTGTTACATTCAATAATACATATTCACATATAAGAGTAGAGTCACTCCGTTGCACTGTCAGTTTCTTAGAAGCTTTTAAACCACCAGAGAAGGTTTGAATCTGCTGATGGCAAATTCTTATATTGTCATTCCCACACAATATTATAATCATGAAATATATTTATTGAGACTTGCAAGGTTTTTTAATTAAAACAAATCAAACTAAAACAGCACAAAAAAAATTAAATAAGATGCTATACTGATAAGGTAATGAGAAGAAAAGAGTACTGAGATGAAAATAAAAGGGAAATTATCTGAAGATTATTACAAGGCCATAAAATCTAAAAGGCTATATGTGTGTGTTTAGATTTAATCCGGCCACAAATCAGCCATGTAGCATGCAGGATGTGTCTGAATGTGGTGTAACCTCAGCTGATGTTGATATTTTCTCTGGCAGGGCGCATGAGGAGTTTTTCGTATATGTACACGATGTTTATGATGATGGATTTTCCATGTGTGAAACTGTTTTTTCAGGGGCTGATGGGTAAATCAGTTCAAGGGTCACACTAGCATGGCTTTGTCTTAAATAGCTTTGTAGGATTTTCTCTAAGTATAGCTATGCGCTATTGTTAAATGAGTAACCACTAGTGCCATGATCTATAGAGTCTGTGAAGTCCATTTCTGTTGGTCATTATTTTAACTCCCTGGTGCTTTGAGTGCTGAACTCTGAGTATTAATCTCTGAAATTGAAAGGAAGTGAGAGAGATAACTCACAGTAACAATGGGTCAGTGGCAGTGTTTATTTTTCCTAGCATTTAAATGTTTCATTGTGAATAATCATTGTAATAAATAGCCTAAATGTGATAAAATTGGATATACTGCCTATTTATTCTGCCTATTAGAGAGCACAAAGGCTTTGCTCCGGCAGCCAGCAGTGTTGAAATAATGATTTATGCCACATTCAGGTCAAGCTCTGTATTGTGAGCACTCTGTCTACATTAGCTTTATGAAGTATGCATGCTTTGAATTACAGAGCAAATATTGTTGTTTGTTTGCCTTAAATTCTTCAAATTTGCTATAGCATTAAAGCAAAGACTTTCTTTCTTTTGATGTGAATGTTTCCTGAATGTTCTTATGGGATGAAAACAACTTAAAAGCGTCCTCTCCTCCTCTTTTCTCAGGCGTTGGACCAGGACCGAACCTCCCTGCAGAAGGTGAAGAAATCAGTGAAGGCAATCTACAATTCAGGACAAGGTGAAACTGTCTGTTTCTAAATTTATTATGCCTGGATGTGCTTTAGCTGATGGTTGGGTACGTTTTCACAACCCTTTCCAAAAAAAATCCCCAGAGGAAAGCCCAGGATTTCTTAAATATCTTTAATAAAAACGAGGATTGCTTTTTTTTTATGTCTGGAACATTGCCTTTTGTGGGACAGATGGTGTTTTGTGTGTGTATTCAGGCTGTCCCAGAAACCAACACCTGAGTTTGTTTTGCTCGTTGCTGTGACATGGATCCTCAGTAATTTTCCACTGAATACTTTTGAGAGCAGCCTCCTCCCTGAAAATTGACAGTTTCAGATGTTTGTCCCACAAAAAAGTTTGTTTGTTTCTCCACGGAAAAGTCTCAGAACAACTGGAACAACTCTTAAGTGGAGTGTCTAATAAACTTTAGTTGCTTACTTTGACTAGATCTAGCTATAGTGAGACAAACACTGTATGTGATCTAGAAATAGAAATAAGAATGGGATGTTTGTGCATCTTGCAGATGTAATGAATAGTTAGACTCGGGGCTGTAGCCAGGATTTTAGAAACACAGAGGTCATAAGTCCATCCAACACACACAGAAGCACCAGATACTTAAGTTAAAGTTATAATCCTTAAGATTTCAGTCCTGGTTGATTTGGCGACACCTTTGGTTGCTGGTGGTAACAGCAAGTGTGGTTTAATAGAACAGCAAACACTCGTTGAGCAGCTACTTTGTTAGGAATACAACAGAAGACCAACTGGTGTGTCTGTTTACAGTGCAGCCAAACACATGCACATTGTTTTAATAAAGAAGGCCGTCATTAATTGGCCTTTTCCTGTCATGCTTGACCAACAGCGATCTGAGTTCATGCTGCACTCAGCACAAGTAGTTTTCCACTCAAGAGCAGGAAACAAGTTGGTTACCTTGCTGAGTTGGAGGTGTGCAGTTTGTCTTCATCTATCAGCTCACTGTGGCTTCTCCCTCTTGCTCCATTACTCCCTGCAATATTTGATATATTATATTATACAGTATATATAATAATTCATATTTCTTTGTTGTAAAAATACTGAAAATTGTTGTCTTGATTCGTTGATGCATTTTTGATTAACAATCCCAGTTACGGCCTCGTGTTTTTGCCAGTTCAGTGCTTTTAATTTGAAGCAGCAGCATTATTAAATGTTCAGTTTGCATTAGCTGTCACTTAGGACACCTCCGATATGATGTACGCTGGATTCAGGGTGCAAAATTAACTTTTTTTGTCCACCGGCCAAATGGCTAGTGAATGTTCAAATTTTACCAGCCACTCAACAGATTACCATTGGGTTTTTTTTGGCTGGTGAGTGAAGCAAATCTACCAGCCACTTGCATATTTTACCAGCATTTGGCTGGTGGCTGGTGCTAATTTTGTGCTCGGACTGGATTACACGCTGCATCATTTTCCTGTGAATCACTTGTGCGTAGGAAGGCATTTTTGAATCCAGTACGGGAATGGCGGACCCCGCCACTACTAATGAAGCCAACTATATAGACAGATAATTACAGAATGTACCCACCATGTTTAGGTTTTTGTATTGTTCAATGTAAACTCACCACAGGTGGATGAAAAACCCAAATTCACTGAAAAAATGCTTCAAAAGACAAAAACTAAAATGAAGAGAAATACAAAACAATACAGAGGATATGACCTCATTGTCCTCAATGGTAACTACAGCCCTGTTTGGACTGTGTTTGAGTTTCCAGTATGACAAAAGTTCAAAATGGCTGCTACAGGAATAAGCTCTACAGGGCGCTTGTCTCACCTGACCTCCCTCTCAGGACTCCACTTCAGATTTGGCAACAGTCTCAACGTTTCTCCTCGTCCACCTCCGCTCCATTTCTCCCTTAACGACAAGGACAGATGGATGCTGCTGTTTGACTGACGGCTCCTGCAGAGTCTCACAGACCTGGAGAACCACACATCTTGTCATGCTGACATTTGCTGTGTATAAAGATGACTTACTATAGTCGAAATTTATAAAACAAAAGTTCTCTCTGGAAAGATCATGTGTTAAGGTCTCGCGTGTGTGTTATTGTATCGCTTGTGTTGCTGCACCGAATAAAGGAAGTTTCCATTGTAGGATCTATTTCCACATCTGTGTTGTTATGAACATCACTAGGAGAAGATTTACAAACCTGTTTGTTCCAGGTGTTTGCCTCTGTTGCTGTTGAAGAATGAAGACTGCTGTATCACAGAAATATTCTTTTTATCCTCAACCCTTTTTCTTCACTTTTCTTTGTTGTAAAAGATTTCTTACCGCGTTGGTAGGCCTACGTTTTGGACATTTTGGACAAGAAATCTCTGTGTAGCCTGCATAGAGTCAACTTCACCAGTAAACTGAAAATTATCTTTCTTTCTAACTCCACACCCCCAGATTTTTGTCATTTTCAAACTTGTAGTCTTCAGTAACAACCAAATTCGTGCAGCTCCCACTGGAGCCACAAAAGGCTTTATACAGCGTTTTTTTCACATATGCAGTAGTACTTCTCAAGACCTGTAAACAGACTTTGATGAGTAAAGCTGATGAGTTCCTCTTTAATCTCTGTAGGATCTTTGGTTAGACTGCAAGCCACTAACAGAAGAAATTTATTTGACTGTAATTTGTGGTCGCTAAGACTCAACTGTGGCATGTCAGCAAGACCCCCGACTGGGTACTGCTGGAAATGTTTCTATAGTAGTCCCTAAGTTTCAGCACCAATACTAGTACACTATGTTTTTTGATATCTTACTTTGATAAATATAAAATGTTTTTATACAAAACATTTTTCCCAAAGTCCCCTCAGTATTTTTCTTTCTTCTATTTTTCTTTCTAAAACAGTCTAAAACTGGTGACATTATTATAAAAAACAGAGTCTGATCAAAGAAAAAGTTTACAAATCTGACTGGACATTTAATTAACTTTTGGTTCTTAACAGTTTTTAATATTCAGGGCTCCAGACACATTTCAGTTGGTACTAAAAAGGATTGAGGTTTGATACCGAGCCAACCATCAAGAGTCCCTTTGAAGTTGTGCTGATCACTTTAATTGACTACCTTTGTGACTGATGCACCTACAGTAGACTCCCATCAGGACGCTGCAGGCCACTTCCAGTCCTCTACACATTTTAATCATGCTAATCATGCTGATCATCATACAGAGTTCAGGGCAGATGAACTGACCGGTTGTTGGCCTTTCTTCTCTGTTTCCGACACAGACCACGTCCAGAATGAAGAGAACTACGCTCAGGCTCTGGACAAATTCGGCAGCAACTTCATCAGCCGGGACAACCCCGACCTGGGAACGGCCTTCGTCAAGTTCTCCTCCCTCACAAAGGAGCTCTCTGCCCTACTGAAGAACCTGGTGAGTTCAACATGTCAGCACTCATGATGCCATTAAAATGAATAGCCTGTCCTACAGAGTGCTCTTGTCCTCACATGGAAAAGACGAAAGAGGAAAATTCTCCAAAGAGAGTTTATTTTTTCCTCTCTTCACTTCTTTAAGTGGTTTAGGATTTGGGTTTAAGGTTAAGATTAGGATTACATTAGGTTAAGGGTCGACGTTGGGCATGTAGTGGAGAAGGTGAAGAGGTTATTGATGAATGTAGTCAGTAAAAGTCCTCACAAATGTAATAATAGAGCTGTATGTGCCTACAGGTTCCAGCTACATGTTCACCAGTCACTACACTTGTACAAAATTGTATAAAAGTACACAGTCTGAGCCGTCATCACAGTCGGACAGTATAGCTGACTGCGGCTATATTGCTTTTTTTTCCCCCAGTCGAGGCTCTTATCTGCCTGTCGTGGATTTCCCCTGACGTTTCTGTTGAATAATGTGTCCTGTTTGAATCCTCTGTGAGTGATTGTTGTTGGAAGAAGAGCCAGTCCCCGCTCTCTTCCTCTCTTCCTGTGTGGCTGACAGCGAGATTAGACTCCATAAATACACTTGGCAGCACCAGGAACAACTGTGTGTGTGTGTGTGTGTGTGTGTGTGTGTGTCCATTCGGAAACCTTCTTAAATCACCCACCTGTCAGCGCTACCTGCATATTGTGGGAAAGTGAAATTATCTCCACTCATTCATCTCTTCATCTCTCCCTTTTCCCTCTCTCTCGGCTCTTGTCTTTTCCATTTTGAGTATTTTATTGAGTGAGATTTTTAGACTTCAATAACTGCGCCCTGAGGGCTGCTGGTATGTGCGTGCACTACAAATGAGAATTGATGAATAGCGCTTGTCCTAGATGTCCTACATGTGTTATCGGCTTAAATGTAAGGATTTTATAGACACATTTGGCTTCTCTGCATCTTTCGTAGTGTTTATTTCCTATTTGAGAATGGTATACTAAGAGAAAGCAAAAGAGACAGTGACAGTTTCCAGGATGTGCTGTTAGAGCACACCGGCATCCAGCCAGTAGAAGATTGATTCTGACGTTGGCCATATGCAGGACAGGCACTTAAGAAGCACATTAGCACCCATTAAGCGTTGTTTACTTCCTTGACCGCTGCTGTGTGTCTGTGTGGACTTGGCTAACAACAACAGGGACTTAAATGCTTAGTACGGTTGTAAATGACCTTGCTGATCCTAATGGTTAGAGCTGCTGAGCATAACTGTGGCAACCGGAGCTGCTGGCAACGTCAAGCTTTTGCTAATTCTTCAATAGACTAACTTGCTCTTGTGCTGTGTTTGGCAGCACTTTTGCTATTATGCTGCTGATTTTTTTAGTCAGC
This sequence comes from Oplegnathus fasciatus, assembly GCA_003416845.1. Lineage (NCBI taxonomy): Eukaryota > Metazoa > Chordata > Actinopteri > Centrarchiformes > Oplegnathidae > Oplegnathus > Oplegnathus fasciatus. Next base: position 691,016 of record NTHP01000018.1, on the reverse strand, counting down.
AGCAGCATGGATGTGTTGATGCATTGTACTGCAGGTTAAAGGATAAGGCCGGCGTTATTCGACATTTCTCTTAATGTTAACAACTCCCATAAAAAGACCAAAACCCACATGTGTTAGCCTGTCTTTCCATACTTAACAACTTCCCCTCCTCGTCTGTGTTACTCAGACCCAAGTTCATTCATTCACACTGAAGACGTAATTCTTTAAAGCTGCTCTAATCAATATTTTTATATTAACAACGGATCAGATGACTATGTGTGATGTGTAGGGGGTTGCTCGAAGCAATGAACCCACAGAGAATTATCACCTGACTCTGCAGTTCCCCTATGGAGCGTTTTAGCGTCTTTCAGCTCCTTGTTTTGGTTTTACGGCCCGCAACTTTGCTGTTTTGGTTCACACTCCCCGTTCTCATCAGCTTCAGCAAAAAAGCTCTGTTGAAACCCAGTGTAAGCTACCTGTCAAGCACCAAACAGCAGACAAACAAAGTTAGTGACTAGCAAGTGAACTTACTAGAGCATTTAACAGCTAAAAAGCCAGATATTTCCCTCAGGAGATGGTGGAGACCAAAACAGAGCTAAAATAAGAGTAAATATTGGACTTACATTTATTAAGTGGACAGAAATAAGACTCCAAATGAATGTTAATGTTGCTCTGTAGTTGCTGGATGTGTAATTAGGCAACTGTTCACTAACATGTTTGTCATAACAACTTTATAAGTTGATGATATGTCAGTGTTGTGTTTACAGCCTGTTCCACTGGCCCTAACTGGCCAAAAACATCAGTTAATGCTGCTTTAAAAAGGGATCACAAATACTAAAAAAAGCTAGGCACTGTAGTCACTGGAACAGGAGTAAGTAGTGCATTTATTGGGGACTATTTTGAGCTGCGGATAAATACACATTTGGTGCTCTGGTGAGTATTTAGGACGTTGAATGTGGGATTGACTTAAAATAAAGTGCAGGAACATGTCACCCAATTCAACAATGAGGATCCTTGATGTGTTTTTAATAGTATTTTGGACAACAATGGAGCTCTATGACACAGAGGAATGAGTTATATCAAGCTTCAGCTGCACAGACAATACTTGTTAGTAAGACCAGTTCATTGTTGGTTTTTGTCTTTTTATGAGATTTGTTGACAGTAAGAAAAATATAGAATATTCTCAGCTTTATCCTTTTAAAAATCTTTTTCTCGTGACAACAGCTACATTATAACTCCCTGTGTTCTTCCTCCTCCTCTCTGTGTGTCCTCTCACAGCTTCAGAGCCTCAGCCACAATGTGATCTTCACTCTGGACTCGCTGCTGAAGGGCGATTTGAAAGGCGTGAAAGGGGTAAGATTTACTGTAACACAGTTTCTCTTCCTTTCGTTTTTTTCTCTCTCTCTTGACCCCCCCCNNCCCCCCCGGTTCAGCAGTGGGACAGAGAAAATAGATGCCTGGTCAGCACATCTCTATGGGTCTCTCAACTTCTGTGCATGTTGAGTGTAAGCGAGAGGGGACCAGAAGAGATGGGGGAGAGCTCTCTGTTCAAAAGATCCCACTGTAAATCTTGCAGAAGTAAACACAGCCTTTTGTGTTGTGCTTGAGGCGAGTGGCAAGTAACTGGGTCATGAACTCTTGATGTTTGGGGTGCAAGACGGGGCGTGGTCGCTCGCTGGGCATAAATCGTGAGCGGAGTGAGGTATTCGCTAGAACTCTGGTAGCGATCCAACTCTGCAAATAACTCCATCCCCACTGTGACCTCTTTGTAGTTTGCTGATGCTTGCCCTCCTGTGTTTCTGCAGGACATAAAGAAGCCCTTTGACAAAGCATGGAAGGACTACGAGGCCAAGTTGTAAGTGTGCTGTTGTAAATACCCCATATTGGCATCATCTAGCTCATTATAGAGTACTGAATAATGGATCAAACACTGTTGATAATGTGCAGCTATATTGTTTGGACCCTCCATGAGTGTTGTAGAACACATTGTAGAACACAAACCTGATGTAAAACCAGACAAGGTCCAGAAGAGAAGTGCATCCATCCGTTAATTGTCTTATCTTCTGTGTCAGTACAAAGATCGAGAAGGAGAAGCGAGAGCACGCCAAGCAGCACGGGATGATCCGCACGGAGATCACTGGCGCTGAAATCGCAGAGGAGATGGAGAAGGAGCGGCGTCTCTTCCAGCTCCAGATGTGTGAGGTAGGTTGTGAAATGAAGCTTGGTTGGCTTCTCAGTTCGCCAGGTCCTGTAACGGGCAGGTCGCAGGTTCAGTCCCCACAACACAACACAATTATTATGTTTTGCTAGGTTGTGGTCAGACAGCATTTGCACTGCGTCAAACGACACAGCCTCCCCATCATTTCAATGAGACAAGGGCTCTGGCAAAATAGTTGAACCCCACTCAACGTTTGCAGCAACATAATGTAATGTCATCTGACACTGAATACATTTCAGGCAGATTACTTTTCTTTTTTGTAATTATTCTGGCATTTTTTGGCGTTATTACATAGTCAACAGTAGAGAGACTGAACCGCAGACATTGCAATTCATGGTCAATGCCCGAAATCCTGAGGGCAACCAGGTAGATTTCTTTTACGGTAAAATGATTTTCATCGTGATAACCTTCCAAATTTGTGAAATGCTGTCTTTTCATATTATAAACCACTTTTTAGTGTTTTGGCATCTGATAAGCCTTCAAACTCATGGGTCTATCACCAAAACTGACTCTTCACCTCGATCATACTTCACCTGCTTATTGGCACCTGTAGTAACATGCCCCCACCAACGCAGGCTGTTTTTGGTTTGACCACCCACTTATTAAAATCCTACAGTATGTAAAGCCTTTACCAGCATATTTAAACCAGATTTTAAGCTTGAGTTGACTTTTTCTCACAGATGATTTTAATAATTTATAGAATATCTAACAGTCGTGCAGCTCCACATGTAGGGTAGGGATTACAGCAGCTGCAAAAGATACAGCTGTACCTACATTAATTCATAAACACGTAGGTATGTATGTAGACTGAAATGGGTTGATACAATGATTGTATGCCAATGGATGAGATTTAGGAAATACAACACTTCACAAGCTAACCACTCGTACTAAACAATCAAACTGTTTGCCTTTAATTTAAGTGTTTTCAGATGTTCCTCTGGTTCTGTAAACTTGTTTTCTTTTAAGCATGTTGTGACACAGTTTGGATTCTCTTTGGTATTAACGCTCAAACGCTGCACTTAAAGAAATCTGACAGCTAGAATTAAGTGTAAAACAAATGTGAGCTCTTTATGTGCCCAAGAGAATCAGAACAAACTGTTAGAGCTCACTCTGCTTTGCCAAAAACCTCTCTAGCAGTGGGTGGTGACGCCTACGCTGTGTTCACTGTTTTATCCTGTTAGGATTTTTTACTCAAATTACATAATGGACCAATGGTTGATGCACTGCTGTTGGTTGTGTGAATTATTCACTATGAAACTTGCTGCAGTCCTTTTGTGCCCTGCCATGCTGATCTGCCCTCTTCTCACAGTGACTCAGAGGTGTTTCCTTGCCCACATTTTCCACCTGTGTCCAGACTTCTTACTCTGTTAAAGACTGGCTTAAATAAGTCAGGTTTATTTACATATAATATAAACATGAAACAAGGGCAACAGAGAAGAATACAACAGATTGCAGTCGGGAATGTCATTAGTTTTGCAGGTAATTTGGTGATTAACCAAAGACATTTCCATCCATGGAGCCACGTCACTAGCATGGCTGAAAACTGAATTCACCAAAGTTAATAAGAATCGTCAGAGTTTGAATCTGTTGGCATCCAACATGAAGCCCTCTAAAGATAATTAGCCAGTTGCTAAGTTGTTTGGTTGCTATGTTCAGACCACTTTAGTTTGGTGTTTAGAGAAGCTCGCACAGTTTTCATACTCTTGTCTTCATTGGTACTTGCGAGACAACTGGTCGATATAGCCAAAGTTTTGGAGGAGTTATACAGGAAGTATAATGTTGCTATGGATTCAGTAAGTTATGCTGTGGTCTACAATTTGAGCCCTGTTCTTCAAGGCTATATTTGTTTACAGATTGGCAAATTGGCACCATTAAAAGTATGCCGAATTAGCTGTTAGAGGTTCCTTTTTGCAATGTACCCATGGATGTACAGACAACTATGACTGGATTACTTTGAAAGTAAAGAAAACTTTTATTTAGTTAGTAGGATCGTCTTTTTTCTATGATTTCTAAGTGGATTTATGGACGTAATGATATCCTCAGAAAGGCTAAGTCCCACTGAATCTAAGAATATGTGTATCATGTCTGTGTGTTTATATTTGAGTACTATTTTTGATACTAATTGCGGTAATTGGGCGCTGAGGGTTTTTAAGTGCCTTGAATGAGCTGTGTGTCACAGCCTCTTCTGCTGCCTGTAACTGCTGACTGTGGATGGACCAAATCAGCGGGCCGAACTACAATAACTAACTTCCTGTTGTTTTTATAACAGCAGCATGCATCACCAGTCATTTTCACCTCACACAGTATCTTTGCCTCATGTTTCACAGTTTGAAACCACCCCCGGTACAGTATAGTAAAAGTTTTTTTTATTGGAAACTTCAACCTCAAATCATTTAAGCAAGTCAGTTTCCTTTTTTGTAGCAATAAAGTTGAAACATTAAAGTTTGAACCCGAATTTGAAGCAGTTTTATTTCAGAAGACTCAACAGTCACTTCATTATCCATTTCCGCCTCCAGCTGATGCAGGATGCCAAAAAACAAGTTGTAGCTCCCACGTTACATTAGCACTGGCACTTCCCCTTTCATTGGCTGCCTCAAGTTCAGATTTTATTTTAAATTTCTAATCATCTGCAGAGCTTTGCATGTTCGTGCTCTGACTTATGGTATAAGGCTGATTTTTTGTGCCCTTGTATGACTGTACAAGTCCTCTGAACAGTTCCCGTTGGTCTTTCCAGGGTGAAAACTTCAAACAAAAGGCCTTTGTGGTTTTGGCCACTTGTTACTGAACCAGCTTCGCTGTAAATGATAGTTAGACGACTCTGTGGTTTGAAGAATTTGCCTGAAAAAGCATTACAGGGCTCTATTATGAGAACATAATTGACTTGTTTCTATACATATATGATGTGATAGTTTCAGGCCAAGTGAAGTTCAGTGTTCAGGCCAAAAATAATGAGTTTTGTAAGCCAGATATCTCCCCAGCTGCTGATGTATTCAGAGCTGTCAAACCACTTCAGATAGTGGTTTGTTAGGTCACAGGGGTTTAAATCTTAATTATTGTACGTTAGTATTGTGCCATATGACGATATATACTGAGGCAAGATAAATTAGTCAACCGTCAAGAGATTTTGCCATACTTTGTACCATGCTCGTTATCCCTTTAATATCTTTGGTCGTTTTAGCCATCAGTAAGCAGGACAGCTTTATGGCAGTATTGGATTTTTATAAGATTTTTGCATCAATGTGACAAAGTGCCTTGATTTGTTGGGGTATTTAATTAGGTGGGTTAGCCAAAAACAGACATTCCTGTCTGGTTATTTTATCCATCAGCAGTTACTCAATTTATTTTCCAGAAAATGTACTATATTTTACTAAGGTATAAGGGCTGAAACAGTTAGTGTAGTCAATCAATGAATTAGTCAATCAACAGAAAATTAATGAACTATTTTGGTAATCAATCCACCATTTTTTTTAATCAAAAATGCCAAAAATTCTCTGTTCCCAGCTTTTCATATGTGAACATCTGCTGCTTTTCGTTGTCATTTATGACAGTACGCTTCATATCTTTGCTTTCTGGACTTTTGACCGGACAAAAAATTATTTTCAGGCTTCGACTGGGGCTCAGAGAAATTGTTACAGGCATTGTCCACTATTTTTTGACATTTCTTTGACTGAAAATGTAACCAATTAATCAAGAAAACAATTGGCAGACTAATCGTTAATGGAAATAATTGTCAGTTGCAGCCTTACAAGATAATTATTATTGATATCGCAATGTAAAAATGACATGTACTGTTATAGAGGATTTTATCCATATCAGCCCATATTGCACATTAAATATCTAGTTTTTATCTAAAGCATGGGTTTAATCTGACCTAGTTTAGTGTTATGTAATCGACAAATGTATGTGATTTATCTGTATTTTTAAGATGTAGCAAAGCCTGTCAGGTGCTCTACCAATAAAAAGAGGAGACAGAATAATCACAAACATCAGAGATTTCCTGGCTGGAAATATCTGCGTTTCTGCTGCTGCTGTTGTGTGTGGGGCAGTTTCTGCAGTCAGTGGCACAATCTGTTCATCCCACTTAACCTCATTTCTCTGTGTGTGCGTGCACTCTCTCGCTCTCACGCTCGCTCCCTCTCTCTCTCTCCATGTTACTCAATCACCAGATTACAGGATGCTCTCACTCTCTCACCCTTTTCATCCTACGCTGTCAGCGAAGGAGTGTGGAAAGGCAGGGCTCAGCAGGCTGCATTATGTTCTGCTCAGACGCGGCAGCAGTGCGAGCAATGCTGCTCATTCACACAAAAGAGCCCAAACACGCACATGCGGCAGCGCTCTCCCAAACACTGAACCCACACGGGGCTCAGACAAAATGTGGATAATCTCCCATCCAACGGACACTGACAGGCAGACAAAGGGACAACACATGCATGCATACACACATATATATGCACATACATGTGCGCTCATGCGCATGCTAACATACGTGCATCCACACACGTGATGTAAGGGGCAAATAGAAACTGTATGTTGGCACCAGAAGCTTCAGAAATCTTTTGTGTAATAGATTAAATTTTGCTGTGGAGCTGAAAGTGGTCTTTAGCTTTGACTCTTTGTAAATCTCTGTGGATTGGCATGCTGTGGGATTAGCTCAGATTATCTTTTATTCGTTTGTTTGGTGGGAAGCGCTGTCTGAAGACTTCTCGTTTGTTTTGAACCCTCAGACACCCAGACTGAGCACACCGTCTACAAAGCGCTTCCTCCGGAGGCTATTCTCTCTTTTTTATGATGTAAAATATTTCTCATCATCCTTTTGAAACTTTATTTAGATCAAGGCAGAGGGATGGTATTCTCTTGTATTAGAAGAGTGTTTACCAGTCTGGTCCCCACTCCCACAGTGTCAAGGCAGCCTTGGCTCGTACATCAAAGCCTTCATAAAGCGTATGTGCACTCAAATGCGATTATCATACTGCAAAGTGTTCATACTCTGAGTGTCTATGGCAGAGCAGAAGTCTTTATGCTCTGTGTCTGCCACATTATACCTCATTAAACCAAAAAAAAATCCTTTAAACACAACCTGAATTTCAACTCCGGGCTGAACTCTGCACCTCTCTTTGCTTTGCAGTACCTGATCAAAGTAAATGAGATCAAGACCAAGAAAGGAGTGGACCTCCTCCAGAACCTGATTAAGTATTACCACGCACAGTGCAAGTAAGTACCACCTTAATCCCCCTGAACCTGAATGTGTGAAGCATCACACCCACTGAGAAATGTATTTCAAAACATGCCAAAGAAAAAGGTTGTGTCTCTCTCCATCTTTGCAGCTCTTGATGTCAATTTTCTGTCTCCTGTATGATTCACGGATCTTGAGGCTGCGCAGTCATATATATATATATATATATATATATATATATATATATATATATATAGCTCTCATAAATATGCACAGGTCATCATACAGATATGTTCTGACAGCTGTGGGGTTTGGTGGGTAAATAAGTGGGCGCTCTCCGTGCCAGAGCCGCAGCTCACAACGGCCTGTGACAGAATGACAAATTTTCTCTCAGCGTTGCTAGGTCCTGTCATAACACTGGGACAAAACAATATACTTCCCTGTTAATCTGTTCAACCTGGGCCGTGATGGATAGAAAAGCTGCAGTGGTGATGGATTAGAAGCATAAAAGCAATCGATGGAGGGCTGAGAGAAGTGTGCAAATGCTCGCAGCCAGAAAGAAGAAAACAATTTGTGCTCATTTTTATCATCTGAACCACTTCATTCAACAAATTAAGGACGATGATGAAAGTGGAAATTTGGATATTTGTCAGCCAAGGTGCTATTTTCATAGTTTTGTGCATTTGTCCTGACTAAAAAACTTCAGTGTAACAGAAATCATCTCAGACACTTTCCTCTGAGTCCGACCAAAAGTACACACAGAATGTAGTCCCTTGGAAATTCCTGCAGCTGTTGTAGTGAACTGCATGGCAATTATAGACCAATTAAGGCATCAGTATGATCCAGTTGAAGTCTGATCTGAATTTTTTTTTTACTTTCCAAAACAGACAATCCGACAAGCTTCACACTTCACACAGCAATTGATCAGGTGTACAAAAGAGAGAAAGTAGGAAGGGTTTGAATTTCTCTCTCTCACTGTTTTGTCATTCTTTATTCAACGGCTTCCATCACTCTTTGTATGTACAAACGAGAGCAACACTATGAATGCCTTTGAGGAGAGACTGTCCAGAAGTATGCACCAATATCCCAATATTTAAACGATTATCACATCTTGCCTCTCTCTATGACATAATCTGAAAGTGTGCACTGTTAGCCTCATCATATTGAGACTACAAAGACCTTCAAAAGCCACAGAGATCTGGGAGAGGGGTCAGGGAGGCAGTGTGAAGCAGCCAGAGGAGGCTACAGTATGACGGCCTTCAAGTGTAGCCATTCGAAGCAGCTACAAACTCTTTTGCCTTCAGAGGTAATCGGACTTCATACGACCTAGTTCGTGTCAGCTACAACTGGAGTCACAGTAGCAGTCAATAAAAACAACTCAGTGTGTTGCTTGTCATTTTATTTTTTATTAAACATTAAAAGTGAGCCACAGCCTCCTCGCTAGCATAATCAAATACGGCAGGTGTATGAGCTGGCAGGTTGACCAGGATGTTGCTATGCAGTTTGCTACAACAGCTGCAGGGATTTCCAGTGGACTACTTTCTGTGCTTATTTGAGAAGATTTCTGTTAAGTTTTTTGCAAAGATGTCGGAGTCTCCTACTCTATGCCCCAATGAACATCATTCTTGCTGGAATCCACATTTCCCAAATCTCTTATTCTCTAGTCATAATGGTTGTCTAATACCTTAATTTCCTGTGAAAATGACAAGTAAAGTCATTTAAAATACATTTTTTAACTATATAGTGCAGCAAAATGTGCAAAAAGGCAACCCAGGTGAATCTTTTGTGTACCAGCAGCATGAACACTTTAACTGTACATTCTGTAAGGCCTTCAGTGCTTGACGTGGAGAGCTGGATGGAGTGGGAGGAGAGATGTGGGATCCTCGATGCACAGATTAAAAGAAAACAAGCAGAGGAGAGATGTGACAGAGAAAGTAATGAACAGAGGAAGGGAAAGATACGTTCCGGGAAGAAGAGAGTGGAGAGAGGGAGGTCATTAGTGGTGATTTGCTGCTGCAGCGCTGCATCGAGGTGTGTACCACCGACAGATCTGTAATGGATTTCAGGGCGCGCTAAGCACCTCTGCAAATCTGCTGCGGACACGGCCAGCTACCATTTCTGTGCCAAGAGCCGAAGGCGCCAGAAGAAGCCGAGCTATACATTAAACATAAACTGCACCGGTCTCCTCCCTCTGTGTGACCTTCAGTGGCCAAAAGGAGCACAGTCAGGTGTTACCTGACATTTGCAAAGTAGTAATTCCCATAAATGACCGACTTGTCTGTCATATTTATTCCAGTGCATGTTAATGTCAGTGAGGTTCACATGTTCCTTTGTTCTCCAGTTTCTTCCAAGATGGCTTGAAGACAGCGGATAAGCTGAAGCAGTACATCGAGAAGCTGGCAGCTGATCTCTACAATGTAAATACTCACATCTTTACCTTTTCATCTCCTTTTACGCTGACTTCTATTTTCTAGAATCAAAGCTGATCTTTTGCACATCTGTGTTTGTGCACATGCATTCATGTACTTTGTGTGTGGATGCCTATTTTTCTATCGGAATTAAATCAATAAAGTTGAGTTGACAAATAAAACTCATCTCATGGTCCACTGACAAGCTTTTTCCCGAATCTCACGCAGCTTTTATTCAGCAGATGAAGTTTGCTCATACTGACGAAGTGGACCTTGAGTTGAGATTTGTTTTGGTCAAATTACTGTTTCCAAGGTCAATAACTAAATAATCAGTCTAAATACAGTTCATGATTCTTCTAAAAGTATTTGCAGGAGCCCTGAAAGAAATGATTCGATAAAAGCGTCATGTACTCGACTTATTAGAAAGTGAGGGTTCTGTTGTGCTCAGTGTAGCACATTTAGGACTCCATCACAAAGAAAAGGTATGAAAAAGATGAGCCTACACTGACTGCACACTGAATTTACATTACTGCTGTGTGCTTCTCCTGAAGCAGCAGTTTTATCAGAATATAATGCTCCTGCAGTTATTATATGAGAGAAGGTAGCACATCTGCAGCAACTGTCATGATTCAGAATCTCCTGGCGTTGACATGGCAAAACCTGACACTTGGGAGCTATCAGTGCAGTGTGTGGATCTTTTGTCTGACTTCTGTTCTTTGTTTTTTGATGCAGCACCTTTAAAAGTTTTTTGGATGTGCATTCTCATTGTTTGTTAATGCCTGGGAAAGTCACACAACTCTAAATTTGGACATTGTTGTGAGAGATGGCTTGTAAAATTCAAATTATCTAAGAAAATATCTTCCCAGAGGAACAATGAGGACAGAAATATAGTGTATAGTATATTTTCAAAAAAGAAAGTAAAGGGAAGTTTGGAGATTTATTTGGGAACAGTTGATTTCAGTCTAGATATCTACACGAGGTATTTTTATTAGTGCAATAAACGGCTCCATGTAAACACAGCTGGTAATCTCTTGGTTCTGCCGGTGCATCTTCTCCTCAACCTCGCATTTGTTCTCCTCAGATCAAACAAACTCAGGACGAGGAGAAGAAGCAGCTGACTGCCCTGCGGGATCTGATCAAGTCCTCCCTCCAGCTGGACCAGAAGGAGGTAGGCAGGTCACGCCCGCACACACACCAGGCCAAATTTAAACTTATAGCAGGTGAAGTTCTTACAAAGCCAGCACAAACTCGACCATGTCGGGCTAAACACAGCAATGGCAGCCATATTGCTCCAGGTGCCGCACAGATATGCTGTTAGAAACTGATGATTTGACACGTTTTTTTGCCACGCACCTCCTCTCACTCTGGCCACTACCAGGTTTGGAGCTTGTCTCCTGCAGCACAGAGCGAGTGCCCAGTGCTGTACCATGCTGGTAGCCAGTGTGTGGTAGGCTTTGCTGGTGACCAGTGTTGTGCCTCACTGGCTGCTCAGTGGAGAGCCACTCACTGCCCGACTTAACACCCCACACACACACACACTTAAAACACCGCCAACTTTACTTATAGCCTGCTGTAGCTGTACCTTTGCTGTCATCCTCGGTTCACACGTTCACAGTGTTCAGTCCACTCTTCTGCATGACACAGTCTATACAGCCTGTCACGTTTACTTTACATTTTCTGTAGCTTCTCTTGTTAATAGCACCCACGGTGAGCAATACATTTAGAAAGTAAACTCATGACATTGTGGTTTTGGTTGGCACACGGGCAAGCGAAAACACTCTTTCACACCCACCGCCTGCACCTGAGCTGGATCTTTCACACCTCTCCCCTCTATCTCCCCCCTTCTGCCTTCTGCTTGTCTGGAATCAAGTCTAGAAGAGTAAGTGTTGGTGCATGTTGAGCATGCGTCTGTTCTGCTTGACAGTAGAGTGGTTTGGCCCTGTAGAGGCGTTGCAGAGCATGCCTTGTAGACTAAACTTTTTAGCACTCTCACTTTGGTTTTGAGACCTTGTACTTTGATGTTGGAGGATCGGTTTGTTGTGTGTTTGTGTCTGTGTTGCATGTCCCTCTGCAGCTTCTCTGTATACCCTTTGTGTTAAACTTTGTTTTGTGTGTGCATGTATTGTGTGGGTTTGCACAGGACTCGCAGAGCAAGCAGGGCGGCTACAGCATGCACCAGCTGCAGGGAAACAAGGAGTTTGGGAGTGAGAAGAAAGGCTACCTGCTGAAGAAGAGTGACGGGTGAGCTGCTAACACAGCCAGTATTTCAAAATGCCGCAGAGCGCCATTTATGTTGCATTAAAATTTTAAAAGTGCACACACAGAGAAGAGAGACATGACAACTTCTTTCCTAATGTGCCACCCCCTCCCCTCCTCCAACCCTCCTCTTCACAGGCTGAGGAAGGTGTGGCAGAGGAGGCAGTGCTCAGTGAAGGGGGGCATGCTCACCATCTCTCATGCCACGGTGAGTGCAAGACAAATGTACACACACACACACAGACACACAGACATACGGACTCCATGACCCCCATGAGCGACTGTGCGGATCAAAGGGAGAACATCATGAGGGGAGGTGGTGTTGGGCTTTCTCAATCTGGAGGCTGGCAGAGTGGAATTGACATAGATGGGTTGTCATGGCAACCTCGCCCCACCACCACCACCACCACCACCACCACTCTCGCCCCTCCCCCCTCTGCCTGCTGCGCCTCGGTGACTCATCTCAGAACGAGTGTGAGCGTTACTGTATATGCTGGCACGTCTGTAGCGTCTCTCGTGCAGCTGCAGTCGCCGCCGTGCAGTGTGATGGTTTCTTCATCATTCTTCAAAAATCTGAATTAATTCTGTAACGCTGGCATCATTTGAGTTACAACCTCCCACAGAGCCTCGAACAAAGAGAGCTCCTGGACTGTCACTGTCACGGTGCTTTAAAATGATCAAATGATATCATCTGAAGAAATGTTAAATGAAGCTCCTGAAAGACGTCAGATTAAGTTTTTGATCTGATCTTCCTCATGTCTATAAACAAACAAGTTAACTTCTTCATATTTAGGGAAGGTCATCTCAGTGATAACCAGCAATGGTACTATAAATATCACTCAAACTAACATGACTTCATCCATATCATTGTGGATCAAAAAGCAAACCGTGTGCAATAGCTGCTTGATACTTGGACTTATATGAATAAATGAACCCTGTCAATAAGTAGGCCGTAGATGTGGTTAAATAACACTTAGGTCTACTGAAAAACATTGCCAAAAATATTCAGCAACAGTTATAAAATCCAGCCAAGAGGTTTTCAAAGTGGGAGGCGGGCCTCCCCAGGGGGGCTCCAAACTGTTTCAGGGGAGGCTCGGTGAATGGAAGTGAAAAAATATCACATGAGTTATCAAAAGGAGATCACATAGAACAGCCTAAATGTGTGTGATTTGGGGAGTTTTACTAATAAAAACTAATAAATGCCTCAGGACAAACCTTTTTTTATGTATTTTGTGTAGTCTGAAGTTATGTCAAACAGGCTATCTTGGCTCAATTGTTGAGCATCTATGGGATCAAATAATATAATAATTTGTCTAAGCTTTGTCTGAGGGGAGGCTCAGACTTTGAAAACCCCTGATCCTGCTTATTTATTTACATTAAATAGAATAAGACAACTTTAAGAAGATTATATGCTTTTGGTTTGTAGACCTGAGGAAGATGAAATTGTTGCCAGTTTGATGAATGAAGTGTTCTGGTTTGCGAGGCTCAGACAGTGCAGGATCTTTTCTTCATTATTTGTCCTGTAACTCTAAAAATGTCTTCATATAATATCAGCCTGTTTGACATCTTTTAGTACATCTGATGTAAACAAACTTAGATTTAGTTTTAGCCACACTAGCTGCACTAGTAATAGTCTGTGTATTAAATCAGTTAAATCAGTCCTTTCTTTTCGTGTGAGTGATACCAGTTTCCAATTTCTGTTTTGAATTTTGGTGTCTACCTGTTTGATCACAGTGTGACTTAAAGCTAAAGTCTCTCTTGTATTTTAAGTTACTCTTCCCATTGAGGAAGAGGATGGCAAGCATGGTGAAGTCGGCACTCAGGAGACACAGCTGGATGTGCCGTGGCAGGGAGGATAAGCTCTGGCTGTGCATAATGACTGATGTGCCTCTGCAGTCTTATTGGTCACATTTGCTGTTAGTTTCAGGGTGTGAGCATGATGTGAACCTTCACACAGCTGCTGCCTCAAACACGAAAACATAATTTCTGTCTGCTACAAGAAGCTCAGAGGAAGTGGTTGTCTCAGAGAAGTTATGAAAGGTTTCCTTTTGTTCTGTTGAGCGATGAAGGGACTAAGTCTTGACCCTATCTGTCTACTCTGGTACACTGAGTGGTAGTTATATGAGAGCTTATAATCATTTCTCTCTGTCTGGAGGCGGTTTACCGCCACTCCAACTTCTTTTTCCTTCAGCCCTTGTGGCAGCTGAACTCTAGGTGACTCTAGTTGACATGGCGGGTTGCCAGCAGGCCGGCCGAGCTCCAAGGCTCATCGCAGCCTGTTAACATTTCATTAGCACGTGCCCCGGCCCCTCCTCCGTCCGGGCACTGGCAGGAGACAATGCTCAGTGTACATGTGCCAACTGGGCCCATTATTACAGTACACAGCCCAGCCAGCACAGTCCAGTTTCTTAATGGGGGCAAGAGGAGTCCTGAGTTCATCCCGGATCTGTGTCACAGAGTTTTATAGCTTTGATTATGGGAATATTCAAATTCCTGAGGTGTGTATTTGGATCACAGCAGCAGGGTTGAATAAGGAATGCGTAAGTCCTTTATAATGCAAAAATGTCAACCATTTGCTGGTTTCAACTTCTTAAACATGAGGATTTTCTGATTTTCTCTGTTTTATATCATTGTAAATTGAATGTTTGGGTGTTTTGGACTGTTAGTTGGACAAAACAAGCAGTTTGAAGACATTACCTTTGGTTGTGGGAAACTCACAGCTTTTTTCCGACATTTTTCACTGTGTTTTAGACTAAACGATTATTTGATGAATCAACAAGACTCTACAGCTGTGCTAGCAGCTGTGTGAGGCTGTACTTCAAGCACCAGACAGTGCCAAAATTCAAAACGATGAATTGGAAACTGGAGTGCACAGTGCACAGATGGGAGGTTCATTCAAATGAGGCAGCGCAAAGCAAGTTGTTGATATTTTGGTGGAAAATATGTACTATCTTTGGGTTTTGGACTGTTGTTTGGACCAATTAAGTAATTTAAAGGCATCATCTTGGCCCCTGAGAAATTGTGATGGGCACTTGTCACTATTTTCTGACATCTTATACGCTAAGCAATTGATACTTAGAGACTTGTTGTGTATATTTCCTGTCTGATCCGGGTCAATCCATTTGTGCTTACAGTCCAACAGGCAGCCGGTCAAACTCAACCTGCTCACCTGCCAGGTCAAGCCGAGTGGCGAAGACAGGAAGTGCTTTGATCTCATTTCTCGTAAGTTTTACACACACACACGCCGTACGTTTCACTACATGCCAGAATAACTCAGTTATATAAATGTTAGTATGAGACAGGTGGGGAATTCCTGCCTCTTATGAACATCAAGGAAAACACATCTTTTTTTACAACAGACTATTTTTAGACCGCTTGTCCAACAGGTATCACACAGACAGCTGATGTATTTGAATAGTTTACTGTACGCTGTCTGTTGCTTTTAGTATTATAAAATGCAGGATAAGACATTTGCTTACTTATCGTCATTGTTTCTGTATTCCACAGATAACCGGACATATCATTTCCAAGCTGAAGATGAACAAGAGTTTGTCATGTGAGTACTGCAGGAAAAACAAGAGCATTTATCATCATTTGTAAAGGTTTATGAGTTTACCTGTCCCTGAAGAGATGTCTCATATCTGACCATCTTTACTTAAACCCAGAAGTAAGCTAGATGTTAGTGTGTGATCACTGTCTGTCCCCTGATGGTTTTTATTAATGGCGGGTCGATTAGCGGCTGCTCTTTCGTGCAATTGTCATACTTGAAGACAGGAAGTGTCAGAGAGACTGCTGAGAGTGGGTGGCTGCGAGGATAGCGGTGGGATTTGTGGTCGGCAGTAATTCAGGTCGCTGTAACCTCACACTGTTTGTTTCCCAGGCAGTCACACACATGCACGTCGGTAGGCAGACACACACACACATTACTAGAATAGTAGAAAATGATCACACACCATCATTAAGTTTCCTGCTAAATGCAGAAGCTTTTTTATTCCTACCGCACACAAGCATACATTTGGTTTGGTTTTACAGCAAAGTAAACATTGTTATGGTAAATAACTCATGTAAACGTATGCAAATAAGTAGTTGTATAAACAAATGTCTGTTCTAAAGTGATATTGTGTTTACCTCTCTTGAAGTAGAATTATGTTATATGAAACAATAAGTGATACGTGGCTTGTTGTCCTGTAAGTAGATCCCAATGCAGTTAGCAAAATAGCTAATCCAGGGGGCTAATTTCTGTGTTCACTTCTGGTCGGACTCAGAGACCAGTGTCAGATTTTTATTTATTTGTTATTTGGAAAGATAC
>NTHP01000018.1:633690-674611 GCA_003416845.1 Oplegnathus fasciatus | reverse complement strand
TACATTAGCATTAGCTACTAGCATAACAAACCTGAATCTCTAACTGAACTGTCGGCGGTTGAGTTGCATTGTGGGTAATGTAGGCGCCAGGGAGGGAGAATGCCTGAGACAAAAAAGACAATATCTCTGGTTCTGCTGCACCGATTTTGATCCTTTTTGTTTTAAACTTTCCACCGTGAGTCTCACCGTGTTGTAGGAGTAAATCGGCGAAGTACTCTTTTAAGAACTGGTTCTTTATTTTGTGTCTTTTTGAGGAAGATTTTCATATTTTTGGCAGATCTTCCAATTGTTGAAAGAATATCAGATATAGGGGACTTAACCAAATTAAATATATGCAGGAGGTAAGAAATAAGAGATGTATTATTCATAATATTTTATTTCATACTGGTGTCCTGCCTAAATTGTCACTGAAAACAAACATTGGGGGGAAAAATTTGACTTGTTTGAAGATCATAGATAAACAGTTTGCATTTTGTCTAAATTAAATGTTAATTAAAGCAAAAACTATCACGCTAATACTGACATTTCTTTTTTTATAGCTGTATAATCTTGGTTATAATGTTTTTTGTTCCTCTGTTGCGTCCCAAGGCATTGAAACGCTCAGAAACACACTGAATCATATCAAAACATACTGAAGCTTCTTGAGCTGTCTAGACTAAAACACTCTTGAAACACACTTTTGTTCTCACTCTGATGCCTGGCTGTGGTTCAGTGCTGCTTGAACACTCTGTGTCTCCATGTTACATGTAGTCCTTTGGGATCCAGCTTGCTGCTCCTCACTGCCGCTTCTGTCACGCACTTCCAACTGCAGCAGCAGCAGCAGCAGCAGCAGCAGCAGCAGCAGCAGCGTCTTCATGGGGTTTTTCATGAAATATTTAGTATTCCATAGGGCTCCTGCTTTGTGCAATCACGCTCCCCCTCAATTAGGCTAGGAGCATGTTATAATGCATAATATAAGTAAACACAAAAAGGCTTTGGCTCAGCATCTGTGCACCGAAGCATCTGTGGATGAAAATATCTTGTTTTTTCACACATAGTACAGATAAACTGGCAATCTAACACGTCGGTTTATGTGCCCACTCCCTGTCTGGCCTCTGCCTCTGCAGACAGGGTTGAGTGACAATGACAGAGGAAGTGCTGACGTCAGGCTCATAAAGCCCAGTGTGTGTGTGTGTGTGCGTGTGCGTGTGTGTGCGTGTGTGTGCGTGTGTGTGTGTGTGTGTGTGTGTGAGGGCTAGTTCAGTGGGTAGAGCGCAGGAGCAGATTGTGCCGTGTAGTGAACTGCAGGAGGCCATGTTTGAAAGGCAGCTACAGTGTTTCCTGTCTGTGTGGTTCTTAATGACCACTGTGTGTGTGTGTGTGTGTGTGTGTGGGTGCAAGTGTGTGTTTTACCTTTTCAAAGAAAATAAATCTGCAAGCACAAAAAGACTGTTGAGGAAATTAATTCAAAATGAGGCGTTTTCATGCACCTAATTTAATGAAGAGCGTTCTCAGGGAATATAAATAAGAAGAGTTGAAATAATGGTTTTGTTATCATCTCAGTAGTTATAAGAATTAGTTCTCTAGGCATCTTTTGTGCAGTTTAAGTTTATTGCCTCTCAAGATTTGGCTGGAAGTCTATTAATGCATCATGTAATGAAGTATACAGACAGTAGACTTTTGTCCTTTCCAGCCAATAATGAGATAAAGTGATAATTGGTCTTTAGGGGGTTTATGGAAATCTGCATCTTACGCTTTAATGACAATAATTTACATTTTTTTGTGATTTATTTCTAATTTTTCTAGAGCAGAAATAATTAGTCAATTGGCAGAAAAATAACTTGCAAATATTTATATAACTGATTTATTGTTTAAGTCATTTTTCAAGAGAAATGCCAAATATTCCCAGCTAGTCCCAGCTGTGCAATTGTGAGGATTTTCATTTTTTCTCAGTTTTATATCATTGTAAAATGAATATCTTTGGGTTTTGGACTGTTGATCGGACAAAGCAATCAATCTGAGGATTGAAACCAGGAGCTTTAAGGAATTGTGATGGTCATTTGTCATAATTTTCTGAGATTTTACAGACCAAACAACAATAAACCGAATTGAGTCGCAGCTAAAGATTTTTCATTACATTATATCTGGTGGTGTTTTCGTGTTGTTTTGATCTCTTAGTAAAATAACTCAACATCTGTGCGTTAGAATATGCATCATAAATAAAATTCCTTATTATTAACACCAGAAATGATGTGTTCTCTGTTGTGCAGTTGGATCTCGGTGCTGACCAACAGTAAGGAGGAGGCGTTGAACATGGCGTTTCGTGGCGAGCAGAGCAGCGGAGGCGAGGACGGCTTAGAGGACCTGACCAAAGCCATCATAGAAGACGTGCTGCGCATGCCGGGCAACGAAGTCTGCTGCGACTGCGGAGCTGCAGGTGTGTACTGCTGCTGTTTGTGTCCAGAGATGCTACATATACATACAGTATATATATATATGTATATATAAATACATCCTCTTCCTGCTTTATGCTTAGTCAACCCTCACCTTATTACGGGAAAAGACAAACACCTTCACTTCAGCATTTTCTGATTTAACTGTGTGCAAATGTTTTATTTAAAGCCACACGTCGACCAATCTTGATTTCTTTGCAATGTCACAGCTGCCCTGAACTCAGCGTCCTTCAGTTCGATGGTAACTGAACGAGCTGCAAATCCCCCAGCAGCCTTCAACAAACAACTGTGTGTGTGTGTGTGTGTGTGTGCGCGCGTTGTTAGCATTCAGGACACAACCCGATCTTGATCCTCCCCCGCATTAGGAAGCAAAGACTCAGCACTCCGGAGTGGCATAGACATTCAGGCCCTCTGACATTTAACACGCACACATATAGATGCATATACACACACACAAACAGCAGCTCACCGACCGACGGGAGGACTTTATGCTCCGAGGGGGGAAAAAAAAAACATTTCTACGCTTTGAGAAACAACACCATTACATCACGTTGTTACATAAGTCACACACGCTCTGCCGACCCCTGCAACCTGCAGAGGGGGGAGGTAATTTGTCATGTCTATACTCTTGTTGCTGCGTCCGCTCGTGTACATGGTTTCAGTGGTAACTCATGTTCCAGATGTGGGTTTAAGCCCTGTTTCCTCTTTGATTCCTGATGTCTTTCCTTATCAAACCACAGTAGATTTTAGGCATTGCTCTGACAGGGTTTCCTCCCCTCGACACATAAAATTAACGGTCATTGTAATGACTTTCAAAGGTCACCTCTCTGTTCCCTCTGGTCGGAGTAGAAAGAGGACAACTCTCATCTCGTTTGATGTTCTCCCAGGATCTCCCTGATATAAGGCACAGCTTTGCAGCTTTAGCATTAAGCAGCTATAGAGGTCACCGTGCACCAACTCATCACGCTTAACATGCACTCTGTGACCAGTCACCAGCTTGCATCTGTGCATTGTGTTGTGAAAATGTGTGCCTCTGTATGACTCATTGGTTTTTGGGCTGCCTGCGACGTTTCCACCGGCATCTGCCTGATGTTCACTTGTCGGATCCAGACGGAGCAACACCCCCGTCCTCTCAGCCCCAGTGAGCGCACGACCAACACAGCCGAGCTGTACGTTTAAATCTCCCAGATTGCATCAGAACATCAGCCAGTGATGCCGGTCAATCACAGCGGTTTAGAGGACGCTGCGTGAAGTCTCCACACAGCTCTGCTACATCTCAGCATACTCATGCAGTTTGCTTTATCAGTAGGTTACGCAATGGGCTCTATCTCCCTCCTGCAGTGTGATGTGACTGTGGTCACTGTTTGTGCCTGCGACGGTCCTCTAGTGGTCTGAAATGTCTGCTGTTGGTTTATAGATAAAACCAATAAATGTAGTCAATAAATAAGCTTTGGTTTAAGCATCCGCTCGTAAAAATACGCCTGTTTCATCAGCTGAAATCATGTTTTCATCAGGTGACATTGTTTTGTCATGACACAGGATTATATCACATGTAGGTGCAACCGAAAATGTGTAAAATTTTTGACCTGACGAAGATCCAGCTGGGATCGAAATGTTGTCTGTTTAGTAAATTTGTGGTTCGGAGTCAGTGTGCAGACATTACGTAAGATTACAAAATGGAGCTGCAGCAAAAATGAAATGCCACAACCCTTTATAGAGGCCATGGATCTGTCCTGTTTGCTAAAATGAAAATCTGGTGTAGGATTTGTAAACATCTCTGTCTACCGGGAGTGAGAAATTAGCTTGAATCAAACAAATCTATCCACAGAAAACAATAGTGTTGATAAACCTTGCATTTCTGTGCTTGTTTTGATTTGTGTGTTTGTTTTTCATTCCCACTGAAAACCGACCGAATTTAGAAAGTGTTACATCTCGCTAAGACAGTCGCAGCACAGTTTTAAAGGGGTTTTACAGCAGAAAACGTACAGAAAACTATCTTTAAACATCGGTGTCAGTGGTTTTGGTGTTAGTCCCTCGCAAGAGTAATAGCTTCTGTCAAGGCTCGCCATTTTTCTCCCACGTTCTACAATCATACAGGAATAAATCAGTTGTAGAGACGCTGAGAAACCAATTTCTCTGCTGACAGCAGCCTTAAAGGACTCGATGCAAGCAGCCACACAAAACCTATTTTCAGTAAAGAGCAGGACTGATGCTTTTTATTGCTGAAAAACCTCTTGCTTTTTTTATTCTTATATACAATTTTAGGGCATTTTTGCCTTTTGTTGATAGTTGACAGCAGAGATAGGGATGACATGTGTCTAATGTCCCTGGCTGGACTTTTCTGACATTTATTTGCATGGTTTCTGGCATTACTGTTCTTTTGGAGCTACCGGCTTCAGTGTTACCTGGTACAACTCAGTAAAGGCTTGAATCTGATTTATATATCCAACTTATAAAAGTTTTACCGGACCGTTGGACGGACAGATGGTGAATCCACACATTTCCTCATATTGTCTGTGTTCGTAGATCCTAAGTGGCTCTCCACCAACCTGGGGATCCTGACCTGCATCGAGTGCTCTGGCATCCACCGAGAGATGGGGGTTCACATCTCCCGCATCCAGTCCATGGAGCTCGACAAGCTAGGAACCTCAGAACTCTTGGTGAGTCAGTAGAAATGGTCTACCAAGTGAATAAATAGCTTTTTTTGAGGCAGCAGTCCACGCCCTTTACTATTTTCATCTCTAGTGAAATATTAGAAATAATGAGAGAGTTGCTGAAACGCAGGAGAGAGCAGGATTTGATCCCTAAAGCAGCAGAGATACATGGTGTTGACTTTTTCTTCTTTCTCCCCCAGCTGGCCAAGAATGTAGGGAATAGTAGTTTCAATGAGATCATGGAGGGGAACCTTTCTTCCCCTTCACCAAAGCCCACTCCATCCAGTGACATGTGAGTACTCTCTGAGCAAAAAGCTGCCTGAAAACTAGATTTGTTTAATATCCCAAACAGCTGACTGGCTTCCTGTTCTCCTCCACAGGACGGTGAGGAAGGAGTTCATCAACGCTAAATATGTGGACCACAAGTATGCGAGGAAGACGTGCACATCTGCGGCAGCTAAAATGATCGAGCTGTTTGAGGCGGTTCAGTCCAGGGATCTGCTGGCCCTCATCCAGGTCTACGCAGAGGGGGTGGAACTTATGGAGCCGCTCCCAGAGGTGGGGCAGGTAAGTCCTCCATGTTGATGGATATATGCACAGAGCTTAAATGGTCAGTTTCACCCACATCAACAAACACATATACTCACTTACCTCTAGTGGTATCTAGTCATTGTCGTCTCTGAGATTTCACAGTTGCTTATTTACACGTCCAACAGTTACTGAGCAACATTATCTTTCATTTGGAGTCGTATTTCTGTTCACCGGATGAATATTCACTTGCCTTTTAGCTCTGGTTTGGTCTCTGCCAACTTCTGAGGGAAATACCTGTTTTTTTAGCAGCTAAATGGTCCACTCTGTTCACCAGCTAGTCGCTAATATCTTTGGATTCTGGACTGTTGGTCCAAGCAGTCAGAAAGTCAGCTGGGGTTTTGGGTAATTGTGCTACGCATTTTGTTTACTGTTTTCTGACATTTGATAGACCAAACGGATAATCGATTAATCGATTAAATAATCAGCAGATTAATGATAATGAAAATAATTGTTAGTTGGAGCCCTAATCGGAAAATACCCTGTTCATTGTTTCTGGAAAGATATACTCATAAATTTTCATTGCTTTGGGCAGCATAAATGAGATTTCATTCACCTCCATTTTACAGGAGTGACAACACAAGTTTCAAAGAAGAAAAGCTTGAAATCTTTAAACCCAAAACGATGTATCTTTTGTGGTCATTTGGGGTAAACTGGCGTATTTCTATCATGATTTGGTGGCTCATTTGGCTAAGATGCATATCATGTAAAAGTTGTTTTGTATGTTGGCTACACGTCAACCTGTGCCCATAACCTCCTCATACGTATCTTCAGTATATTTCTATCACACACCTTGATCTCAGACTACAAACCCTTGACATATCCCTCTCAGAGCTCCACACACTTCGCTGCGGTGGTTCATCCTCATATGAGGTTTACTCCCAGCAGGACAAGCGACGCTGACACATTTCTACCAGTTGGTGAATTATTTGGCGGGTAGAAATGGGTGTAACAGTTGGAAAAATCTTTGAGTCATCCGGATAACTTCACCAGCAGGTGGGGATATCCAGCAACCTCCACCACATCGCAGGGCATCTTCTCATTTGAGTTCATATTTCCTCAGATGACGACATCTGTGGGAGCATAATTCATGTCTTTTTATTCTGTGGTTCAGTCTGTTTTCTCTTTGTTTCCTCGGTCGTTTGCACCGCCGGTTTAGGCATAAATGAAAGTTAAATAACAAGCGGTAGATGGTGAAGATACCGTACCGTAAACAACATGGGTGATCAGACTTAATCTGACATAAATGGGTCAAGGTTTTATAACGCAGACATGGTAGTTCTCTAATAAAAAATTAAATGTACAATGTATAAATGAATAAAAGTGGATATCGTTTGGTGACAGAGGGAGCTGCTGTTGTCTGCGCTATGAAGTCTGACTCACCGATATCTGATCTGCTGTTGTCAGTACATCTGAATGGCTGCAGAAAGCACAGTGACACCCCCCCACCACACACACACGCACACAACCAGGCACAGGCAGCTCGACAGGGATGCGTGACTGAATACAGCCCTTACACTCCCCTATAGATGCCACCAAATGCACAGCACATATATTCCTCACTTCCATATCTTTCATCTTTATCTCCATCTTTAATGTTGCGTCCAAAGAAATCAGATCTAGATCTAGTTTTAATTCACACATGAAATTACTGCCAGGTTCGCTCAAAAAACAGACAAATCTCGGCTTCATGCCTGCTGAAATAATATTTTTAGGAGCCATTTTGTTTACTGCGGCTTGTTTAAATGCTGAAAGAGACACGGAGAGGGAGAGAATACAGAATGGATGCTGCCCAAGATTGTCTCACCGTGTCTTTGCTGTGTTTGATGGCCCCCTGCAGGAAGCCGGAGAGACAGCACTGCACTACTCTGTACGGACTGCTGACCAGACCTCACTGCACTTAGTGGACTTCCTTGTGCAGAACAGGTACATTTCTAAGAGTCATTTTCACCAGAAAGCTAGAACAGAATTGCATAAGCGTGCGGATTGGCTTCGGCTTTTCATGCGAGTTAAACAGCTGTCAACATTTCCTTAAACACTCCAGTAAACAGTAAACAGTAAACAACAGTTTTGTGGAAACACTCAGCGTCAAATTTGATCTGTCTGTCTGCTGCGAGTCTTTCTTCTTCTGTAGTAAAGCGGTGGAAGTGCAGAGGAAAGCTTAGCGCTGCACCGCTCAGCTCAGATTCCCACAAGGCAAACAGAAATGGGTCAAGCACTTGTTCTCTGCCTTAATTTATTCCTCTCTTTTCAATTGTTTACCCACCACTGCTCCAACTGCACACAGCCTCGGCAGAGCAAGTGGGACCCTCTCATTAATTAATAGCTGTGCTCATACTATGTCACACTTAGCCCTCATTATTTAAGATATTTTTTCTTGCCCTTTCTGGGAGCTACAAGAGATCTAAAAGGGATTCTTTACATGCTGGAACAGTGTTGCACAGCTCATAGTCAGTCTTGCGTTATTTTTTGATTTTTATGTCATCACCCAGATCCAAATTTTGCCGCTCTTACGACTGATTTAATTGCTCACTTCAGACTTTTAAGGGAAAAGATATTTCTTTCCTTTCCAGCCCTTTCCTCTCTTGCTAAATCACAAAATCCTGGGTAATAACACATTAACCTGAAGCTGCAGCACTGTGGAAAACACCCTCAGGCTTGTGACCTGTGTCCTGACTACGTGTGTGTGTGTGTTTATCTGTGTGTGTGTGTGTGTGTGTTTTCTCCCAGCGGTAACGTGGATAAGCAGACGGATTGGGGGAACACTGCCCTGCATTACTGCTGCATGTACGAGAAGCCCGAGTGCCTCAAGTTACTCCTGAGGGGCAAGCCGGCCACTGATATCAGTGAGTCACACGTCGAGGCTCATCCTCTCGTTAAAGTCATCTGTACGCACGTATCAGACTCTAACTGTTGATTATCCCTCCGCTTCCCTTCAGCCAATCAGAACGGAGAGACGGCGCTGGATGTTGCCAGGCGACTGAGGAACACTCAGTGTGAGGAGGCAGTAAGTACTGGACCGCCCAGCTGGTGATTTTGGACATCACGGTGGATTTTAATGGTCTCAAAAAAAAAAGAATAAAGCCCCAAAAATACACACAGCTAATCGGACAAATGAAAGAAAAGGATGTGGAGAATAAACTGCAGTTGATTAAACATGTGTCAACCAGTGATTGGGCGGATTAGTCAGAACACTAGATGGCAGTCAAAGGTCTGTCTCCAGCTTCAGGCAACAGAGACAACAGAGTGGAAATAATGTTGATGTATGTTCATTATTAACGCTAATATGAGCGTACAGACAGAAAAAGCTATTTGAAATGCAGTGTAAAATAAGCAAATTTAATTTTGTAAACACAACTGAGTGATACTGTATTACATTATTTTCCCTTCATCCCGCTTTATTGTTTATTCTGTGTCTTGTTGGTAGAGTTTAGTTTGGTCTCTAATTATATCCAATTATAGCCAATTTTGGTGTAACGTCTTTATCTTTTGCTGTTTTCCATTTGATTCATAGTGGTTTGTATTGGGAAGGGATAGTAGTGTATTTTCATGTGTATAACTGACGAATGTGTGTGTTTTGTGTGTGTCAGCTGGTGCAGGCTGCAGAGGGGAAGTTCAACCCGCACATCCATGTGGAGTACGAGTGGAGCCTCAGACTGGAGGAGATGGACGAGAGCGACGACGACCTCGACGATAAGGTTCGAACATCACGTTCACTTGTTTGAGCTTTAATTCAGTCAGGCTCTCAACACACCCCTTAACGTGCTACTAAAACTAATGTTCCTCTGGAGCCCCATTTCATCTTTTTCTGTTGTGATGAATAAAATAAGAACAACCATTATTATTTTCATCATTATCCTCACCATCATCATGTTGCTGTTTTTGACTATAGAAATTGGCAACTCCTGACTGTAATTTTCTTTCTTTCTTTCTTTTTCTTATTTTATATGACTCCGGTAGTAGAGCCTTTTTTTGTTTGCTTGTTTGTTTGTTTTGTTTCCATGGAAACAGTAAATAATATGGCAACTGGGAAAAGTAAGATTACATGTTTAGATGCTTTAAAGCATCAACAAGTCTCCTTTTGATGTAATTTCCACTGAATTAAAGAGCAAAGTGCTGCTTTCTATATTCACAATTTTGCTCTGACTGAACATTATATATATAGAGACAGAAATCCATGGTAGACACAGACATACCAGTTTATTCCTCAATATACCATAATGCAATGCGGCCTTGAAAATGGTGCACTAAAAAACAAACGCTTCCTGGAAAGCAGATTTGGTGATTTGCAAGTCAAAAGTCGCAGAGACATGTCAGTCAAAAATAAGTTCGCTTAAAAAAGTGAAGGTTTTTGGACGTTGTTTTAACTACATTTCAATGACTGTATTTCTTATGTAAAGCAGGTCCTAATTACATGTTTAAAGGTCATTAAAATGCTGTTGAAACAAGGGTTTTATTTTACCATGATGTCTTAAAAACTTTAACCTTTCAGCCTTGTTTAGCCGAGTTTTACCCTACAGTAGACGTCTAGAAATCTTTTGGCCTGCAGTTCACCAAATGTGTGCTTTCTGGGTTTTTAACACACAGCACATCACACACTGTGATGTAGCATTCAAGAGTGGATTTTCCTTTAACATTGAAATAGTTTTGGGAATAGTTTTTGTTTTCTTTCTTGCCGAGAGTTAGATGAGAAGATTGATACCTCTCTCATTTGAAGCTACAACCAGCAGCCGGTTAGCTTAGCTTAGCATAAAGATGGGAAAAAAGGGGTAAGCAGCTAGTCTGGCTCTGTCCAAAGGTAACAAAATCTGCCAGCACCTCTAAAGCTCACTAATTAACAGGTTATATCCCTTTTGTTTAATCCGTACAGAAACCAAAGTGTAAAAACCAGCAGAGGCTCTATGAGAGTGGTATTAATCTTCTCATCTAACTCCAGAAAATGTCAGACTATTCCTTTAAAGCACCTGCATGTCAGGTTATGATGTCAGCTCTGCATAATCATGATGCCTGTCTCATGTCCCTCTCCAGCCCAGTCCCATCAAGAAGGACCGCTCCCCGAGGCCTCAGAGCTTCTGCCACTCCTCCAGCCTCTCCCCCCACGACAAGCTCTCCCTGCCGGGCTTCATCAGCCAAAGGGACAAACAGCAGCGTCTGTCCTACAGCGCCTTCACCAACCAGATGTACAGCGCCTCCACCGACCTCACCTCCTCCCCCGTGGCTGATGGGCCGCCGCTGCCGCCTAGGAACCAGGGCAAAGGTCAGACCTGCCTGCTCCAAGTGCTTTTTCAGCCTGCATCCATTTTCGGGCAACATCCACAGTTTTAACAGTCTCTAGTTTATAACCGAGTCAGTAAATTTAGGAGATCAGCTAATATCTCTTTTGCAAATGTCAGCCTGCAATGCAAATGGTCTGAAGGTTGTCTGTATGCTTTCTGATTACTGTAGGAGGAAGACTGTACTTTGTTATGTCTGTTAATGTTTGATTACATCCAGGGCAGGATTAAGTGCAGAGGAATGCTTCGTAATCACTTTTCTGGAAAGTTTCTTCTTTGCGCCGTCAGTCAGTCCACACACACACACACATTTACACACCCTGCAGTGGAATTCGATTTGTCAACACACAGATCAGAGGGCGGCATGCAGGTGTCATTAAGGTTGCTTACACAGTAAACCTTCAGGAAAACATGGCTGCAGGAGAGGGCAGGGCGGCGAAGTGAAAGGGAAGCTGGATACACACTTCATCACTAGCCTCGACACACACTATATGCTGTGGGCGTGCTGTCTCTGCAGTATTACAATTAAAGATAACACCCCTCCCTCTGTGAAGGGGTTCAAAACACTCACAGCTTTTATTTGAAAACATTGCAAAAGCTTACACTGCAAAACACCCATCTCAACAAGCCATTTTAATCCATTATTGAGCATTTCAATCTTATTTTTCTTAAAACAAGAGGTGTGAAATTTCACCTGTTTCCAGTGCAAATTAACACATTCCAGGTGAGCCTCAGCTACCTGTCAAGCTTTTCCGTTCTCGCACATGTGCTGTTCATAATGATAACCTGGCAGATTAACCATCAAAAAGTGTGGTAATTTTTGCAACAATGTGTCTTTTGCTTTTACGCAGAATTAAACAAAATTTGGCTTCTCAATTCTGGCTGAGAACTGTTGGTTCTGTTGGCTGAAACGACGACTGTCGCTGGCACATTTCTATCTGCTGTTAGCGAGCTAATTAACACCAACACCCTCTCCAGCAGTTCAATGATTTTAACTGACTCGCTTTAAAACGAGGACCCTGTTAAATGGTCTTAAACATGGACATGATGGCTACATACTTGATAAAATGCTAAAAGACTGAGACTGAGGCTAAAGCTGCACGTCTCAGGAAAGAAGTCAGTATCTTCATCACTAGAGGATCCATGTAGAAGACATGGAAATAAAGAAACCAATTGCAGTGTAGAGCTTCTTAGTCCTAGTATTATGGTACGGTATATAATAAATATATAATATGTAATAGATATTATAAATAAAAGTGTAATTAAAATGTTACTTTGTTCAAACATAACCCTGTTGATTCTTACTGTAGAAAAACATACTTAGACAAACGACACAGAGGTTAAATTTATGCTCTTACTTTGTATTTTCAGACAAAGGGCTTAGCGGACGAGGACTAACCAGCGTGTTTGGCAAAATCTAACTAGGGCTGCAACTAACGATTGTTTTCATTATCAATTAATCTGTCGATCATTTTCTCAATTAATCAGTTAGTTGTTTGGTCCACAGAATGTCAGAAAATGCTGAAAAATGTTGATCACTGTTTCCCAAAGCCCAAGGTGACGTCCTAAAATGTCTTGTTTTGTCCACAACCCAAAGATATTCAGTTTACTGTCATAGAGGACTAAAGAAACCAGAAAATATTCACATTTGAGAAGCAGAAATCAGAGAGTTTGGACACTTTTTCTAAAATAATTGACTCAAAACGATTAATCGATCATCAAAATAGTTGCATATTAATTTAATAGTTGACAACTAATCAATTAATCGCCTAACCGTTGCAGCTATAAATCTAACATTGTCTGGAGATGCTGGAGTATAAACCTTCCCGTACCAAATATAGAGCAGGGCAGAGCCATTAATGTTGGCATAAACTCTGAAATAACACTACTGGCATCTTGCCTCCCACACAGTGGATGTGCTGGTTCTGAACAGGCCTTTGTTTTTAACACAAACTCATGTAGTTGGCTAATGTTACGCTCATTGACTCTGGAAGTAACCCAAGGTTAGTAAGTTAGTTAGCTGGGCAGGCTGATGTTTGCAGCTTACGTTAGAGCAGGTAAACACACTGTTTAATCAGTTTGTTTATAATTTTGCTCTTGTATTTTTAGCTTTGGAACGGCTAAAAAAGACAACAAACTCTGCTCTTACTCCAGCCTCATGTACACCGCTTCGGTATGTGGAGAAATGAAAAAGCTTGCTCTGCCTAGTTACAGTTGCTAAGCTGCAATTGGACAGCTGCTAACTAGGGGAAGGGTTTAGCGAGCGGTTAATTAGACCTTTTTCCACTGCAGGAACTCTGCCAGGAACCTTTTAAAGGAACTCAGGAACTTAACCTGCCTTTCTGACGGGGGAACCAGGATCTAAACTTAGTTCCTGGCCCCTCAAAAAGTCCCTGAGTTTAGTTCCTGGAGCACTTTTGTTCCTGGGATTTGAAAAAGGGTGTACTCATACTCTTGAATGATCTCATGAGTTTTTATTTCACTTTGTTTCAAGTACCTTTAAATGATTAAAATAGCACTGGAGACAAGTGGAGTTTGTAAGTTTGATTTCTGCAAAAATAAGATTAAAAGCGTGAATANNCCCTCTTTTATTTCTTCGCTTGCCACTGATAAGATTTCATCTTGTTATTTTATAGCGTGTGGGAGCAGCTCCTCTTAAGACTGACATACTGTAGATTCTCTCCCACACTCCTCATCTCGCTCTCTTTTCTTTCTCTTTTTTGTTTCTCTATTCTTTCAGCTCCACACTTGGCATTCCTTGGCTCTCATTCGCACTACGCCACACTGGCTGGCACTCGACCATACATCAGTGAATATCCTGTTTTTACGTTCTCCCCCTTACTCGGCTGTGTGCCCCATATACAGTTATCCCTCAGTTGTTTCTTCCTTTACAGCTCACATTCACAGGGTGGTGGTGATTTTTTTAAGCAAACAATGGGACCATGTAGGCAAGCAGAGTCTCCAGTTAGTTATTTCTTGCCTACATGAATTTGTATCTTGCTGGAATCATGTCCCACCATCCTTGAGCTGTAAACTCTTAACCACAGCTGATTCCTCTCTGGCTGAGCTCTCTATTAGCTGCTTTTACCTTACTTTTCTCTACGTTAGTGACCAGTGAGTGCTTTTGGAGTCCCAGTAGACACAAACAGGCATAAACAACACACCAGAAATGTGCCCACACCCCAAATCAGAGTGTTCCTTTTCATTATTTTGCATTCCCGTCCAGACTTTTCTGTTATATATTTGTTGTTTTACTTGCATTAATGTGTCTCCTCATTTCGTCCTTCTAAAAACTTGACAGAAGACACAACCTTTTCCATATTTTCAGCTCCTGCTCCTCTCCTCTCCATGCTTCATCATCCTCTCCTTTACCTTCTCTGGGTTTTTGGGGTTAACAGAGTGACTTTTTTGGGGGGCCTCATCACCTCATGTGTTTTATGTATCGCTCCTCCAGCTCCTCCCCCATCTGGCCCTCCCTCTACACTCACTCCAGGAGGCAGCTCCACCCTGTCCAAGAAGAGGCCTCCGCCCCCACCTCCTGGACACAAACGCACCCTGTCTGACCCACCCAGCCCGCTCTCTCACAGTCCACACAGTAAAGGGGGCTTAACTGGGGGTGAGACGCAAGCACACGTGTAAACAGCAGGGCTGGTTTCACTCCGGCCTGAAGCTCCAATATTATGATTGCCCAAAATTGCAGGGTTACTTAATAATGCACAAAAATAAAAAAAGACGAGATCATCTTAACTCAAGGTCCTCTTACTCACTTTTTCCAGACGTGACCAACTGACAAAGACCAAGAGATGCGGTTTAAAGGTCCAGAAAAAGCTTGTAAGGGGACCTTGAGTTGAGATTATTTTATCAAATGTTCCCGAGGTTAAGAATTAATTTTGATGCTCAAATGTTTTTCTCTCTAATTTAAAGTTGTAGTGGATGAATTTTTATGTCTCTATGTGCAATTTGAAGGCATGTTGAATGGTAATCTCGGCCTGGCTCATTAAATGGATACGTGTACGGCTGCAACAACATTTATTATGGATTAATCTGGTATCATTAACTGTTCAATCATTTGGTCTAAAAAAAGTCACCATTTTATAACAATTATTTCAATTATGTGGTGACAATTTTTAGACGTCTTTAGGAAATTATTCGGTTTAGTATTACAGTACATAAGATAAAAGAAAAGCAGCAAATCCTCAAACTTGAAAGGGCATTTTTGCTTGACAAATGACTTAAACAATTAAATATGCTGATTAACTAACTGATTGTCATTTCAGCTCTAGGTATATAGAGGCAAAGAGCAGCTCCTCTCAAATGTAGAAACATATTCAATTAAACTTCTTCAAAGATGTAGGGCTGTTTTAACTGAACTACACTTTATACATTTTTAAGATATGTTTTCACTAACAAACTTTCAGAAAAATTACAGCTACATACAACTGACAGGATTGTTTATGTGCTTGTAAAAAAAATTTCAATTTTTTTTTTCTCGTTTTCAAAGTATGAAACCCTCAGCTTGACGCTACAACAAGTCATATGTGATGTGAAAGATTCCCAAGTTTACGACTTGTGAGCATTCACAACATCTGACATGTCAAGATATGATCATGTCAGGGTTAAAAAAAATACTGTACATTGACATTATAGCACTATATCAATTACACTTGGGTTTAATTACCATTTACAAGTCAGAAACATCCACAACTTCACCCATCAACATACTTTCAAACTGCACAAAGAGACATCCGTGAGTTTGTCTCACTCCGGGTTAGTTTCAAACTTTCTCAAAAATTAAAGCATCACTTTGTTTACCTCTGGCTGATCAACACTGAAAAGAAAAGTTATCTTGTAACCACTTGGAGACAAAAGAAGACACACCTCAGTCATCTTACCTGCAATCTTGTGTGTATAGTGGGATTATTTTTACTGTTATTCCACTTTTATCATTTGTCCTCTGTGGTGTTTTGTGCATTCTGTGTCGCACACACCCAACCACTAATTAAAAGATGACACTTTATTGCACAACCTCAGTTTCTAAATAACACGGGCTCATGGAAAGCTCAGCCAGATGACGCCTCCCTCATTGTTTTTTTAACCATCACAGCATGTTAATTTATTTCCACATTTATATCAAATTAATCCCTCGGTTAGCGCTCTGTTGAATAATCTGTTTGTCGTCATCAATGTCGATATTTTAGGAAGCGACTCCACCCCTCCTCCTGTCAGCAAGATGTCTCCTGTTTCTAACAAGTTTGAAGGAATTCCTCAGCAGCAAAGGTACCAAAAAAGAGAAAAACACATTGAAATTTGAAGCTTAATTGGCTTCAAATTTATCGCATCACTTGCTATAATAAAATATGTGAGGTACAAGCATCTTCTGAGATTCTGTGTTTCATTTAACCTCATCTGAAAATCTTTTCCCAGCACTACTTCAAGCAACACGAAGTCTACACTTGGTCCAAGGGTTCTTCCCAAACTACCTCAAAAAGGTGCCGTCTTTGTCCAGTTTTCACTTGAATGATAGTCATAGTTGATTAAAAACTAAGTAACCGTCTGCTGCTCTCTCCAGTGGCATTGCGGAAGATCGACACCATACACCACCCGTCTATGGATAAGCCCAGCCTTCCTCCAGAGGTCTTCCAGAAGTCCCCGCCGGCAACCGACACCCCACAGAAGGCTCCTCTGGCGGACAGGCCTCAGCTGGGAGATTTGCCCCCCAAACCGCAGCCGTCTGAACTCCCTCCTAAACCCGGAGAACTTCCTCCAAAGCCGCAGCTCTCTGACCTCCCTCCTAAACCTCAGCTGGGAGACCTCCCGCCCAAACCCCAGCTCAAAGACCTGCCTCCCAAGCCTCATCTCGCAGACATCCCCCCCAAACCTGGAACAGCCGAGTCCGCTCCCAGGCCGCCACCCGGGGAGACGGCGCAAAGGCCTCAAACGCAACCTCCGCCTCCACCTCAGACTCAACCTCAGCCTCAACCGCAGCCTCAGCCTCAAGACTCACCGTCACCTAATCAGCAAGCAAATATAGCGACCCCCCCACAACAAGCTGCTGAAGACACCAACGGGACCCCAACAGGGACTGCAGAGACACCAGTGCCCCTCCCGAGGAAGATCAACACGGTAGGAACATTTGTTCTCTCAAATATTGGACTTTCAAAGCTGTTTCAAATGTTTCTTCAGACATTAAATAAGCTTGGCTGCTGAAATACTACTTTTAAGTACTCCTTTTTAAGTGAATAAACTTGTTTTTCAGAGTATATTTTTACCCAGTGATGTTTTCAGAAGCATTTTGGGGTTTTTTTCCAGGGGAAATTTTATTAAACTACTCTAAATAAATATAAATTAGAGCCTGACCAGTACTGGATTTTTGAGGCTGATTGCAATATTTGAAAAAGTTGGCCAATGTTTTTTGTTTTCACAACATGAACAAACATCCTTGATTTCAGATTCCTTAAATTAGTTTTTTAAAGAATCGTGATGAAGGTGTGTACAGAGAAGGACACTTTACAGTTGAAAAATAAACTCTCTAGTGGATAAACTGTAATAAAGACCCTGTTTCTAAATGACCTTTGGCATTTCTGTACTGCAAATTTGTATTAGTTATTTGATTTTTTAGGTATTTCCTGGATTTTGAAGAGTATAATTTCTGAACCTAGTGGTCACACAGAGACATTAGCGTATTTTTGTTTGTTTCTTAATGTTGCTTTTTTGCCACGTCTCTTTTTAAATACATACATTTTTTGTTAACTATGACAACAGTTTTGCTATTTGTTTGTCCAGGGGAAGAGCAAAGCCCGTCGGGTGAAGACGATCTATGACTGCCAGGCTGACAATGACGACGAACTGACTTTTGTTGAAGGAGAGGTGATCATAGTTACAGGAGAAGAGGACCAGGAGTGGTGGGTGAGTCCAGCTTCACTACGACACTCTGCAGCTTTCTACCTTTTCATCGCCATGAATCCCCAAATGCACAAAAACACACAAAAACACACTGAATGCCGCATTATGCTCTTTTTCTCACATGCTCTCTTTACCCTTTATACTTCCAGATCGGGCACATTGAAGGAGATCCGGAAAGAAAAGGGGTGTTCCCCATGTCTTTTGTGCACATCCTG
The DNA here is from genome assembly GCA_003416845.1 of Oplegnathus fasciatus. Taxonomy (NCBI): domain Eukaryota; kingdom Metazoa; phylum Chordata; class Actinopteri; order Centrarchiformes; family Oplegnathidae; genus Oplegnathus; species Oplegnathus fasciatus. Next base: position 656,546 of record NTHP01000018.1, on the reverse strand, counting down.
AGTGACTGACGGCCAGAAACACTTGCACTACGCCTCTCCCTGAACTGGGAGGTCCTGTAAATAGCTATCATAACACCTCTTGTCACACGACAAGCGTCCTAAAGAAAAAAAAAAACAACAACGAAGAAGAAGAAACCCAAGAAGGCTCATCTACCCATGGATGCCTCATCCATGCTGTACAAAGAATGTGTGTATTCTTCCTTTACCAGTATTATCTTAACCCTATAGCACGGCTGTGATGAAGCCACTCTCAAAACCCTAGCACTTACCTAAAGTCTATGTTTATGCTGTTACTGTGTATATATGTATGTAAATATATATATTTGTGTGTGAGTGTATATACATGTTTTATTGTACAAAACATGTACCATTGCTCTCTCTACCTGTCAGATTAAGCATCAGGGCGGTAGAGTTTGAATTTTATCTGTATTAATTTTACTGGCCCTCAACTAATTATCAGCTTATATTTCTGGAAAAAGGACAAATAAGAAGTGGAATGTGAAATAGGTCATGTCACTATTTGTGTCTTGCATCCCTGTTTACCACCATAATTGACTGAAGAGGCAGGAGTCTCCCACTGATCTTCCCGAGATGAATTTCATTAAATGTACTCCTTGTTCTTGCTTGCTTTGTGTGTACACGTATTATGGTTGTTTTACAGTGTAGAAACCTGCTGCTACTGTGTGGTGGAATATCAAAGCCTGTGGTTCACTGTAGGTCACTAATTTACTCCTTGTTACACTGTTCACTGTATGTATGCTCTGTGTGTGAACTCGACGCCATCTCCACAGTCCTTTGACCTTTTCTGTGCATGGTGTAACAATGACTGGAATTGAGTGGAGTGCTGCATTCAAAGACGCTCACCTCAGGGTTTGAAGAGCCACTATTAATCGAGCAGGACTACACAAAGGGTATCCTGTTGTTTAAAGCCACTATTAATGACAAGTACGGGAAACTCAAGAGGACATCTTAGCAATAACTTGATTTTCTGACAGGCTAGAAATTTCACATTAACCTGTGTTCACAATTCAGTGTCTTGTAAAACCTCATGAGCTTGAATTTTTTTTTTTAAGTTGGAGTCATGTAATATCATTCCATGTTACTGGATTCAGTACATTTTTTTCCAGGTTTGCCTGTGAGCCAGAGATGTCTTTTAGAAGTGGACTTTGTAAACGGCCGGAGAGCCGATGTATTTTCACCCAGTCCTCACTGACTTGCAGTTCTTCCCATGTTAAGGAACAAACCCATCAACCCATTGTATCATTAAAAGTGCTGTACTTCAACACTGAGCCTGCGCTTTTGCTTTACAGCAGTTATGACATGTGGTTTGTTTCAAGATCTGTTTGTCTTCTCCCTTGGAATTTCAAAAAAGTGCATTTCTAAGTAGTTTGTTATATTGTAAGTACTGTTACACTCAAGATAAAGGAATCGTAGATGTTTTGGGAAATGTGCTTATTCTGGAGGAGAATCATCTTGGATGATAAGATTAATACTGCACCACTCGTGTCTGTTAATATAACTAAAGCAGTGGTAGATTGAAACTAAGTACATTGAATTTACAATTTTGAGGTACTCGTGTATTTTAATTTTATGCTGCTTCATATATTCTACACCATATTTCAAAAGGGAAACATTACTTCAGCCCTCTACATTTTACATCCTGTTACTTTTCAGATTAAGATTTTACATACATATGATCAGTCATTAACTTGTACATTAAAACTACCCAACAGTATATGAAAGTAGTATGAAATTCCACCTTGAACTTTAAAGTACTGCTTACTAATACATCAAATAATATAACTGACAAGGGCTATTCTGCATAATAAGTACTTTTACATACATTTTATTGACAATACTTATATAAAGTAAAATTCTGAATGCAGGACTTTCACTTGACATCACTGTGGCTACAGACAGCTGTTAGCACAAAGACTGGAAACGGGGGAGAAACAGCTAGCCTAACAAAATCTGCCTAACAGGACATCTAAAAGCTCACCAATTGACGTTATCTCATTTAACCCAAACAAAAACTCAAGTTGAAAATGAACAAGTTGAAGTTTTAGGAGTTGGACTGTAATGGCAACTTCAAGGTGTCTCACCTGGTTGCCAGGCAACTGCTCAGACAAATTTAACCATTTGACAGAACCAGGTTTTCCGTTGCCCCTTTTCTAATCTTTGAGCTAAACCAACAGTTGCTTGCAGTAGTTTCAGTGTGATCTTTCGTTTAACCAAAATGTCCAGCTGTTCCTACAAAAGGCAACAAACTGTTTAAGGCTAAAAGCTTACTCTAGTTTCCAATTCTTTACCCTGCAGTGGTTTAAACATATTTCAAAAGCATATTGAAAGTGTTTACAACTTGTTTCTACTTCAAATGCAGTTTAAGAACATTTAAGACAGTTTTTCTTCCAAATAAGTCTTTTATTTTGTTAACAATTCTCTCAATTTCACATTTTAACCAAAGTTCATCCAATTCTACAACTTCTTTTGGATTTAACATTAACACAGGAATAATCGCTTAAAGACAACATAAATACTTTGTGTCACAACACAAAAAAAATGCATCTTACCAAATAAAACTGTTCACAAAGCAGTCATACCAGAATCTACTGGTAAACAAAAACAAACTTATTTACACACTTGGGGTTTGTGTTTTGACCCTTGGTCCTTCACTACCGATTTGATGACACCCACAGCGACCGTCTGCTTCAGATCTCTTGCTGCAAAGCGACCTGGGAAGCACAACAAAGTAAACTGAAACACTGCAGAAGTGGGTGAGATTTCTTGTACATTAAAGACATTTAGACTCAAGTGGATTGTTGTTGTACCTAAAGGAGGGTATGTGAAGAAGCTCTCCACACACATGGGCTTGATGGGAACCAGTTTGACTGTCGCAGCGTCTCCAGACACCAGCATCTGCGGCTGGTCCTCCAGTTTCTTGCCTGTGCGGCGGTCAACCTTCTCCTTCAGCTCAGCAAAGCGACAGGTCACGTGGGCGGTGTGGCAGTCCAGGACGGGAGAGTAGCCTGCTTTGACCTTCCCTGGATGGTTCAGGATGATCACCTAAAGACAGGGAAAAACCACATCAGTACTGGGGGACAAATTTCAAGGTTAGATTTTAACTCCATTGAACCAACCTGAGCTTCAAAGCTGCTGACGTCTGATGGAGGATCCTGCTGAGCGTTGCCGGCCACATCCCCACGCCGCAGGTTCTTGACGGCCACGTTCTTAATGTTGAAGCCAACATTGTGTCCTGGCAGAGCCGTTTGCAGCCCCTGGTGGTGCATCTCGATGGACTTCACCTCAGCAGTGAGCTTGGCAGGGGAGAACATCAAGGTCATACCAGGTTTGAGGACCCCAGTTTCAATCTTGCCCACTGGCACAGTCCCAACTCCTGAAAGGATCAACAAAGAACATTTCAAGTCCAGTTAAAATAAGTTTAAAGGCATTTTATCAGCCAACAAGCACTGAAACATTGCTTTCCACTCCAACTCCTCTGCTGCACACCTGCACCTCATTTTCTTGATTGAGCTAATCAATTGAATTCACAGGCTTGGAAACAAAGTCAGGGCAACTATAAAATAACATGGTAGTGATTAAAATCAACTTTCTTACCTCCAATTTTGTAGACATCCTGCAGAGGTAATCGTAGGGGCTTGTTGATGTTGCGCACTGGTGGTTGAATGGAGTCCAGGACTTCTAGTAGAGTTCTCCCACTTGCATTCCCTTCCCTTCGTCTGGCTTTCCAGCCTTGGAACCAGGGCATCTGTAGAGAGACAACTTTTGTTCAGGGTGTTGCATGTCCTCAGCTGATATTTTAACTCTTAAAAAAAAAAAATCATAACCTTCTGAGTTGCAGTGATCATGTTCTCCCCAGTCCAGCCGGAAATTGGAACAAAAGGTACAGCCGTGGGGTCATAGCCGATCTTCTTGAGGAAGCCGCTCACGCCTCGCACCACTTCATCGAAGCGTTTCTGGCTGTAAGGTGGTTCAGTCAGGTCCATCTTGTTCACGCAGACTATGATCTGCTTGACACCCAGAGTGTAGGCCAGTAGGGCGTGCTCTCTGGTCTGACCACTTCTGGACACACCGGCCTCATACTCTCCTTTAGCTGCAGAGACCACCAGGAGGGCAACATCTGCCTGAAAATGACATTATAGGTCAGGGGTGTTAAACTGATCTGGGAAAGGGTCGGTGTGGCTGCAGGTTCTCATTTTAACCAAGCAAGCGCACACCTGATCCAACAAATCAACTGTGTGAAGACAGTTGAGTTGACTGAATGAGTCGACTCAGGTGTGCTCCTGCTTCTATACAAGCTCACCTGTGAAGTCCCTGTTATCATGTTTTTAATGAAGTCACGGTGGCCAGGAGCATCAATTATAGTCATGGTGTATTTCTGAGTGTTAAATTTAAGCAGAGAGATATCAATGGTGATTCCTCGCTCCCGCTCAGCCTTCAGCTTGTCCAGCACCCAGGCAAACTTGAAGGAACTCTTCCCCATCTGTCAAAAAACAAATTCAGTGAGTCTTATAACAGGTTTTAACATTTTTAAATCAAGTGTTTCATTGCAGGTTTTTCCTTCCTCACCTGCGCTGCAGATTTCTCAAACTTCTCCAGCCTTCTCTGGTCGATGCCACCACATTTGTAGACGAGGTGGCCGGTGGTGGTCGACTTGCCGCTGTCAACATGGCCAATGATCACCACATTGACGTGAGTCTTCTCTTTTCCCATGGTTGCTAACCAAACAAGCCAACTGTACGCTTCTGAGATGAAATAACTGCGTTCACTCTTCCAAATTCTTCTATTAAATGGATCAGACCAGCCACTACGGAGAGACTTTATAAGCTCCACACAGGACACATCATTGCAGACAGGTGTGCTGCTTAATTAAGCCTAATTGGTGGCTGATGCCTGTTTGGTAAAAGCTGAACTTTCCTGGATGTCTGGTCCCAAGAGAATTAAATGCTGAAAAGCTGAAATAATTCCTCACAATTGTTATTTTTTTGTGAACAGCAGTGAGAATGATTTAAAAATTGGCACAAATCTTTCAGCTTGATCTTTCATCAGCAACAGGCAGTTACAGTCCGCTGACCTTTAAAGCCTTCCACTGTGGCTCACCTAATGATCCCAAATTACAACCAGGTGTGTCCCTCGGAGATGGCAGTCTTTGAAGAGCCTTAATAAGTAACCTCTCCCCATATATCAAAGAATCTAGAGAGCTGATTGTAGAAGTTTAAAGGTGTTTCTGTGCCTATAAAATAGGAAAATGAGGAGCTAAATAAAGATAAATAACCATCACTGAAAGCAGATGAGATCCATATGAGGGTGGATTACCTTTTCATTTCTGTACCCATGCACTGCAGATCATTTCTGACCATTAAGATAAGATATAATATTTAATATGTCCTGAAAACCCCTATAATTAGTTAATGACAGGTTGACTTGCATACACACACAGTGCAGCATGTCAGGTGACATTTTATTTATTATGTCCATGAACTGATCTCAAGCCTTTTCAGACATCCAAATTTTAGTTTATAAAATTATTTTAGTATCACAAGCACTCCAGTTTCTACAGGGGAAAATGCCCTCTAATACATAAGATAAGACTTTATTGATTTCCAGAGGGGAAATTCAGTTGTTGCAGCACAAAAACAGAAATAAGATGAACAGAGAAAAGAAAAAATAAGAAATAATAAGAGGATAATAGGAATAGAACAAAAAATAGAAACTACACAAGAGCAATAAAAGACAAAGTTATGAGGTAAAGTGACAGTGGTGTGATTAATAGCAGCGAGTCAGTCAGCAAGTCAAGTACACAGTGTACACTGGAAAAATATATAATGTGATTAAGTAATTATACTTAGTGTTTGTCTGTATTACTATAGCAGTATAATAGAAATATAACAAAATATAAAATGTAATATGGTATAGTGTAGCATAGTATAATATAGTACAGTATATGATAATATAGGATAGTATATAGTATGAAATAAATAGTAAGTATAGAATAATATATAAAAAGATATATCAAATATATAACAAAATATATAAATCAGCCCAACTAAAACAAAACTTAATGTCTCTTTTAATCTTCTTATAACATTACAAAGTTATTAGATCAACTTTGAGTCTTTCTTTAAGTGAACTATTGTGGGTCAGTTCAAAGAGAGATGGCTGCAAAATGTACCAAAGTTTACTAACTATAAACTGTTGCATTTCTTTATATTATAAAGCAGAATAGCTCTTCATTCTAGTCTTTTTATAAACTTTAGTTCCTATCCTGCTTTTAATATTATTAAATGATATTTAATAATATTAATTACTTTGCTCAGGTTGCTTTGAAAACTCCTACACACTTTCATCTTTTTCTTCTACACCAATGCCACTAATACTTTGACATAGCTAATACAAAATAGCAGTTAAATTACTCAGATACAGCTGTTATATGCAGTGAATCCAAACAATACATTTGTCCAAAGTTAAATAAAATGAAGCAGTTTAAAGTGACTCTGGGGCAGAGGTGGAAGAAGTACTCAGATATTTTACTTAAGTAAAAGTAGAAATACTCTGTTAAAAGTAAAAATCCTGCATTCAAATGTTACTTGAGTAAAAGTACTAAAAGTAAAAGTACTCAATATGCAGAATGACCCATTTCAGATTAATATATATTATATTATTGGATCATAATTATTGATGCATTCATGTGTTCATCCCTTTAATGTTGCAGCAGGTAAAGGTGGAGCTCATTTTAATGACTTTATATCCTGCTGGGTGGCTTAACCTATAATAATACATCCTAATTTATTAGCTGACATATATTATTAATATATTTTGTATTAATAATCCAAATCTGCAAAGTAACTAATGTTGTCAGATAACTGTAGTGGAGTAAAAAGTACAATATTTCCCTCAGAAATGTTGTGAAGTAGAAGTCTAAAATGGAAATACTCAAGTAAAGTACAAGTACCTCAAAATTGAGTAAATGTTAGTTACTTTCCACCTCTGCTCTCGGGTCTAAAGTGGAGGGTCAGATAGCACATTAGCGCCCCCTAGAGTTAGTTTAAGGCTTATATTAGCTCCTTGCTCAAGGACACTTCGGTAGGGGGACTAACCGGCGGAGAACCGGTTCAATAACGGTCCACCTGAGAGACTTGTACCGGTTAGAAGTCCTAATTAAAGCCGCGGTGAGACACATTAACAGACTGGGTCAGTAGTAATCCGGTGTGGGAGTCGACGTTGGAACACAGCAGCGGGTCTCGGCTGACCGGGCGGGTCCATCTTCAGTTAGAAGAGGGAAGGTGTGTAACTCCCCCCCTCCGCGCTCAGAGGTGGGTCAAACCGAACTCCCCTCTCGTTTGACGGCCACAGTGACGCTCGATAACTAACCCGGAAACAGCAACAGCAAATCGCTTTTCTTCTCCTTTCAGCCCGCACCGCTGGCTCCTAGCGTGGTGTCCAGACGTCGACTCCCGGGTTTCTCTACGAGCATCAAGGTAAAAAAGAGAAAATTACTACTTTATATCGTCTTTTACTGTCTTCTCAACTAACCGCCGCCACTCTCCACCGGTTGCCATTAAAGTCCGGCTTGTTTTGAGTGTTACATTTTCCTCCTCCGAGCTGAAATTAATGATGAATCATAAACGTGTCCGGTGAAATCAAACCCGCGTATGGTGAAGTTACTGTAAAATTAAAATAGTGGAAAAATATGTATGTTTTTCGGTCTCATCCTCGATGCACCGTTAACTTCCCCTTTTCAGAACAACGGTAGGTTTCTCAAGGTAGACGTTGGGCTCCACTGCTAGCTAGATTTTCCCTTTATTTGGCCAGAGGCATTGGATGTTACACGCCTGACCCATATATTCCTAATGCCAGGTGATCAGGTGTGTTGGCCTCGTCTACACTGCACAGCCAAGGTAATCTACACAGTTTTAAACTATCCGTGGATTAAGGCTGCTCGCTTACAGGCAGTGAATGATGCATCATTAGAGCTGCATTAAAGGAAATTCACACTCTGACAGCTGGGACATGGCTAGAGCTGGTTTATCTGTCATTCTAATCAATAATAAAATCAATCAATAAAAGATTTTGTCACAGGATTTTCAAACTGTGGTCCTCACAGAAGTATTCAGGCCATTTATTGAAGTAAAAGTAGTAATACTATTATGTAAAAATACTCCTGAATTCAAATTGTACTATTATATTATTGGATTTTTATTATTGGTGCAGCAATTTAATGTTATTGCTGGAGCTAATTTTAACTGTTTTATATACTTGTGGGTAGTTTAATTTTCTGTTTTAATGATGAATCAGGTTTTATAAGCTCATTAGAGGTTGTCAAATACATGTAGTGGCACAAAAAGGTGCAATATTTCCCTCTGAAATGCAGTATAAAGTTGCATGAAATGGAAATACTCAAGAATGTGTGCTTCAAAAATAAATGTGCTCGGGTTATATTCCACCACAGGCTCCTGGGATCTCCCTAATAAAACCTGTCACTCTTATTTCATGTGAAAGTAGCTCACCGAGTGGAGTTTTTAAAGTTTGTCTGCACAACCCAACCGAAGCATGGAAGTCTGTGTCGTTTCCTTTCCGCTTGGTCTGTGCACAGGTCCTGAAAGTGGAAGTGAAACGCACAGAAAGTCGGCTTTGATGGCAAGTGCAGAACTGTCGTGGCTGTGATGCAACGTCTGCGTTAAATCAGTCTGAAAAGTCTTGCGGTGTCTGCTCGTGCAAATTAGACCAGTTCTGCCACACTGAGGCCAGTTAGGCGTGTTATGAAGGACAGCAAGACGCTTGAATGATCCCTTCAGGTGTAATTCAAAAAGTTTTAAGATGGCAGAAGTAATTTCATTACCTGTCAGCTACAGTTTGGATGTATTCTGGGACTTTTACCTCTCCTTTTAATGCTATGCTGCACTATACCTGATTTACTGCAAGCCAGTGTAAAAAGGTCTCAGTTCTCCATGGCAAACCCAGTTCTGCTGTGTGTAATAACATGCCTCCAGGTTATTTGAGTTGTCCTCTTTTGCAATTTGTCTTCCTCATATCTGTACGCTCTGAAAGTAGGAAGTATCTCCTTTCTGTCGCCGCTAAGAGGTTTTCTTTAATAGATGGATGCAAATTTCTGTTGTCACGGTTTGAGTCAGCGTAGACCTGCAAATATGGGCTGGAAAAGTCGTGACAAATGCCTGACTTGTGCCACGGTTGCAGGACTGTGAGACATGGTGCGACTTGTTGTGCCATGTCTCATACTCTTTCTGCAGCGGTGTGGAGAGATGGAATAATAGATGGAGTGACTTTTGAAGGAGTAAGTCCCAGAGATAATTCTTCCTTATTGTGATTAGCGTTGCATGTACCAAAGATTGCAAAAGTGAGAGGAAAGATTGCTTGCGACAAGAAAGTGAAATCTGGTGTTGAGCATGTTGTGGGTTCAGGAAGTAACCGGTGGGAGCTTTTTCTCACAGCTCTAGCTTGTGAAACAAGCATGAAATGAGAATATGGCTCATTTGGCACAATGTATTCCCTCGTAAATCCTGGTCTAACGCAGGTAGAGGCATGCAGGTGCATTTAGGCATAGAAATTAAACATGTATTTGATACTGTAGCAACATTGTTATACAGAGCAAACATTAGTAGTCCTCCAGGTCTGGGAAGGATTCTTTTTTCCAGTTGTACATGTTACCATTAAGTTATAATCTGGCTGTAGCCTTATCATAGAGTCTATGTGAGGATATTGTTCACATTAGATAGGACTTTAGTCAGTGCTTTACATCAGTGTTTGCATTGTAGGTGCTTAAATAACAATAGGGACAGAGATGTGTTGAATATGATAAAAAATAGTCCCTCATTGTGCTAACTTAATGCAGATAAATTCAAATTCTCAATTAAACTATATCTCATTTTGACCCACTGGGAGTTTTAGCAGGAGCCCCTGAACCTGTTAACCCCGAGGAAGCTCATGCGAGAGGATTTTCCACATACCTTCTCCAGCAAATGTATTTTCTAGCAGGGACAACTGTAGATACTGTAGCTGGGGTGATAACACGAGGGTGGAGTGAGTGTAATGGTAGTTAACTTAAATTATTAATCATTTTTCCAGGAGTCCTCCCAAGGACCTTGAGGGCAGAGCTGCTCAGACGTTTTCGTGCCACAGACTTTCAAACGGACCCACATTTATCATCTTAGGAGAAAGATTTTGTTTATTTTTATGAAAACTGTTCATAAATTAATGAGGAGAAACTGTAGTGAGAATAAAACTGTCCTAATGAGATAGAGTCCAATAAGTTATATTGTAATAATAAATTATTGACTTCACTGGAATGTCACGAAGTCGCCAAGGGGTCCAGACCCCTCTGTGCAGCCCACTCCCCTTGAACACACCCGGAGTCAGTGAGCTGCTGGCTGCAGGTTGGGTTACTGCAGTTATTCTCGGTATGACGTTCACTCCGGCAGCAAGTGGATCCCCTCAAACGTCTAGCTGAGCCATTGTTGTAACATGTTCAGTTCATGTGTGGTTTTACTGTATTATTGTGACATTTCAGGCAGCCAACATGTGTTTATTTACTTTACAGTGCTTGCCACAAAGACTTAAATGTGCTTCTTAATATCAGAAGCATTAGATCTTTGCCTTTAAAACAATAACTTATTTATAGAGTGAGAATGTGTGATTGATTTGAAGCTCCCCGAACTTTGGTTTAAGTTTTTGTCGCTTTTCGTTTAGTGCTCATGTAGGTTGTTTTTGTGGTTTTTGTCGTCTGTGGTGGGTGGACACAATAACATGAGCACTTGTGTAATGTAATACGGTCTGCAGCGGCTTCAGAGAATAACAACAACCAACACCTCGCAGACGCAGTCCCCCACCAAAACTGTATTTAAATCTTTTACAGGGCTTTTTGCGCCATATTGTTAGTGCTTTCGTTATTGTTTCCACCCCCTGTGTCCCACATACTGCAGGCAGCATGCTAGGGCAGGTGCTACTGTCTTAGCTTCATGCAGAATAGAGCCGTATTGATCGCTCTCTATGGCATAATGCTGTTTGTTCAGTTATTTGGATTAACCTCCTCTGAGTGATTTGGCCTGTTCAGCATTCTGCCCTAACACCATTATCATGACATGGCTTAATCCACGAGAGCTGGTGACTTCAGCATCATTTAATTCCTGCAGCGCTTTCTATTGTTGGGTTTTAAAGGCACTTGACTTACAGTTACAGCACTTTGTTTAGCGTTGTGGAAATTGCGCCATTTGACAATTGAAGAGTTTGTCGTGGACGTCTCTGTGCTAATCTCATTTGCCTCTTGAGTACACATAATTCTCCCTATTCCATCGCTATTGCATGTCAGCTCTTGTCCATAAGCAGATCATAGTTGAAATGATGACATACTTGAGTCACTCAGTAAAGGAAAGGCTGACTGTGCCTCACTTCGGGGTAGACCTGCCTGTTTCTGCACACGGATCTGAATTACAGTTTTTAAAAGTTGTGCCTGGTTTTAATAACTGCATGTGTTTATTGAACGAATGAAGAGTCTGTATATGAGGAAGCGTATAGATTTATTTAACAGTTTGTCGATGAACACATGCTGTTTAAATGAGCAGAGAAAGATGGTGTGGAGCCGTTGAGGTCCTAGCTGTGGTGGTTTGTGTTTGTAGCCTTTGGCGGCCACGAGTAATCTGCTTTTGATGTGCGTCTCTGATGTGCATGAGTCAGTATGTGTGCCAGTTTCTGATCTGCAGCTCTGGTAGACTGGAGCATTCCTCTCAACTTTCTCACATCCGTCCTGTGATGTTGGCTTATCTGAAGCCCTGAGCATGCACATAATGAGAAGAGCAATCGCATATTTTTTTTTTTCTCCTGCAGGCCGGCCATCCACAGGCCTCCAACAGGATGCTTTCATTTGTTGCTCTCTGTATGCAGCAGCAGCATCTTCAGAGTAAATGTGGAGAAAAAGCAAAGTGGACTTTGCATACAATCTCTGGACATAAGGCTATAAATAACGTGGCCCACTCAAAAGGAAAAAAAGCTGTCACTTTGTGTGCCCCTACCCCCACACCTTTCACACATGCTCAGAAAACCCCTCCAGGCTCAGATTTGAGGACAATGTACAGAAAAGACCGTAGAGATCGGGATCTGAGATATTCTCCTTTGACTGATTTGATTGTCCTCCTGTGTTACAAAAATAGATAATCTCAAATCCTAAAAAGAAAGAAATGTCGCTTTCTACCCTGGTGGTGTTGGGACGATTTTATTACAGTATGTTAAAGCAGGCAGGCACGAGATCCTCATGTGGCCGCCTACATGTCAGTGGACACACAGAGAAGGGGTGTTGCCACAGATGGCAAATCAGCATGCTAGAAATTCAGTTTTTGCATGAAACTGTTGCCGTGCTGCCCCCGCACCAAACCCTCATTGTCACATAGTGTTAAAACTGTTAAATAAACCTGTCCTACTTTTTACCCCAACTGCCTGTGCATTCATTAATCGTGTCTAGATTTAGCAAAATGTGGAAATTTCACAAGATGTACGAAAATATGTCACATCACGACACACATATGTCACATTAGGCTTACTTTATGTAGTTCCATATATTGTGATATTTTTCATAGTTTGATCATGATAACATTGCTCTTTTGGTCAAAGGAGGAGAGCTTACCCACTAATACCCACAAATATTCACTTTTTTATACAGTAAATAGGGCTCTTTATTCATTTATTTTTCAGGAAAAAAAAGAAGTTATCAGCGTTTATTGTAAATGTTGACATTTGAAGTGCAGTTAAACCATTTTTTATTACACTGAAGGACTCTTGCACATGATTAGCAGCTCATTTGCATTTTCTCCACCAATACTAAAATATCTTTCTCTCTCTTAATCACACCCTGTAGTATTGGTTTGTCATCCTTTTGTAGCTACGCTAGTAGTTGGTCTGTTGGTTGGTCGGTCCTGGTCCAGACTGAAATATCTCAACAACTATTGGTATAGAGATTCATGGTCCCCAGAGGATGAATCCTACGGACTCTGGTGATCCCCTGACTTTTCAACTAGCGCCAGCGTGAGGTTGACATTTGTGGTTTGAGTGGAACGTCTCCACAACTATTGGATGGATTGCCTGATATTTGGTTCACGCATTCATGCCCCCTCAGGATGAATTGTAGTAACCTTGGTAATCCCTTCACTTTTCATATAGCGCCATCATTGGGCCAATACTTTTTGATTTATGACGAAATATTAATGACATTTCTATCAGCCTCAGCAGTCCTTCGTGTTTGATGCTAATGAGCAAATGTTTTAACAAATTAGGATGTAGTGATGAAGATAGAAGTAATACTAAAGAGAGACTTGCATGCCAGGGTCTGGTTGCGTGATTGATTGTACTTTCCTGGCATGCTGTTAAACCATTTTTGAACCCAGCTGAGATAAATGAGCCCTCAACAAGTCATTTGTTTTGACATTTCAATTCGAGGATTTCCAGTCCATGTAACCGATCTGTGGAGGTTTTCTTAATGAAATGATTTTCCACAGAGGCTCGGCTGAGCTCTGTGGGCTTCAGCGACACAGTCGATATCCCTCCTCAGCTCACCGGTAGGGAAAGGGGAATACAAGTTGTCATGGCAACTTGAGTGTTAATCGAAGTTTTATTCAGTGGTTGAAACACCGCGAGGACTGATTTTTATCCCAGTTTCACTCGGTCCTGACTGGTTCTCCCGTCTGCAATAAATCCTCCTTTCAAGAAGGTTATAATGTCCAGTTTTTGTTTAGTTTTGTTGATTCAACTTTATGACCATTTTGGAGGGTGTAGTTTGTGGTGCTGTTGAACTATTTTGCATTATACTTTCAGGTGTTTCTTGTATTCTGTCCACCTCATTTATACCAATGAGGACAGACTAAATAAGCTGGCAATTGAGCGTATATTATGTGCGTGACAAATGGATGTGCTCCATATATAGAGCCTATTGATTGCTCTACAGTCAGATTCAGCTCATGTTTTGCGGTCTGTAGCACACACAGTTTACAGCAGGCCCACACATGTTGGCCCACATTTATTGACCCTTTCATGTGGTGGAGTGAATTAAAACTTAAAAAACAAAGTAGTTGGTATGTTGACTTATTGCTGCTACAAACTGAAAATGTAAGAGCGCAGATTGAAATGTGTCTTTGCCTCACTGAACTGTCTTTTGCCATCTTAATTGCCAAAATTGTTGAGATGCTGCAGCCTCATAAAACATTTTTAATTTTATGTGTACACAAAACTTTCGAATCCTGTTCTGGCATGGAGCTACTGTACACTGCTCTGGAAGTGACAAATCAAAACAAGGAAATAAGTCTTTGAAACAGCAGGAAGTGAGCGTTTAGAGCGTTTGTTTTATTGCCTCTCATCCTGTGGGAATAAAGCAATATCAGACCACTTAAGTTGGTAAATATTAGCGCGCTGTGTGGAGTTTACTAAAGTTTTGTTATGTGATTTTATTTGAATTTCAGATTTCTCAAACCTTAACTTGCTGCCATTACTCCTCACCTGACGCAATCCTTTTTTTCCTCCATTTAAATTACTTCTTTCAAGTTTTTGTTTGGATAAAGAGCTCCTCATGTGACGAGTGGATGCCTGTGAGGTGACTGAAACACAAAACACTGAACCCCCCACAGCGACGCTGGTTAACCGGGCTGTAGTTTTCCCCCTCGAATTAATTGTTGCTTGAAGGGAAAAGTTGAATCACACACACACACACACAAACAGTGCCACTTCTGAATGATCTCATCATGTGGGTCTTTTCCCACAGCAGCACTGAGGTGAATGATACCACTCCTATATACAGTATAAGCCTCAAACCTGATGAGTATAATAATGGTTTGAATAGCGCAGTAGTCTTGTTAATAATTAAACATTTATAGCAGATTCTGGAAAAGATTTATAGACTGTGTTTTTCTCACTGTTCTAAAGATGGAGGGCTCGCTTCGACTCAGATTTATTATATTGGCTACAAAACTTCTTTAGCCAAGCTAGCACAGCCGCGAGACTGTACAGTTGGTCTTTTGTTTGGTCTGCCACTCTGATCCAGACTGAAATAGCTCAACAACTATCGGATGGATTGGTGTGAATTTTTTTTCAGACGATCATGGTCCCCAGAGGATGAATCCTACTGACTTTGGTGATCCCTTTTCCTCTAGCAGCACCATGAGGCTGACATTTTAGGTTTTGTGTGAAATATCTCGACAACTACTGAGTGGACTAGCATTTGGTACAGACGTTCGTGTCTCCGCACGATGAATTGTAATAACTTCTGTCCAATACTTTGGTTTATGACTAAAAGACACTCCCATCAGCCTCATCTGTGTTTTGTTTGACCTAAACTAAGATGGTGAACATGGTAAACATTATACTTGCTAAAAATCAGCGTGTTAGCATTGTCATTAGCATTTAGCTCAAAGTACTGCTGAGCCTAAATACAGCCTCACAGAGCCGTTAACATGGCTGTCGACTCCTAGTCTTGTTTTTAATAATTAAAAGCACCTTGTTAACTAAGTTTTTCTTTCTAAATTTTGTGAACTTATTTTGTGTATGTATTATATAACATTTAATGTTTGAAAGTTTGGCTTCTTTTCTTGCATAAACGCCTCAAAGTAGGGTTTCGGGGAAAAACAAATACAGTTTTGGAATTAGTACAAACTCTAGTATTGTACTGGGACTAGTGCTGGAGATACAAAATGATATCCATTTTTGTGATGGCCCTATAGCATTAGTGAATGCCTGAAACTACTATTTTTCAACCTTATAAATGTTATAAGGTTGAAAAATAGTAGTAGTATTTCAGGTTGAAATACATGAAATTACAGGAACAAGTCTCGTTATTTTAATGCTTGTGACTCCATCATTAATGCGTTTGTTGAGGTAATTTCATAGAGAAACATACCATGTTTTCCTGTTTCTAGTACTGCTCCATAGTACTGTAGGTCTGACTGTGACCCCTATAACCTCATGTGCTTATTCAAGGGATGATTTGGCCTTATCTCGTGGCCCCCAGCTGTAGGCGTGATGCACAGCTGACTCCCATGATGCCCTGCCACAGATGTCACCCAGAGAGTCCCTGTGACATGTCAGCTCTATTCGATTAGGAGCAAGTCGTGGCTAGTTTGCATGAAGGAAAGTTTTCAGAATGAGAGATAAGAAGAGAGATTTTCAGGTTCTTTCTTATTTCAGCATCTAGTCTTCACTTCTTGCTTTTATTTTTGTAGTTTTCCCTTCTCACAGTGTCTCATTCGATCGTGTTCTCTGCTCCCCAACTGTCTCCCTCCCACAGCTCTCGCACTCTTGTGGGTTTGAAGTTTCAGGGTTTGAAGTCTGATCACATTCATGCATGACCAACACCACCGCTATTGCTGTGCATTTGTATGCAGGCAGGCGAAGAGAGAAGTGCCCTGGTCCTAATGGTCTCACAGTCTACTGAGCTTGTAGTCTCATTCGGGGCAGCACAACTTGTGAAACGAGCTTGTGGCTTTCAGAGACTGTGTTGAATCCTAAAGGCTGAGGCTCTTATCTTCCCTCAGCCAGAAACTAGATTTGTGTTTTTGGATAAATGTATGTTTTTAGATAAAATGTTTCGATCACAAACTTTTTATTTCCTTTTCAAGATCTTAAGCCGTCACTTAAATGAAAAGATGTAAACGTGAGCTGGATTGAGTTCATTGTCTTGTAGAGCTCTCACAGGAGGTAGCAGGGAGCCTTGTAGAAAACCTGAAGTGAATCAGAGGAAGTGTTGCACAATAGGAAGTGGTGTTTTTTTTATTTTTTTGATGTGCGTCTATTTGTTCCATGTTTTCATAAAGACTCTGCAATTAGCTCATATTTCACAAGGAAGGTAGGACATAAGAACAGCCCTGTTATTGCATATTGAACATGGTGTATGTAGCCTTTCTGTTCATGTTCCCTTTTTGTCTGATTTCAGTGTGTTATCACTTAGTTAAAAAGGGAACTTACAGTAAGATACCATGATAAAATGACAAGCGACCAAGCCCTACATTGTTATGCATTTGTTCAGAGTTAGGTTTGACGTTTTGTTACTGCTGATCTGTGTTTCAGAGGCTGACCTCTGCTGGAGGACTGTGACCCGGGGCCACCTGCCAGGCCGGGCCTCCCTGCTCCTGACAGTCAGACAGCTCCACTGCTGGTAAGTCCTCGCACCAAGTCTCACTTGTAAGACTTAAACGACTAGTTTAGAGCTGCAGCTAATGATTATTTTCATTATCTATTAGGCTAATCTGCTGATTTGTTTTCTCAGTGAATCGAGAAAATGGTGAAAAATGGACGTCAACTGTCCAAATCCCAAAGAAAAGTAGCAAATCCTCACAACTGAGAGGCGACAACTAGGTAGTTTTTGGCTTTTTTTGTAACTGTACATTAAAATCATTGCTGATTAATTTTCTGTTGATCAGCTAATCGATGAATTGACTAATCGTTTCAACTCTAGAAGGTTCAAGAGTGTCTTACAGCAGCACTTATTTAGTTATTGGTCTCTGTAATCATTCCTCTATGAAGAGATCCTTCCTAATGCAATTCCAATGTAAAAGATGGGAGACAAAATCATTTTCAAAGAAGCTGATATGAAGCTTCAGCAGGCGCAGTTTTTAAATCAAGTGAGTATCTTCCAAAGGTACGTTGTTTTTAGTACATTAAGAGGGAATAAAAAGAGGAAATTTGGCACTATAGAGGCTCTATCTTTGGATGAAACGCACATAATATGGCTCATATTAGCTTTGGTTGAACTTAGGAATGCTTTTTTGTCTGTGCAATAGACTGTAGATTTCTTACATTGGAAGGGTGTTAGGAGGGGATCTCTTCAGTATGATCAGGGGAAATTACCATGACCAGTAACTCTTTCAATGTACATATGGGCATGTTAGTGTTGTTTAAAGACAGACTTCAAATGTAAACCGATCCTTCCCCCCTCCAAGTCCATCAGCTACAAGTTTGCATTATTTTCATCAATGCAAAGTTTGACCGTTTCTCATACTGGAAGCTTCCATTCTCCATCCCAGATTACCATCTACATATCTGCTGTTATTTGTTTACACGTCTATTTATATCTATTCAAGAACATAGCTGATCCAAGTCAACTCATATCTGATCCTAATTTGAATCGACCGCAGTGTTGAAAAGCAGGTTGTCATTGAGGAGAACAGGCAAAATACTCTATGTCAAAGCTTATTTGTGCGCCTACATTTCTCCCATTGTTTCAAACCAATTTGGGTCATGGTGCATACCGAAGGACTTTGAATGAATAGAGGCATTTCTCTGAATGGCAACTGAGTCGGTTAACTTGCTCTCTTTCCACTGGTGGTAATTTCCAGGCTAATGTGGGCTCAGTATAGGTAGGAGGAAAAAAACGTATTATTGTTGTCTCAATTACTTGAAATGTCCAAATACAAGTTGCATGACTTGTGCTCTAATGTTACCCCTCATATACATTTAGTTCCAAGCTCAGAAAATGCCTTCAGATTTCAGACTGACTAGAAAAATAAAGATGTCACATTTTTTAGGGGAAATAAATGTAACTAGGACACTGTGGGCTTCAATTTGAATGTAACATTACATTGCTCTCTATGGACATTATGCCCCAGCCGGCAATGAATCAAACCTCTCAGAACTGCCCCTCCTGTGTCTCTTCAACTCCCACACTCTGAATTTAACAAAGAAAAAAGTAATTAACGTAAAAAATCATCATTAAAAACTGTAAAAATTCTATCAGCTTTGAGATTTACTGACAGTTTCTCTCTTCTGAAAATCTTGCTGCACAGTTTAGCCTCTAGCTTTATGTTGCTGGGTGGAAGAAGCAGCACACTCACCCAGATATCTCAAGGAAATTGAATCGAACGCAACTGGATTTTTGGTTTTGTCTGTGAAGACGTTTCACCTCTCATCCAAGAGGCTTCATCAGTTCGTGCTTGTTTAACCAGGCTAGACTGGTTAAACAAGCACAAGCAAAAATCCAGTTGCGTTCGATTCAATTTCCTTGAGATAATTATGACCTGGATGAATGAGAATATTCACAGGCTTACTCACCCAGATAAACTCCTCATGTAAGCACCCATGTTAATAAAATTGCAGTTTTATTGGCAATCATCATCTTTATCTTATTGAGGTTTAAACATGATCCAAAGAGTCAGTTTTAGAACAGTAGTAGTTTGAATAGACATGTCATTATGTAAGACTGCCTGTGGTGCACCTATGCCTATTATAGTCTTAATGTGCCGTGCTGTGGGTGTATGTGTAATGCTGGCTCAGGAAATGAAGTGCATTGTGGGCCATAAAAAGGAGTTGAGTAATGTAGGTGCTCCCAGCTTCCTGTTTCCCTCACCCGAAGGCTACAGTGTTTATGTAACTACAGGGCGCAGGGTCACTGCTCACATGATAAACTGGCAGCTGACATGAGATTCGCCACTTCTTCTTGTTCATTTTCTTTTTTTTTTATTAAATAGTGGGTGACTTTGTGCTGTTTAGTGGTTTTAATCTTGCTAAATGTTCCTCATTTTAGACCAGAATATATTTTAGCAGTGTGCAGTTTTAGCGCCCATTTCCTGCTCATGTTTCCCTTCACGGCCAAAGGAACTACTTTTTTGCTCTCGGGTCATCTTTCTTCACCTCACCCCGTTACACCTCCTGTCATTTCTTCCTTGCTTGCTTGCATGTCTTGTCGATCCCTGTTGTATTTTCCTCCGTGTCTCCTTGGAGATTGTTACCATGACACACAGCTATCATTCGATTGGCTGAGCTCTGGTGCTGGAATGCTTTGCCGTTTTGACAGCTAAGCCTCAGGTGGTTCATATATAGGATCACTAAGTCAGTGTATCCCCATGACAGACCTGAGGTGCGTGTGTGTGTGTGTGTATATAGGCCAATGACAAGCTGCCATGGTGCCCTAGTAAGACTCAAATCCATTCACTAAAATAGCCTGAATGGTGAGCTATTTTAGTTAGCATGCTGTACACAAGCCTGTGGCAGAACAGGGGAGCAGCAGACGTGTTGCATTATAAATGGAGAATGGAGATGAGTTAATGCAGCAGGCCGAGTTCTGTGTGAATATACACAGGATGGATTAGCCTCGCTAAGCCAAGGGGAGGTGTGGTACAGTAGCCTGAGGTGAAGCTTTTCTTGGTTTTCCTGTTGCCATGATCATAACTGGGTCAATACTGCCCCCAGCTGGTGAAGCCTAGTAGTGTTACACCTGTGTAGATGATGGATGGTGCACAGGAAATATAGATTTTTGTAATTTTGTAAGATTTATAGTTCTAGAAATAAACTCACTTCTTTGTCTGTTGTTTTGTTTAGAATAACCGAAAGTATGTAATTAAATACAGAACAAAAATAGTATTTTCACCCTATTTAATCAATTTACCTATGAGAAGACATGCTAAAATAGTCAAAAGTGTTTTATTTAAGGGGAAATGTCAGTTGCTCCACCTTGACTCAGCATATGGAAGCTGCTCCGGCCCCTCTCGACCCCACCCGCTGAGCAGGTCATTTGAGATGATATGTCTGAGTGGGTGTAATATGTAGAGTGGCTTGTTATGTCAGCTAAAAGCTCCCAGCTTCTCCTCGGTTATCTATTATTTATGCCACTGGAGGGCTGACACTGTGTAACTTCCTGCCCAGGTCCCCTGGAGGAGCATGTCCGGCTGCTGTCATTCCTCCGCAGATGTGCGTGTTGGAAAGCCTTAATGTCTGGCAGATTAGTATGAAATGTGGCGTTAATGTTTAGTCTGCAGAAATGTCATTTTTAATTGTATGCCTTTATACCAAATGAGCGCCTAACATGAAGTGGCTGCATGTGAACACTGGAGGGTGCTCTTACATCAGGCACCGGAGCTGCTTCTCATCCCAGGAGATGTTGCCTTGAGTTAGAAATTAATTTTCTTTTCTGCTATTTTCTGCAAAAAAAAAAAAATGACAAAGACATGTCACTATAACTGCTGTCACTTGTCATTTGTACATTTCATCAGAAGCACTCCTGATTCTGGCATGTGATGGCTTAAAGGTTTGGGAGTGGTCTTCCCCCCCACCGTTCACTCCTCGTGTGCACAACTGTTTTCACCCTCCAGATGGCACTCCTCTCTCACTGAATGAACGTGCTGGTACTCTTCAATCTGACACTCATCATCCATCCAAAACCTCCACTGTGCCCCACCCAAAATCCTGTCAGGGTAATACTGTGCAGGAGGGAAAAAAGGTGATTTTTAAGGTGATGCTCTGCTGAGTTTTTTCAATTTAAATCAGGCTTTAATTTGGCTCTACGGCCACTTATGTAAAGCATGATGTTCCTAAATGTTCAGGAGTGTTGACAGAGTGAGATTTAAGGATGCAGTGATGTTGTGTGAGTCACAGTCAGAAGGTCAGTCGAGTAATGATGGTTTGGGGCTGCTAGCAAAAGAATGGGAGATCTGTGTTTGAATGGGGTTTAGGAGGCGGCTGCCCTGCTGGAGATGCTGCTTGAACCAACGACAGTGAGTCAGTATGCCCCCCTTAATGATTTCCTAACACATCCAAGGAAGGAGTCAGAGGACTCTCAAGGGCAGGGTGGGGAGGGCTTCCTTCTGAGGCAGATGTTCAGAGGATGGAGCCGAGAAGTTCACACAAACACTATGGACCAGGTTTTACAGCCCTGAGGACTCTTTAGATCCATCTGTCACAAAATATTTCCAGCCTTTTTTGCATGTGGAGCAGCATCTTCACTTGAGATGTCGGTGCAGACTCGCTGCCTTTTTCTTCAGTTAAATGGATTGATGTGAAATTAACATGAGTCCAGGCTGTCAGCGTCTCTCTGTGTGTTTTGATGGTATAAAGTGTTGTATCGCTGTGACTGAAGAGTGGCACTAAGAGCCTCTTCATAGAGCTCGATTTCAATGGAGCCAGCGTTTTAGCTGACTCTTGTGTACGCGCCTGTTGCCATGGTTTCCAACTTTCATCAGGTGCTGTCCAAAGAGAGGGGCTTAGCCGAGGATGAAGCGCTCCTGCTTTCATCCTCCTCTGATCTGCTTCTCTGGACGAACTGCCGGTTTTATGTGTTCATTTCCATTCATGCTGATTGGGTTCATCGCGGCTGCGGTGATTTGATGCAGGAGTTTTTTTAGGGAGGGAAATATTTTTAGCTGCCTTGCAGGAGTGAGATGAAACAGCTGATACTGGATGTCACCTCGAGTATCGCAGTCGTCAGTTGTAATGATTCAGTCTTCCTGTGAGGTT
The DNA here is from genome assembly GCA_003416845.1 of Oplegnathus fasciatus. Taxonomy (NCBI): domain Eukaryota; kingdom Metazoa; phylum Chordata; class Actinopteri; order Centrarchiformes; family Oplegnathidae; genus Oplegnathus; species Oplegnathus fasciatus. The sequence goes on along the minus strand of NTHP01000018.1, from coordinate 634,319 downwards.
TGTTTTGATTTGCCAGAATCTGGGTGAGGGGGGCATTAGCTGATGTTTACGTGGGAGCCACAATACAGAGGCGTGGCTACGAGATAATCAAGTTCACCCCCATAAACAAACAAATGGCATACCCCCCCACCCCCCTTTTTTCCCCCCTCATCGCCATGTGCCCCATAAGCCATTTTTAGTCAGCTGGGTAGGATTGGCAGGAGATGGTCTGGGGTGAGGAGAAGTGGAGTGGGGGGAAGGTGAGAAGAGGAGGAGGAGGGGGACGCATGCCAGCCCCATTTGGGAAGTGCTCCCCCATTTTCTGCCTGTCGAATCGGGCCAGTGTCAGCGAGCTCCGGCGGGTCCAGGTCTGGCCGAGTGGGCTAATGCGATGTGGCGTGTCACCCGGGGAATCTAGGTCAAGTTTAAAGCTGCCTAGCTCTGCCCGCCTCTGCTGCAGTGTGACGCCTCACAATCCCTCCCCTTCCACACACGCAATAATATCCATCACGCATACTTACCTACATTACTATTTTTTTTATATTTAAATGTCATATAAAGACAAAAATGAGACATGCATTTTCCTTTCTAGACCCATATAATCTCAGACATAAACACACATAGACACTGCTGCCTCTCCCCATCCCCCC